>JAJNNX010000053.1:0-393712 GCA_023159155.1 Ustulina deusta
ATAACTAAGTATTAAATTATTACTAAGCTTTAATTTTTATTTTTTATTTAAAAAAAAATTAGTATAGTTTTGTTAGCTATTTATAGCTAATTTGTTTTTTTTTAAGAAGTATTAATCTAGTTAATAATCTGGGTTTTTTAAAAGCTATTATATAAATATATTATAAATAATTTTAAAAAAAGCTTTAAAATTATTATAAATAAAAAGTTTATAAAGTTAGATATAATATATAAAAAAATAAGTTATATATTTAATAAAATTAGCTTATAAAACTAAAGCTTATAAAAAAAGATTTTTTATTAAAATAGGTGCAGATATAGTATATATATATAGTAAGTGTGCACTAGTCCTAGTATGCTAAGCATAATATATTAAAATAATTTAAATTTTATTAATAATTTATTATAATTTTAATTAAGCAATTATTATTTATAAAATATTTTAAGCTTATATATATAAAACTAGTAAAAATATTAATAAATTTATCTTTATATTTAATAGCTTAGCTTAAAAATATTAATTTGCTAAGTTATAATTGTCATGCCTAGCATACTAGGACCGGTGCACACTTATTATATATATATACTATATTTGCACCTATTTCAACAGAGAATTTTTTTTTATAAGCTTTAGTTTTATAAGCTAATTTTACTAAATATATAATTTATTTTTTTATATATTATATTTAACTTTATAAATTTTTTATTTATAATAATTTTAAAGCTTTTTTTCAAATTATTTATAATATATTTATATAATAGCTATTAAAAAACTTAAACTATTAATTAGATTAATATTCTTTAAAAAAAAAAATTAGCTATAAATAGCTAACAAAGCTATACTAATTTTTTTTTAAATAAAAATTAAAAATTAAAGCTTAGTAATAGTTTAATATTTAATTATTAAAATAATAATAATACTTTACGATTTAAAAGTACTAACTAATTTTTATTATAACAAAATATTTAGTTTAAAATAAAACTTAAAAAAATAAATAAATAGCTAAAAAAATAAAAATAATTTATTTTTAGATCAAAAAATTTTTGATTTATAAGTATATATAAATTAATATTAAAATAAAAACCTAAAAAATATAAATATTAAAAAAAAACTAAAAATTTTAAAAATTTTAAATCTTTTAATTTTTTAGATTTCTTTTATACTTTTTACTTAAAACATGAAAGTTAGCACTAAAAATAATATAATTTTTTTAATTTTAGCTTATTACTTATTTTTTTATTTTTTATTATTATTTAATAAGTTAGATCTAAATAGTTTTAACTATTAATTATTTTATTATTATAAACATTATAATAATAATAAAAAATTAAATATTAACTTTAGTTATTTTTTAAAATTTAAATATTTTTTATTTATTATATAGTTTATTTATAACTAATAAATTAAATAAATTAAAAAACTAAAATCTATATTTAAAAATTTATAAAAAAAGTTTTAATAAGCTTAAACTTAAATTATTTATATAGTTAATAAAATAAACTAAAATTATAAAAACTAATATTAAATTTTTTTAAAAAAAAAAGTATACTAAAATTATTTTTTTTATAAATTTAATTAAAAAATTTTTATTAATTAGATTAAAACTTTAATTTACTAATTAATTTTTTTTATTATAAATATTAGCTAGTAGTTAAAAAACGTTTAATAATAAACTAATTAAAACTTTAAAATATTTGATTAATATTTATTTTAAATCAAGATTTAAAAAAAATAATAAAGTAATAATAAAAAAGTTATATTGTACTACTAAAAACTAACCGATCTGTTTTAATAAAAAATTATAAATTTTAATAATTTATTATTTTAAAAAAAATTAATAATAATAAATATAGTATAGCATTATTAAGAACTAATAATTTTTATTTTTAAAACTATAAAGCTTTAACGAAAATTTTTATATTTAAATATTAATTAAACTAATATTAATAAACGTTAAAATTAATAATAATACTAAAGCTTTTTTAAATAAAAATATTTTAATAATAAGGATTATTTTTATTAAAGCTAAAAATATTATAATATAGTTTAGAACTAAAATAATTATTAGTACTATAACTAGCTAAAATAACTTTATTTAAATTAGCAACTTTTTAATAATTATATATTTAAAAAATTATTATTTTTTAAATATTTTAGTTAATATATTTTTAATATACTTTAGAAATAGCTATAAAATAACCCTAATAATTGCTTAAAATAAAATAGTAATACTTAGAACTTTTTTTGTTTTAATTATAAAAAAATAGGTTATATTAGTTATAATTATAAAGAACCTAACAAGTAATATTTATTAAAAAATCAAAAATATTAAATTTAAAAAATTTAGTTAGATTAAAAATAAAAAAACTTTAATATGTTTTATTATTTATAAAAAAACAATTATTATTTGGATTAAGATTGTTTATATAATTTTTAGTATATTTTAATAAATATTTAAGTAATAATTAAAAAAATAAAAAATAGTTTTAGTTTTAGTTATAAAGCTTAGGTTAAAATTATAGCTTTTTATATCTGTTTTGTATTAATTTTATATTTTATATAATATTTATTTTATTAGTTTAAAAAAAATTTTATTAAAAATATTTATTAATTTAAATTTTTGCGTTAAATATAATTATATTAGTTATATTTTTGTTTTATATAATAAACTAAAAAAAGCTTTATTTTATATTTATGCTTTATAATATATTATTAAAAGTAGATTTTTTAGTTATAGTGCTTATTAGGTTATTTGTAAACTTATTAATAGTTATAAAGTAATTTGAAAATTTTAGCATGCTTATATTGCTATTAACCGAAATAATTAGTTAAAAAGAAATCTAGTATTTTTTTTTTAAATTATACTAAAAGATTAAAAAATTATATTTAATTTAAGTTTAAATTGTTAGTTTTATAGCTTAAGGCTTAAATATTTTAAGTTAGTTATAGTTTATTAATTTATTAAGGTTTATAAAAATAAGAAATATTGCTAAGCTATTATATATTTTTTTAAACTTTTTTAGTTAGAAAAATTAGAAACTAAAAAAAATTATATTAGTTTTAAGGGTGTTTTGTTAAAATTTTATAACTTAGCTAATTTTTTTAATATTAATAAAACTAGTATTTTTTTATATTCTAAACAAAAAAATTTAGTAATTAATTTATAAAATAATGTTATAATATTTTATTATTTTATTTATTTATTAGCTTAAAACAAACTTAAAAAACTTTAAAAATAGTTTATAGAAATAATAGCTAATAAAAAAATATAAAAATCTAAAAGCTTAGCTAGGGCTTTTATTCTGTTTGTTTTTAAAAAAAATAGAAGTTTAAAACTATGTATAGATTATAAAAAATTTAATTATGTTATATAAAAGAATTGTTATATTTTCCTTTTTATTTTAGAATTAATAAATAGATTTATATATATTAAAATATTTATTAAGATTGATTTTAAAAATATTTATTATTATATTTGAATTAAAGAAGGAAATAAATAAAAAATAGCCTTTTATATGCGTTATAGCTATTACAAATTTCTAGTTATGCCTATGGGTTTGTGTAATGTGCGCTACTACTTGGAGTAGCACGTTTTTCCGCTGTACTATTATTTGGGTATATATAGCACAGGTATCCTAAACTTATATAAATAACTAATAAATATATTATAAAATAAAGATAGAACTATTTATTTTTGAATTATTTAAAGTATTAATAATTTTAAACTAAAAGTAATAGGTTGCTATAAGGCAGCAGAATATTTTTAGTAAATAAAATTAAATATTAGTAAGTTGTTAACGAAATTTTAGGAGTATTTGTTAAGTATTTAAGCTTGTTTTATTTATAATTTTATAGTTATCTTTATTTAATTTAGGGTTAAAAAACTAGTAGGACTAGTTTAGCAATTTATTTATATAAACTATATTAAAAAATATTAAGCTTAGGACTTAATTATATAGTATATTTAAATTAGTAAGAATATTAATATAAAATAAATATAATTATATTTATTAGTTTATATATTTTTTTGCTTTTTTGGTATTTATTATAAAAAGAGGTTTTTGTTTTTTTTATTATATAAATAACCTAGATAGTAGTAGTAGTAGTAGTATATTAACGTTTAACCTAGGGTGCGCTATTTAAATTAAAAACTGCAATTGTGGCTGTATGTCTTTATAGCTAATTAAAATAGCTTTTTTTATGTAATTTTAAAAGATTTATGTTTGGTTAGACAGCGGTGGAGTCTACTGCTGCTAAATAAAAGAAATAACTAAAGAAAGTAAGTAAGGGTTGCATTATGGGCGCATGGTTGGTAGGCGCTCCTATTTGGCCTAGCGCTAGAAATAAAAAAGATAGTTAGTCCTATACTAATAGCTTATTATTTTTGTATTGTTTCTGGGGCCCTAAAAGTTACTACAAATAAACGTTTTATAAGTAGTACTTTAGTATTAAATTATTTTACTAGTTTAAACTATTTTTTAGAATTTTTAATACTTATTTTTAGTTTTTGGACTAAGCAGGAGTTTTTTGGTTTGTTTTGGAAAAAGGTTTTTAAAAAAGGTAGAAAGCTAGTTAAAGCAAACAAAAATATATCCTTAATTAATTTTTAAGCTATATTTATAGTTTTTTATATTATTTTTAAAATAGAAAAAATATTTATAATAAAAAAAAAAGTTGTTATAACCTAATTTTTTAAATAATAGTTTATATAATAACTTTTTAAAAAGCTTTAGTTCTAGTAGGTTATAGATTATATAAAGCTAATATAAGCTTTAGTTTTTATATAATTTGGGTTAATATTTATACTACTAGTAAGCGCTCTATGTTTATAAGATATTTTTTGCTGCCCTACGTACAAAAAAATAAGTAGGCTTATTTAAGCATAAATAGTAGTTAGCTAAAAACAGTTAAAATAAAAAGGCGTTTGTATAGCAGTTAGTATTTTTTTTTTTTTTTTTTAATATATTCTAAAAACTAGTAAAAGTAAACTTTACTTTTAAAAATAGCAAATATTTTTTTAAATTCTAAAAAGCGCTACCCTAAACTAATAAGTATTGCGTTAAAAAGGCTAGTTAGTACTAAAATATTATTTAAGCAAAGATAAAAATAGTATGTTTTTTTTTTATATTTATTTAAGAACTATAAAAAAGTTTAGAAAACTTTTATATATTTTATATTAAATAAATTTTTTTTTTAAAGCTAGTTAGATTTTTTATATAAAAAAATGCCTTAGGAATATATAATAAAGGCTTATATTATAGAAATATTTTTAGAACTATTAGAATAGGCAATTATAATAAGTATTTCTTATGTTTAGTATAGGATTATGTTTTAGAACTAAGCTTTGTACTGTTTAGAAATATGCTTTTTTTTTAAGGGTTGTAGGCTATTCTAGGGGAAAAAAAAGGGTTAAATATAGGGTCTATTAAGTTTTAAAATAAAAAACCCGATTTTTTAAAATATTGTTTTTTTTTTATATATAAGGTTTGCTAAGCGTATAGTAAAGAAATATAATTTATTAAAATAAATAAGTTTAATTAAAAAAAAGAAGCATATATAGTTTAAATAGGAGGTAGTAGCTAGAAAGCTAGATTCTTTAAGGGCTGCCAAGTAAAAAAAAAAAAATTAAATAAGTACTATTGCTTGTGCAGTAATCCTAAAAGCTATATATATTTTGTTAATAAAACGCTTTACATTAAATATAACTGTGCAGTTTTTACTATTAAAGAAATGCCGCATAGGTCTAAAATACTAAACAGTATTCTTATATATAACAATTAGTATAATAATAGCTTTTATAACTTTTAATAATATTTATATTAGAGCTTTTTTTTTAGTATTACTAAAAGTACATAAAAAAGCGCCTATTTAGTACGCTTTATTAGCCCAAGTATTAATATAGTATTTAAAGCAGAAATATTTGTTTAAATATATACTAAGCTATCTAATACGGCAGTTAAAGGGCCTAATTGTAGTATTAAAAACTATAATTAGGTTTTTAAATGTTTTATTGCTTTTAAATATATAGATTAGCTTATATTTTTTAGGTTTAAAAGCAATAATGTTCTTATAGCTCTAGTTGGTAGCTTAGAAAGCTTTAAAAGTTAGAATAAAAAAGTTGTTTCTAAAGCTAGTGCTATACTTAGCAAAAGTAACATTATTTATATAGCTAAAAAAGTTTTATAATATTTTTATTTTAAAAAATAGCAAAAAAAAAAGTATAAAAAAGATTAGGAAAACTAGTAAGCTTTAGAAAAACCCGTATTTAAGCTGCCTTATAAGGAACGTAGTTATGTTTAAGCATAGGGAAGCTGTGCAATTTGTTATAAATGCTTAGGCCTACCGGACTACCCAGTAGTCCTATTTTTGCTTTAAAAAGCGTAGTGTAAGCCTATTAAAAAGAATAGTATTAAATGTTCTAGCTATATTTATAATAAAAATAAAAAAAACCTATTTTTTAGTATAAATATTTTATTTTATATTATAAATTAAAGCTACAACTAAATCAAGGGCCTTTTTATTAGGAAGGGCGCTAAACTATTGCTTAGGAAGTATATTATTAGATATAGCAATAATAGTTATTTGTTTTGCTAAGATTTGTTTTAAATTTTTATTTATATAAAGTAAAAAAAAAATAAGTTTTTATACTTTAACTAGCATATAGTTAGGTTTATTTAGCTTAAGTATAAAGACTACTTTTGTGCTTTTAAATATTTTAGGGTAGTAACTAACCCTAAAGTAGGTGTTATAGAGGCAAAATATAGCTTTTTTAATATAGGGCCAGGCCTATTTAAGGAGGGTGACTTTAATATTATTATTGCCTAAAGCTATAGATTTAATACTATAGTACGCCTTATATGTTTCCTATAGTATAATATTTATTTATATACAGAAGTATTAAATATATATAAAGTATTTTTTAAAAAGATCAAAAATATTATTGCTAGCTGCTCAAATAAAAAAAATATTTAATATAAGGATTTATATTTTATTGTAGGGGTCTACGTATACTTTTTTGTTATATTTTATAGGCAGAGAGCTTAGGCGGTCCGTTTGGTTTTTTTATTTAGCTATAGCAAAAAGTTTTATAGTATTATTAGTAGTATTAATCTAGTTAGTTTAATATATACGTTTAGTTTGTTTAGCTTTTTTTTTTAAATGTCTGATTTAGTTCCTAGTAGCAGTACTATTATAGCAATTCTGTGCTAGTTTTTGCTTTAGTACAGAAACCTTAGTGTCCTACTATAGGGTGTTGCAGTGGCCTGCTCCTGCTAAAAAGGAGGCAACTACAAAGGCTTTCTATAGTACTTTGGCTATATAAGAGCTAAAGTTTTTAATAGTTTATACTAACGTAGGGTTGCTAGGGGGGTTGACCCGGTATACTAGTTAGAAAATAGACCCAACTTAAAAATAAATATTATCTATTTTAATATTTTGTATAGTTAGGCAAAGAAAAGGATTCTAAATAAGTATTACTATTCTAAAAATAAAATAGTTTAATTTTGTATAAAAATTATTATTAACTTATATAGCAGTACTAAAAATATTAAATATAAATAAATTAAAAATAAAGCTTATTTTATATATAAAAGTTTTAATAATATATTATATAAGTTTGTTTTTAAATATATATTTTATTATATGCTAGCCAAAAGATAAGTTATAATAATTGCTTATATCTAGTGCCTAGTTCTAATATATAGCATTAAAGTTGCTAATAATTAGTATATTTTAAAAGTAAAAAAAGATAAACATAGTATTTATAATTAGGTTGTTTATAAAATATTAAAAAAGGCAGTAAATATTATAAACTATAAAGCTATATATTTATATATAAATAATATTAAAGTATATAGTATCTAAAGAAGAATAAGTAGTATATTTTTATTTATTATATATATAGGTTATAACTCTAGAAGGGTTCTTTTTTTAGTTTTTTTTTAAAAAAAAGCATTAATAAAAAAAGTGCTTTTTATATATATTTTTTGTTTTTATAAAATATGTTTATAGTTTTTAAACAAAGATAATATCTATTTATAAATTATTTGCTAGACTAATAAAAATATTATATATAGGAAAGGATCTTTAGATATTAGTTTATATTACTATAATTATTTTTTGTTTTTTAGCGCGGCCAGTAAAATATTTCCGGCCGGCACTAGAAGCACCGTTAAGAAGTATACTTATCCTTAATAGGGGGGGGAATTAGTGCCAAAAACAAAAATATATCTTTTTTTTAGTATTTTTTATATTCTAAAGTAGGTTATATAACAGAAAAAGAGCTAAAAAAAATATTTTTGTAAAGCTAAAAAGCAAATAAAGTAGTATGCCTAGTTAGTTAAAACATAGATAGTTATATTACTAAAGTAGCCGGGTATATACCTATTAGAAGGAAGTCCTAAAAAAAGCTGCAAGGGTCTAAGGGGTTAGTGCCCTATGCAATACGCTTGTGCTAGCTATGTAGGGCCTTTTGCCTACTAGGGGGGAAGGGTTATATGCCCCGGGAGGTGTTAGAAATCCGGGGCCTAGGCATAGCTGCCCCTTCGGCTTTAGTATTCTTTTTTATTATATTAGTAGTTATAGTAGCACCTATACAAAGGATTATTAGGGGTAAAATAGGGGTTTTTTTATGGTTAGCGGTAGCAACTACTGCTTTTTTTGTAATACAGTAAGCTTTGTTGCCTAGTTACTAAAAGGCGTAAAGTTATAGCTTTATAAGCTTAATAAGCTTGCCAGCCCTAACAGTTAGCCTAACCAAACAGGTAGGAAAGAAAGCAAGGTATAAGCTATGGCAGTTAATACACCTATTGGGGCTATAGTAGGCCTTAAATATATAATTGCAGCTGCAAGTAATATATACTAGTTTTTTTTTATAAGTTTTAAAGTTATAAAAATCCTAACAAATATTATATTAGGTGACCAACATAGTACAGGTTAGGGGCTTAAAAGGTTTAGAGCTAAAAAAAATAAAATTATATTTTATTAGCTTAGAAAAAAAAACAACCTAATTTATAAAGTTATATTTAAATTATATAATCTAGTTAAATATTTAGCCTATTCTAGCTATAACTTCTTTTGCAAAAAAATTAATTATTAACTACCTATTAGAAATATTAAAAATAAAAATACTTGCAACTATATAAATAGACTATTTTTTGTTAGCTTTAGGGGTTACTCTATAGGGCTAAAGCTTGCTTGCAGCTTAAATAAAAAGAACTGCAATATTTTAGTTTTTATATCGGACAGATTAGCTTGTAGCAATAAGGACTACAGTAAGAAAATACGCTAAGGTATAACTAAAAAAGTTGCATAAAGAAACGTATAGGTCCGCCGGGCTTATAGTACAAAAAGGAGAGCTTTTTGCAACACGGAAAAAAACCCTAGGTCCTAAGCTAAATTGTTTTTTTTTGCAGGTTTTATTTTTAATAATAGTTTAGTCTAAATTATTAGATATATTAAACCCCTAGTTCTGCTTCTAGCTACTAAAAAAAAAGGTTTAGGTTTGCAATATAGATTAAAAGCGTGCCTAAGTACAGGTATTATATATATTAGTATTAGCAGGCATATTTATAATTAGTATACTAAAAGTTGTTGTAGTAAGTACTAATATATTAGCATTTATGTTTTGTTTAGGTATACATAGAAGTATAAGTTCTACAATATTAATTTGTTTAGCTAGGGGCGCGGTTAAAAAGAAAAAAAAAAAAGCAAAGCGTTTGCTTGCTTTTTTTTTTACGAAGTCAAAAAGTACGTTAGAAACAGCGTTAGCAATTTTTTTTGCTTATTATATATATATAAAAGCAAAAAATACCAGGGAAGAAAGTGTAGTATTAATAGCGAAAGTGGTTACCGAAATAACCTTTTTGCACGCAATAAAGTTTTTATTTCAGTTTTTAAAAAAAGCAAAAATAAAATAGGATTTTTTAAACTTTAGAGCTTTATTACTAATATTTATAGGAAAATAAAGCCTTTTAGCAGAGTTAGGGGGCCCTAAGGGGCCCCTATTAATATTGTTATTAAATATCTTAAAAAAGTAAGTCTAGGTTTAAAAGGTATAAAAGGGCAGAAGCTCTAGGTTGTAAAACTTAAAGCTAAAAAAAAAGCAAAATGTTTTTTAACCAAAGAATAAGTAGGTCCGTTCTAAGAACTAAAAGTGGAAAGAAAGGGAAGGTTGTAAACAACCTAGATAGGCCGGCTAAAATTAGGTTAAACCTTGTTATAAATACTACTAAAATAGCGTTAGTACGTATACGCTTTATAGATTAGATCTTTAGTAGCCCTGCGCTTATATGCTTTATTTTTAATATATATATTTTGTTTATATATATAACGTTTATAGTTATAATAGTTATAGCTATTAATTATTTTTTAATAAGTTTTATACTAGAAGTAATAGTTATAGTAAATAATAAAGAGCTTATTATTTAAAAAAAAAGTAATAGAATTAGTATTAAATATAGTAATGCTAGCATAAAAAAAAAAAAAAAAAAAGGTAAAAAAAGTACGGAAAAGGTAAGAAATAATAGCGGTAAAGTAAAAAAGTAGTTAAAACTAACTGAAATAATAGCGGTAGCTAAAAAAAAAAAAGGACTAAGCTAAAGTATTTATATAAAACTAGATTAGTTTTATAGGTAATTTATATATAGCCTATGTTTAAATTACTAGTATTAAAATTTATTATATATTTAAATATATAATATATATATATATATTATATTATATATATACTAAAACTTTTAATTAATAATATTATATAAGTACTAAAGTATTTATATTAATAATAATAATAATATTATATATTATTAATATAATAGAAATACTTATATATTTATATTTATAAATACCTAATTGATTATATTGCATTAATTGTATATATATTACTTTAATTCTATATAAACTCCGTACTTAAATTATTTTTTATCTATATATATATATACTACCTATTTATACTATATATTTTATATTTTATACATTTATATATATTAGGTTAGGGATAACCTGACTAAAGAAGGGAAAATAGTTGTTATGCCTAGCATATTAGGACTAGTGCACACTTACTATATATATATATTATGTTTATATTTACTTCAATAGAGAATCTTTTTTTTATAAGCTTTAGTTTTATAAGCTAACTTTACCGAATATATAACTTATCTTTTTATATATTATACCTGATTTTGTAAACTTCTTATTTATAATAATAATAAAAATATAAATTATAAAACTAGTTTTATATAAACTTAAAAAAAGATTTATATAAAGCTTTTATAAATTTAGATATTTTTTATAAATTATTTATTAATAAAATTATTAATAAATTAAACTTATAAGTTTAACTAAACAAAGATCTAATTTAAATAATTAAATTTTTAGCAAATTTATTTATTAATTTTTAGCAAACTTTAAAAGTTCTAAAATATTTATTTTAAAATAGTTAAAATAAGCACTAATTATAAAAAAAAAAGGCTTATTAGAATAATAAAACTTGCTTTATTTATAATAAAAAAAACATATATTAATTAATTATTTTAATTAAAAGCTTAAAATTTTAAATATTTAACTAGCAAAAAAAGTCTATAACAAGAATAGCTTTAGAAGTTTATCTAACTTAAAAAACAAGTAGAACTAATAAAAGTTTTTTTATTAGTTTTTTTATTTATTTTAACTAAAATATATAATTAAAACAAATTAATTACTTTTAAAATATTTATTTAATTATAAATTAATAGTATTAGAATAAAAACTTTAGTTTTATATAATATTAAAACTTATACTTTTTTAATAATTAGCTATAAGTTTATATAATAAATTAAGTAATAATTAAAAATAGAAATAGTTTATTTAATTAAACCTTAAAAACTTTATAATTATTAAAGTAAAATAGTTAATAAAATTTGTAAATATTTAATATATATAATAAAAATTAATAATTAATAATTTAAGGACTAGATATTTTAAATTATTAATTTTAGTTATAATATTATTATTAATATTAAATAGTTAATAAAATAAAATATTATAATAAAAACTTAAAAATAATAATTAATTTAGCTAAACAATTTATTTTTATTAGCTTAATTTTTACTAATAATTATAATTAAACTTTTTAATTATAAACAATAAAATATAAACCTAAAAATATAAAAAAATACCAATTAATATAATTAAATATTAAAACAACTTTTCAAAAATAAAATAATTACCCTAGAAATAACCAAAACTAAAAAAAAAACAAAAAAAACTTAAAACCTTTAAACCTAAAACAAAAAAAGTTTATATAATAATTTCTAAAAAAAAAAAAACTAAGTTACTGTTAAAAAAATTATATAAAACTTTTAGAATTATTTCTATTAAAATAAATAAAAATAACTAGCTAAAAAAACCTTCAAAAAGCTTATTGCAATTAAATTTATAATAACTAAAAATAATTATATTAAGTTATTTAAAAAAAAACTCGAAAATAATTAATATTTTATAAAAAAAATAAATTTAGATTAACTAAGTAGTATTATAAAAAAATTTAATAATCAACTAATCTTATTTTAAAAAAAAAAACTTTAAGTATATAAAGTTAGTACAAAGCTTTTTGCTTTTTCAATTATTATATTTAAAAAAGTTTTTTTTTTAAAAAAATTCTAAAACTTTATTATTATTATAACTAAAGTTTAATATAATATTAAAACTTAATAATAAAAAATATATTTTTAAACTTTATTAATATTAAATATTTATATAGTTTATTTTATTTAAAAAAAAAGTTTATAAATAAACTATTAGCTATAAACTTTATTAAATAAAATATAAACTTAAATATTATTTTTATTTTATTTATATTTAAACTTAAATTAATTAAATATAAATTTATAATTAATTATTAATAAAAAAATATATATTTAAAAAACTAAATTATATTAGCTTCAAATATTAGTAGTACTATATTTAATTGTTATAATATTACTTATTTTATAAAACTAAATATTATTAATTATAAAATTATATATATATATATTTTTTTTTAAATTTACAAAAAAATATTTTAATAAAAAGTTTTACTATTTAGTTTAAAAATAAAACCTACCTAGTAATAAATTTTTACTAATATATAAATCTAAAAATTTCTAAATAAATTTGCAAATATTTATATAAATAATATTTTATTTTATTTTAAAACTAAAAAATAGCACTAAACCTATTATAAAAACATAATTTACTGCTTATATTAAACTAGATATTAAAAAAATATTAAAAAGTTTTATTTTAATATATTTATTATTAATTATTTAGAAATAATTATAAAAGCTAAAATAAAAATTATAAGTAACCCTGCTAAAATCTAAGTAATTTTAAATTAGAACTTTAATAATTTTAAAAATATTAAATTAATTTAGTTGTTTTTTAAGCTTTATAATTATATTTATATATTTATTTATTATACTAGTAAAATTATTGCTTTTTTAAACCAACTATTTTAACAAAATAAGCTATTTATAATAGGACTAAAACAAAAATAAGCTTTTAAATATATAAAACTACTAGTATATAAAATATTTATTTTAGCTTTTTTTAAGCCTAGCTAACTAATATAAATAAAAATAAATATTTTATATAATATAATAAAAAGAATTATTTAATAATAATAAAAAGATTTATTTTAAACACTTATAAAGTATTTTTTTAAAATAATAATATTAATAAAGCAAGCTTATCTAATTTAAAACTATAAACTTTTAGTAATAATATAAACTTTAAAATATTATTACTTAACGCTTTTTAGAACTAAGTTTTTTATAATAACTAATTATTAAGGTTTATTATATTTTTTAAATAAATAAATTTTATTAATATAATAAATATGCTAAGCTAACTTTTTATTAAATTTTAATATTATTTTTTAGTACTAACTAAAAAAAAAAATATAAGAAATCTTTTTATAATTAAAATTAAAAAAGCTAAAAAGAAATATTAATATTAATCTTTTTTTAATAAAATATTAGATCTTATATTAACTATAGATTTTTTATTTAATTATTTTTTTAAAAACTAACCTAATAAACCTAATTAAACAAAAAAACTAGCTATAAAATCTAAAAAATAAAAATAAAAAGCTATATATACTTAAGGTTACTTTAGATAAGACTATTTTTTTTTTATAGCTTTAATTCAAAAAATTTATATATTTTTAATTATTATATATTAAAATTAATATAAAACAATTAAAATATTAAAATAAAAATACTACTAGTTTTATTTAAAATATAATTATAAACAATATATATATAATTTTTATAACTATAAAAAAAACAAAATATTATAAAACAAAACCCCTAGCTGTTTTTATTTATTGTTTATATTAGCTGCAATATAACAATATATAATAATAAATAATAAAAATATACTACCTAACTAATAAGGTTATAATTATATATAAATATTTATAAACAAGTTTAGCTATTTAATTATAATTTTAGTTAGTAAAAAAATAAATATTATAAAATTACTAGCTATATAATATTATAAAAGTTTATATAAATTTTTTAATATATTAAATATATAAATATTAAATAATATAAGATTATTTATTTTTAAGTTTATAGTAATAATTAATAGTTTTATAAATATTAAGCACTGCTTTAGTAATACTTATTATTTTTAAACCTAAAAAATAATAAAATTAATTAATTAAGAACTAGACTAATAATTTTATTTTTATATTAATAAATATTAAAACAACTAAAATATATATTTTTTTGTTCTAGACTTTATATATAATATTTTATAATATTTATTAATTAATATATTACTACTAAAAATAACAATAAAAATTAAAACATAAAACTTTTTAATAGTAAATATTAATAAAATAGTTATAAATTTTAAAACTAAATAATAAATATTTAAAAAATAGCATATAATATAATAACTTTTATATAAAAATAATATAAGCTATAAAAAAAAAAAAAAAAAAAAACGTTTAATAAATTTTAAAATAAAAAACAAAATCTTTTTAAAAAAAAAGCTTTATAATATAAGTACTAACTATTAGATTAGATTTTTAATTAGTTAAACTTTTAAAATTTTTAAAAAAATAAAAATTTAGCTATATTTTTAATTTGCTTAATTTATATAAAATAAAAAACCTATTTTATACTAACTAATTATAAAAAATAAGTAATAATTTTTATTTTAATAAATCTAGTTATTACTTTTAGTTAAAAATATTAATAATAAACAAAGTTTAAAATTAAACAAATTAAACATTTAAAAATATATATAAAAAACAAAAAACTGTAGTACTAGATCGCTTAAAAAAGCTATAATCTTAACAATATTTAATATATAGCTTAAAATTTTAAAAATATGCTAATTAAGCTTAATTAATTTTATAAAACTTACAAAAAAATATTTAGACTTTTTATAAAATTATAAAAATAATAATAGAGCAATATAATATAAAAAAACTATATAAATTTAATATTATTAATAATTTTAAATTAAAACTATATTTAAACTTTTAGTTTTAAAAAAAAATAGTATAATAATTAGTATAGTTTTAGCAAAACTTATAAAAACTCTAAACCTATATAATAATAAAATAAAAAATCTATATATAAACTAACTTATAACTTTATAACTATATATATAAAATCTATATTTATTTATTTTATTGTTATACCTAGCATACTAGGACCGGTGCACACTTACTATATATATATACTATATCTGCACCTATTTTAATAAAAAATCTTCTTTTTATAAGCTTTAGTTTTATAAGCTAACCTTACTAAATGTATAATTTATCTTTTTATATATTATATTTGACTTTATAAACTTTTTATTTATAATAATTTTAAAGTTTTTTTTTAATATTATTTATAATATATTTATATAATAGCTTTTAAAAAACCTGGACTATTAATTAGATTAATGCTTTTTAAAAAAAATAAATTAGCTATAAATAATTAATAAAGTTATACTAATTTTTTTTTAATTAAAAATTAAAAATTAAAGCTTAGTAATAGTTTAATATTTAGTTATTAAAATAATAATAATACTTTATAACTTAAAAGTACTAACTAATTTTTATTATAATAAAATATTTAGTTTGAAATAAAACTTAAAAAAATAAATAAATAGCTAAAAAAATAAAAATAATTTATTTTTAAATTAAAAGGATTTTAATTTATAAACATATATAAATTAATATTAAAATAGAAACTTAAAAAATATAAGTATTAAAAAAAAGCTAAAAATCTAAAAAACTTTAAATTTTTTAACTTTTTATATTTTTTTTATATTTTTTATTTAAAACGTAAAAATTAGTACTAAAAATAATATAACCTTTTTAATTTTAGCTTATTATTTATTTTTTTATTTTTTTATTATTATTTAATAAGTTAGATCTAAGTAGTTCTAATTATTAATTATTTTATTATTATAAATATTATAATAATAATAAAAAATTAAACGTTAACTTTAGTTACTTTTTAAAATTTAAATATTTTTTATTTTTATATAGTTTATTTATAACTAATAAATTAAATAAATTAAAAAACTAAAATCTATATTTAAAAGTTTATAAAAAAAGTTTTAATAAGCTTAAATTTAAATTATTTATATAATTAGCAAAATAAACTAAAATTATAAAAATTAGTATTAAGTTTTTTTAAAAAAAAAAGCGTACTAAGATTATTTTTTTTATAAATCTAATTAGAAAACTTTTATTAACTAGACTAAAACTTTAATTTATTAATTAATTTTTTTTGCTGTAAATATTAGCTAGTAGTTAAAAAAAGCTTAATAATAAGCTAATTAAAACTTTAAAATATTTAATTAATATTTGTTTTAGATTAAGATTTAGAAAAAATAATAAAGCAATAATAAAAAAGCTATATTATATTACTAAAAACTAATTAATTTGTTTTAATAAAAAATTATAAATTTTAATAATTTATTATTTTAAAAAAAATTAATAATAATAAATATAGTATAATATTATTAAAAATTAATAATTTTTGTTTTTAAAGCTATAAAGTTTTAATAAAAATTTTTATGTTTAAATATTAACTGAACTAATATTAATAAACCTTAAAATTAATAATAATATTAAAACTTTTTTAAATAAAAATATTTTAATAATAAAGATTATTTTTACTAAAGCTAAAAATATTATAATATAGTTTAGAGCTAAAATAATTATTAGTATTATAACTAGCTAAAATAACTTTATTTAAATTAGTAATTTTTTAATAATTATATATTTAAAAAGTTATTATTTTTTAAATATTTTAGCTAATATATTTTTGATATACTTTAGAGATAGCTATAAAATAACCTTAATAATTGCCTAAAATAAAATAATAATACTTAGAATTTTTTCTGTTTTAATTATAAAAAAATAGGTTATATTAGTTATAATTTTAAAAAACCCAACTAGTAATATTTATTAAAAAATTAAAAATATTAAATTTAGAAAATTTAGTTAGATTAAAAACAAAAAAACTCTAATATATCTTATTATTTATAAAAAAACAATTATTATTTGGATTAAAATTGTTTATATAATTTTTTAGTATATTTTAATAAATATTTAAGTAATAATTAAAAAAATAAAAAATAGTTTTAATTTTAGTTATAAAGCTTGGGTTAAAACTATAGCTTTTTATATCTATTTTATATTAATTTTATATTTTATGCAATATTTATTTTATTAGTTTAAAGAAATTTTTATTAAAAATATTTATTAATTTAGATTTTTGTGCTAAATATAATTGTATTAATTATATTTTTGTTTTATATAATAAACTAAAAAAAGTTTTATTTTATATTTATGTTTTATAATATATTGTTAAAAATAGATTTTTTAGTTATAGCGCTTATTAGGTTATTTATAAACTTATTAATAGTTATAAAATAATTTAAAAATTTTAGTATACCTGTATTATTATTAATTAAAATAATTAGTTAAAAAAAAATCTAGTGCTTTTTTTTTAAACTATATTAAAGAACTAAAAAATTATATTTAATTTAAGTTTAAATTATTAGTTTTATAGCTTAAAACTTAAGTATTTTAAGTTAGTTATAGTTTATTAATTTATTAAAGCTTATAAAAATAAAAAATATTGCTAAGTTATTATATATTTTTTTAAACCTTTTTAGTTAAAAAAATTAAAAATTAAAAAGAATTATATTAGTTTTAAAAGTATTTTATTAAAATTTTACAACTTAGCTAATTTTTTTAATATTAATAAAGCTAATGTTTTTTTATACTTTAAACAAAAAAATTTAGCGATTAATTTATAAAATAATGCTATAATATTTTATTCTTTTATTTATTTATTAGCCTAGAATAAACTTAAAATTTTTTAAAAATAGTTTATAAAAATAATAGTTAATAAAAAAATATAAAAATCTAAAAGCTTAGCTAGAGCTCTTATTCTATTTGTTTTTAAAAAAAATAAAGGTTTAAAACTATATATAAATTATAAAAGATTTAATTGTATTACGTAAAAAAATTACTATATTTTATTTTTATTTTAGAATTAATAAATAGATTTATATATATTAAAATATTTATTAAAATTAATTTTAAAAACATTTATTATTATATTTAAATTAAAAAAATAAATAAATAAAAAATCGCTTTTTATATATATTATAGCTATTATAAATTTTTAGTTATATTTATAAGTTTATATAATATTTTTGCTATTTTTTAAAACTATATATATAAAGTATTTAATAATATTTTAAATATATTTTATATTATATATTTAAATAATATTTTTATATTTTTTATAAATAAAAAATCTTATATAAAATATATTTAAAAAGTTATTAAAAGATTTTAGAATACTAAACTATATACTAAGCTTTTAAAATATTAGTTTTATTAAAAAATTTTTAAATTTTTTAGATATATTATATTTAGTTAAAGTATTAAAATAGATTTTAGTTATATTAATATAATTAAATAATAACTATTTTTTAGTTTTTATTATAAGTTGTAATAGTTTTTAGGGTTTTATAACTTTTACTAGCGTTTTATTAAAAAGTATTTTTAAATTACTGCTTTTTTAATTTAGTATTTAAAAAAAAGTATAACTAGAACAAAAAAAAATTAAATTTTTTTAGACCGTTCTGTAGTAAAAGTTTTTAAAAAGTTCTAAAACTTATTTAAAGAAGTTATTTTTTTTATATATTTTAATTCTAAAAAACAAATATTAGTAAAAACTAATTTTTTTAAAGCAGCGCTAATAAGGAATTTTTTCTAAAAAAATAGTTAAAATAAATAATATTTTATTACGTTCTATTTTTATAAGTTTACTAATATAAAATCGAACTATAAAACTTTAAATTAAAAAATATTTATAATTATAAAATATTTTAAATATTAGCAATATTATTTTTAAAAAAACAAATTATTAATTAAAATATTAACTAACTATAGCAATTTTTAAGCGTTTATAAAAACTCTAAAGTTAAATAAAAAGTAAGCTTATTAATATATATATTTAGTTTTTTTTGATTTTATTATTAAGTATAAATAAAGCAAGCAAAACAGGGCTAATTTTTTATTATGCCGATTTAATTATATAAATAATTTGCTTTAAAATATTAATCTTTTTTTAATATTAAAAAAAAAATTTGTAGTAGTATAAATTAAAATTTTTAATAAATATTTAAAAATATTAGTAAACAAAGTATATACTGCCTAACTTTCTAAAAAAAAAACTATTTTTATATAAATAATTATATATATAGAAGTATAAATAGCTATAAGTAATAAAAACTTTTAAAATCTAGATATATTGCAAAGTTTATAAAATATAATTTAAGATATTTAATAAAAAAACCCCAAATATAGATTAATTAAAAAGCGTATTAATACTAAAAAGCTTACAGATTTTTAATAAATAATTAAAAGATTTTTTTTATATTATAAAAATAAAGTTTATATTTTTTCTAAAAAATTTATTTATTTCTAGTTTATTAAATTATATTATAATAATTTATTAGCAAAATATTTTAAACAAAAGTATATACTTGAACTATTATAACATAAGTTTTTTTAGCTAAAAATAAAAACAAATATTAATAACTACATAAGTAGTTATATAATATGCTTTAAATTAAAAACAAAATACTACTAAAAATATAACAAACTTAATGCTTTATTTATATTTTTAGCTCTTATATAAGAACTATTTATAGATTTTATAGTTAGATTGCTTTTAACTTTTTATAAAAACTATTAAATTAATTATATTGTAGTAATTATTAATAGATTTATTAAGTTAACATACTTGTTTTTTATTAATACTAAAATAATTTTAATATAGCTTATTACTCTATTTTATTAAAAAATCAAATATATTTATAAAAGTTTTATAAATATTATATCAAACTATAGCTCTTTTTTTACTAGTTATTTCTAGTCAAACTTATACTATTATTTTAAAATTAAAAAAAGATATTTAATTATATTTTATTTTAAAATTAACAAGTAAACAAAGCATATAAATTAAATAATTAAAAATTATTTTAGATGCTTTATTAATAATAAACAAACTAATTAGCTATAATTATTTTTTTAAGCATATTTTGCAATTAATTTAATTATTAATAGTATAACTAGCAAATTATTTTTTAAAGCTTTATATAGCTATATATTAAAGTTTAAACTATTTATTAAGAACAACTTTACTTTAAAAGGGGTGCTAGTAGTATAAGAATAATTGCAAAAACTATAAATTATTAGGAACAATTTAAAAAATTAGTAGTAAATTATAGTTAAAAAGTATTAAAAATACTATAATATTAAATATAAACTTATAACTTATAAAGTTAGAAATATAGTAGTATTATTTATAAAAAACTTAAGTTTTAAATATTTTAAACTTATACTTAAGTTTATTGGCCTATTTTAAATCTTTAGCTATATTGGATTATAAGCGTATTGTTTTATATTTTTAGTATAATATGCCTACTTTTATAATATTTTTTTTATTTAACTATTTAAATTTTAGAAAACTAATACTATATATAATTTACTTATGCTAGACCTTATAAATAATTTAAATAAATAAAAAATTAAAGATATAATAATAAAACAGATATATAATTATAAGTTATACTATAAAGTTAAATAGAAAAGCTGGCTAATTAAATATAACTAATAAATATTAGTTATTAATATTATAGCACTTAAGGCAATATAAACTTTTAAATAATAACAAAATTATTAAAAAAAGAAAAACTTTTAACCTAACAATTTATACCCGAACCAGTTATAAAAAAAAATTAATTGATTTTATTTTTATTTAAAGGTATTTTGTTTTGTTATTTAGAAATTTATTACTTTTATAATTATGTTAGCTTAAAACTTTAGCAAATTAATAAAAACAAACTTATAAATATTTATACAGTTAGAATTAAACTAACTATTTTAAATATTTAATCTATGTTTTATTATTAAGCTATATATAAATTATTTCTAAAATCAGATCTTATTAAAATAAGTAATATTTATATTAGCTATATTAGCTAATTTAATAGTTTAAATAATTTAATTAGTAGCGCCTACTACTACTTTTTATATTTTTAATATAAAATAACAAATAGTTAATATTTATAATATATAACTATAATCCTTAAATTAAAAGCATAAAATATTTTTATAAAAATATGCCTAGCGTTAAGCTAGCGTTTAATTATATTAAATAACCTTACGAACTAAAAATAAATAAAAGTACTTATAGCGTTAAAAAAAATATGTACTACTATTTAAAGCAGTATGTTTTTTTGTTATATTATTATTTAGGTATATATAGCATAGGCATTTTAAACTTATATAAATAACTAATAAATATATTACAAAATAGAAATAGAACTATTTATTTTTAAATTGCTTAAAGTACTAGTAATTTTAAACTAAAAGCAATAGGTTGCTATAAGGCAGGAGAATATTTTTAGTAAACAAAATTAAATGCTAGTAAGTTGCTAATAAAATTTTAAAAATATTTGTTAGATATTTAAACTTGTTTTATTTATAATTTTATAGCTATTTTTGTCTAATTTAAAATTAAAAAACTAGCAGAACTAATCTAGCAATTTGTTTATATAAATTATATTAAAAAATATTAAGCTTAAAATTTAATTATATAATATATTTAAGTTAGTAAAAATCTTAATATAAAATAAATATAATTATATTTATTAGCTTGTATGTTTTTTTGTTTTTTTAGTATTTATTATAAAAAGAAGCTTTTACTTTTTTTATTATATAAATAATCTAGATAAGCCAGCTAAGATTGGGCTAAGCCCTGTTATAAATACTGCTAAAACAGTATTAGTATATGTATGCTTTATAGATTAGATTTTTAGTAGTTTTATGTTTATATGTTTTGTTTTTAGTACGCGTATTTTGTTTATGTATATAATGCTTATAGTTATAGTAGTTGTAGCTATTAATTATTTTTTAATAAATTTTATATTAAAAGTAACAGTTGCCGCAAATAATAAAGGGCTTATTATTTAAAAAAAAGGTAATAGAGTTAGTATTAGATATAATAATGTTAGTATAGAAAAAAAAAAAAAAAAAAGATAAAAAGAGTGCAGAAAAAGTAAAAAATAATAGTAGCGAAGTAAAGAAGTAGCTAAAATTAACTAAAATAATAGCGGTAGTTAAAAAAAAAAGAAAAAAAAAAAAAAAAAAAGGATTAGGCTAGAGTATTTATATAAAACTAGATTAGTTTTATAAATAATTTATATATAGCCTATGTTCAAATTACTAGTATTAAAATTTACTATATATTTAAGTATATAATATATATATATATACTATACTATATATATACTAAAACTTTTAATTAATAATACTATATAAGTATTAAAGTATTTATATTAATAATAATAATAATACTATATATTATTAATATAATAGAAATATTTATATATTTATATTTATAAATATTTAATTAATTGTATTGTATTAATTGTATATATATTACCCTAATTTTATATAAACCTTATATTTAAATTATTTTTTATTTATATATATATATATTATTTATTTATATTATATACTTTGTATTTTGTATACTTATATATATTAAATTAGGGATAACTTAATTAAAGAAGGGAGGATAGTTATTATGCCTGGTATATTAGGACTAGTGCATACTTATTATATATTTATACTATATTTATACCTATTTCGATAAAAAATCTTTTTTTTATAAGCTTTAGTTTTGTAAGCTAATCTTACTAAATATATAATTTATCTTTCTATATACTGTACCTAACCTTGTGAACTTCCTATTTATAACATTTATAAACTTTAATTTTTTTTTTTTTTTTTTTTTTTTTAGCTTAGAGTCTTTGTTTATAGTATTAATAAACTAGCTATAAAAGCTTTACTTAACTGATTATAACATTAAGCTAAGTAAAAAAATATTATAACTAAGTTTAATTTTAATATTACTACTTAAACTTTTTTAAAATATAACTTTATTAAAATTTTATTAGTAATAAATAGTTTAATAATCTTAGATATATATATTTTTTGTAATATAAAGATTAAAGGTTCAAATTAGTAAATAAGCACTACTTGTTATAGCAATTTAGTTTTTTATTAAAAATAATAATTATTATATAAAATATAAATAAATATTCTTTATTTTTTTAAGTATAAAATCATAAAAACGTTTACTTATTTATAGATATAATGAATATATTTATAGCTATAGCTGATATATCTATGGTTATACCTATTATGAAGTAACTCCTTAATATAGTTCACTTTTAATAATTATAACCCTGTTTTTAATACTAAGCGTTGTCTCTGCAGGTTTGCGCTATAGAGCAAGGGATTCCACTGCTTTAATGAGCTTCTTAATTTTTACGAGGGGTATAGAAAGAAGACGGCCAATGCTGGTCACTTATCTTGCTAAAGATTCTTAAGCAAAGAATCTTATTGCCTTTATGGAAATCGGGAGACAGGTAAAAAAGATAGCTGGGTACTACGCCCCACACGTATCTACTATATATTATAGAGGTACTACCTTATTTAACTATACTTAGACTTGTTTTTTAATATATAATACAATACTATATACCTACTATATATACTTATTTTTAACTGGTTATAAGCCCAGAAGCTTACAACCTATAATACTTATAAATTATTTTATAATTATCTTTTATAATTAACTAACAATAATTATTATTTTATTTATTATTATTTAAATTATTTTATAATATTTAAACATAGCTGCTGCTATTTTTATTAAATTAAAAACTAATAGTAATACTAAAAGTGATACTTTGGTAGAAATACTATACTTTAGTAGTAGCTACTTATTTTGCTACAAATGCTCTAATGTACTAACTATATAACTAACAAAATATACCGCACTTACTAAATCTAACAAATAACTTTTATTATATTTATATTTTTAATAACTATTATTATTATTAATAATAATATTTATAGCTTATTATTAATTATTAACAAAAAATAAAATTGATTTATTCTAGTGTTTGCTATACAAAAATATAGATTATTTAGAATACTAGATAAGCTAATATTTTTTTAATAACTAAAAATTTAGCTAAAATTAGGCTAAAAAAACAATAAACAATGCTTCGGATACTTGGAACTAAGTTAAAAACTTATCCAAGTTCTAAACTAAGTTTATTTATAAATATTTAAAAAATTACTATAAAATATAACTTTAGAACTTAACTACTTATTTTATTAATTTACTACTAATTTTTTAATAAGAAAAACTTCTTATATTTTATATAAGAACTTAAAAACAAATAAAAAATATACTTTTTTTATAAAAACTTTTTAAATTATAACTATTAGCTAAGAACTTTTTTTTTACTAACTATATTTTTAAATTTTTTGCTATTGCTTTTATTACATAAAGTTTTTTTTATATTTATACTAGAAAATATTAACAAAATAGACCTGTTTAGATTTAAAATTATTACTTAATTACTTATATTAGAATCTAAATTTAGTATATCTAGTACTTTTATATTAAAACAATTTATACTTAAAATAATTAAAATATTGTTTAATTCTAACTCTAATAACTTTACGCTAAGTCTAACTTTATTAAATAATATTTTATTAGAATTTATTTTAAATAATTTATTTTATTAGCTAATACTTAAAGAGTATAATAGCTATTAAAATAAGTAATAATTTTAAAGCAACTATTTTTTAAAGTATTACTATGCTTAATTTTTTAGCTAAATATTTTAAGTTTAAAAAATAGATAAAAAAATACATATATATTATAAAATACGCTAGTTTTTTGCTTAAAAAATTAAAAAAAAATAAACTAATCGAAATCCCTAATATACTAACAAGCTTTAACTTATATAAAGCATAAAAAGCTTGGAAAGTTGCTTAATAAAAAGTTAAAAGCTATATTTATAGCTATTGTAAAAAAAACGTCCAAAAACTACTAATAGAACAATAAGTAAAGTTTAATAGCAAAAATAAAAAAGTTATAGTAGCTAATATATAAAAGCTAATTAATAAAAAAGTTAGGCTAGTTAGAAATTTAGCTTTTTAAAACTTATTATATAAGTAAAAGAATATTTTACTAGTTATTAAAAGCTTAGTTTTAACTTTTGCTATAAGATTTTATAATATTTGCTTTAATTTTAAAGATCTAAATTTAAAAAACTTTACTATTAAAAAACTTTTTCTAATAATAAAGTTTTTTTTAGGTTTAAAGAAAGACTATACTAATTTTGTTTTTACTTTTTTTTAAATAAATTATTTTATTACTATTAAAAAACTTATAAAAAGAAAACTTATAAAAGGAATAACTTTTTAATTTGTTTTAATAAAAGTATAGTAAGAAGAATATATAAAAAAAATCGCTAGCTAAAACATTACTAAAGCTATACTACTTATAAATTAATAAAAAAAGAATTATAATAATAATAATAATAATAATAGCAATAATAATAGTAAAAATAATAAAAAATCAAAAAAAAAAGGGACTTAGCTATTTTTATTGTATTACTACTAGCTAAAAAGTTATAACTTATAGTTTTTTAAAATGTTTTTATATAAACTTAGACCTAGTTCCTAACTAATAAAAAGCAAAAATACTAAATAAAAAGCAAAAAATATTAAATAATATAAATATAGCTGCTTTGTTTACTAATAATACTTTACTATTTTTATTGCTAGGACTTCTAAACTTAATATTTCTAGCTGTCTGGGATAATACAAAAAAAATAAAAAAAATACCGGAATAAAAACCAAGCATTTTTAATAAAATATTTAATAGATTTAGGCATTAAAAAGATTAATGCTTATTAGTAATAGGGGTACTACTTATAATACTATAAAGCCTAATAACTATAGTTTTATTAGACTTTAGCTTTAAAAGGACTTTAGTAAAAATAAGTTTTTTAAATATATTAAAACTAAAAATAATAGAACTTATAAAATAAATTACTAACTATATTATTTTAAATAGTAGTTATAGCTAAACTAACTTTAGTAATAAATTATTATTTATAAAACTTTAACCTTATAATAGGCCGCTAGTTTATAAAATTAGTAGTACTATAGTTATTCTAGAATAGATAAGCATTGCTAGATTTTTTGCTATTATAAATAAAAGAACTAAAACAGTTATTATTAATAATATTATTTATTGCTTTAAAACAAGCGTAAATCTAGTTTTAATATTTTAACTTGCAAAAAAAAAAGTAAAGTTTTTGTTTTATTAAAATAAGGCTTAGGCAGCTATAAAAAAGCATACTTTTTTAATAGTAAAGAAGTCTAGCGGACTATATATAGTTAATTAGCTAAACAAAACTACTTAGATAGCTGTTTTTAATATTATTTTTTAAGCTTACTTAATTAACCTTACTTTAAAAGTGTGGCATAAACAATTCGGATATATAAGTAATAAAAAAATATAAAAACTAATAATAATAAAAAGTATTACTTTTTAAACTAAATATTATTTTTATAAAGTTTATATTAAAAAAAAAATATAAATAAAACTTTATAAAAGAAAACTTTCTAAAAGAACTTATTTTATAGAATTCTTTTACTTTAATAAAGCTAATATACTAAAAAATATTTTTATAAGCTATAATAAGTTTATAAAATAAATAGTTATCTTTTGTAACTTTACTAGTAAAGTTTGGGCTATTTTTTTACTAAGTTTAGGTTTATAGTTTTTAAAATTTAAAGAATTTCTATAAAAATAAAAAAAATCTAAATAATAATATTAATATATTAACCTAAATAAACTAAAAATATATATAAATAAAGATTTTGTTTATTATTATACCTAAAAAAGTATAACTATTAAATACTCTATTATAAAGTAGTACTAATAAAATAAAAAAGCAGAAAGGTCTATCCAAACGTTAAAAAATATAGTATAAATAATACTAGTTATAGCAAAAAAAAATAAACTTTTATTAAACTTCTAGCTTATTTATATTTAAATAGCTATTTATATTAGGAACAGACAACGCTTTAAAAAAATAGCATTAATACTATACAAAAATTAGTACAGCAAATAGCTAAACTATTATTATATAGTTATTTTTAGCACACTAAAAAACTATATACTAAATAATAAACTAAATATACTAAAAATAAAAACTATTCTTTATAAAATACTAAAGTACAAAAATAATAAAATATATAACTATATTATTTATAAACTTAATAATTTTACTATTATAACTATTAATAATATTACTTTTATAAAAAAATATTTTTATATATTAATAAAAAATACTAAAAAGTTAATAAAGAAGCGCTATAAATTACTATTATTTTTAGTAAATAAAAACAAAAGCAAGCTACCAAAAAAATAAAAAAAACAAAAATAACTACTTAAAAAAAAAAGGTAGCTTTTGATCTATTACCTATAGAACTTCTAAAATTATATATATTAGTAGCCTATATAAAAATATTTTTATTATTTCTAGTACTTTTTAAAAATCAATAACTTTTAGCGTATATATTGCTAGTACTACTATACCTTAAATTAGAAAGGTTAGTATAAAAAGTACTACAATTTTACTATAATTTATATTCTTAAATACAAGTTTTTAATTGTTTATAGTATAGCTTATATATTTTATTACTTATTTTTAAAATAGCTATTATAGTATTATTATTTATATTATTAGTAGTAGATATAGAACTAAAAAACTATAAACAAACTAAAAAAAATACTAAATAGCTTAAATAATATAAAGCTATAAAAGCAAAATACTAATTACTTATTAATAATAGGACTTAAATATTTTGCGAATTATTTACTAACAGAAATTTTATAACTAGAAAATAAGTTTATAAAATTAAAAAAAGTTCTAATAAAAAAGTTATAAAGTATAAAATATAATAAATTGTTTAAAATTTTAAATAAATCTTTAGTAAAGATTATAACAAGATTTTTGCCTTAGTAGTAAAACCAATAAGTTATAAAGCTATTTTTATAATTGCTATAGTTTTAGATTTTAAAATTAAATAAATAAATATTAAAACTGCTTTTTTATACAAAAAAATAGAAAAAAACATTTATGTTTAATAACTACTTAAATTTAATAATAAAACTAATAAAGTTTATAAGTTAAACAAAGCACTTTATAGCTTAAAACAAGCTTTTAAAATATAATATTAAATATTAGCCGATTTTTTAGAAATACTAAGTTTTAAACTATTAGAATTAGATATTAGTATATTTATTAAAGGGCATATATATATAACTATTTATATTAATAACTTATTAATAGTAGGATTTTTAAAAAAAAAAAATCAACAAAATTAAAAAAGTATTATTAAAAAGATTCAAAATGTAAGATTTAAAGTTATACTTTTTTTATTTTGGTATAGCTATTACCTAGGACCAGAAAAATAAAACTATTTTTTTTCGTTAAAAAGCCTACCTAAAGAAAATAATTAAAGAACTAAGCTAATAAAAAATATATATAATTATTATACTTATTAATATAAACAAAATTCTAAAACTAATAAATAATTATAAAGCTTTTAAAAATAATATTTAATAATATACAAA
Source organism: Ustulina deusta (assembly GCA_023159155.1). Taxonomy (NCBI): domain Eukaryota; kingdom Fungi; phylum Ascomycota; class Sordariomycetes; order Xylariales; family Xylariaceae; genus Ustulina; species Ustulina deusta. The sequence goes on from JAJNNX010000053.1 coordinate 29,088, forward strand.
AGTTATTAGCTACTTAATATATGCTATATTTAATACTAGATTAAATATAATATATACTATTTCTTATTTAAATAAATATATAAAAAATCTTATAATAATATATATAAAAGTAACTAGGCAAGTGCTATATTATTTATATAGCACTATTAACTTAAAATTATATTATTAAAAAGAACTACAAGATTTAATAAAATAAACTAATATTAACTAGGCTAGCTATATTTAAACTAAACATTTAATAGTAAAATATATTTTTAATATAAAAAGCAGTACTATTAGTTAAAGCTTTAAAAAATAATAAAGTATTGCTTTATTTTTTTGTAAGTTAGAACTAATAGAATAGATATAAGCTACAAAAAAAGCTATATAGCTTTAATAATTGCTATCTAAATTAAACGCTTTAAAAAAAAATTTATTATTATTATATATAAAGATAATTAAAGGGCTATAATTATAGCAAAAAACCTATAATTTTATAGCAAAATAAAATATGTTCTTATATAACAAGTTTTTTATAAAAAAGCTATATAGCAAAAAAATATTAATTTTAAATAGATTTATATATTTAAACAAATAGCTAATAGCTTTACTAAACTATTATTATAAAACAAATTTATTATGTTTTAAAATGTTTTAGGCCTCCGGCTATAAAGCAAGTAAAAAAAATAGCTAAGTTTATACTTTATAAGCTTTATAAATTATTTACTAAAACTTTTGCTACTTTGAAATATTTTTATAGGTTTTATATAGCTAATCTAATAAAGCTTTTACTTTTTAAAGCGTTCTATTTTAAAAAACTCTAGAATTACTAATGCTTTTTTTAAACTATAACTACTTATACTTTATAAAAAGTATACTAAATATTTATATTTTATTAGATTTTTTATTTTATTATAATTTGATTAATACTATTTATAAATTGATTAATTAATATTATTAATTTTTATTTTATAAAAGACTTTTTTATTAATGCTAAAGCTTTATTTTAAAAATAAAAAACTATAATAATAAAAAATACTTATAATATTAATACTACTTATAAACTTTTTATTTTTATTTTTAATTATAATAAAATTATTAATAAATTTTAATAAACTTTTATTAGACTTAAAAATACTAAGTTCTAAAATTGAAAACTTTTTAAAACAATTTTAAATATAACTAGAACTAGCTTTTATTTTAAAATATTTAAAACTAAAATAAAAATATAAAACAATCCTATATATATACTTTTAACTTATTTTTTTTTATAACAAACAAAATAAAGTAAACTAAACAAACTATATACTAGACGTTTAAACTAGAGATTTTTTTAGTTATTTTGCTAAACTTATTAATATAAGCAAATATTACTTTAAAATTAAAATGTTTAGTATTTTAAACAGATTTATAATAAAGAACTAATAAAAAACTAAAAAATAGCACGTTTTTATAATTGCTATTATTAAAGCAAAAAAATTAAAAAAATATATATTTTAATATAGGACTGTAATCTAATAGAAGTTATAAAATTTAATTGTTAAAATAAGATACTTTTTAGAAAATAATATACCTTTATTAAATACTTTAAAAAAATATATATATATATAAAAAAATATATATATTTAATATAATATAAACATAAGTTAAAGCAGTAAAAAAAGATATTTATTAAACTTTTTACTAAAAATATTAGAATAAACAAAGCTAGAAAATCTATTTTATTAAAGAATTAAAAATATATGCTTTTAAAATTACGTACAACTTTAGGTATAATAAAGAATAGTTAGAAAAACAAGTTAGTAATAACTTTATATAAATATATATAGTTTAAGTAGGAGTATAGAAATCAAGAAGCAAATAAAGAAAATAGCTAGGTACTACGCCCTATATATATCTACTATATATTATAAAGGTACTACTTTATTTAATTATACCTAGACTTGTTTTTTAATATATAATACAATACTGTATACCTACTATATACACTCATTTTCAACTGCCTTTAATTGGCGGATGACACTTAGGCGGCCACTGGCCAATAATTAAGGGGGAAATATTTGTACTGGAAAAAGGGGGCGAATAGCTACGTAGGTACCTTCATCTCTTTTAGCTACTTTCTTTGTTGAATCTTTTTCTCTTGCGAATTTCATTGTGCTCTATTTCGATCAAGAGATCCCCCAAATAACTGAGTGAATAAGTCTAGTGCTTGGAAGCCACCTCCGTGCGCCTAGCTATAAGCACTGGTATACTAAGGTATCAGCCTCGGGAGTTGACATATGTATCATTTAATCTATGAACACACTATACAAGAACACGAAATCCAACACGCCCGAAGGAGCAGGTAACTGAACACCTGACAGACCGATATCCCCTCACTCAAACACGAGGTCCTCAGGCTGCAAGCCCGCGTTTTACATCATATACTGATCATCTTAGCACCCCCCTCCCGGAACTGCAGATGCATAACCGACTCAGTCTTAGCAGCCTCCTTCCACGACCGCGCGAGCACGCCCTTCTCATACTGCCGTAACATAACCGCTAGCGCATCTCCGTCTACGCTTCCTGTCTTGCGGCAATCAACAATACCCCGCACTAACTCCAGCGCATCCATCATAGCGACATTAACACCCACGCCCGCAAAGGGTGTCATAAGGTGCGCCGAGTCGCCGACAAGCGTAACGCCAGGCCGGAATTCCCAAGTAAGTCCCACAGGCAGCATGTACAAAGGTCGCAGCACCGGCTCCTCGGTCATAACGAGCATACGCTTGGCCTCCGGATACCAATCGCCAAAGTGCCTCTCCACCAACATCTCTCTCATCCGCGTAAGCTAACACCCCCCCTTGCGAACCACCCCATCGCGACCCAGCCACCAAAATAGCCACCCACCAACTTTCGAAGCTATTATTTATAGCACAACATAGTATTTACAGCTAACCTTAGTATTTTTATTAAATATTAAAATGTTTTAATTTTAATTATATTTTTAGTTTTTATTTTTTTTGCTTTTAATATGTCCTTATTTCTAGCTTTATTTATATATAGCGTTTGCTATTATAATTTTTGTTTAATTTGCTATATATAGGTTATATAAATAAAACAATAACTAGGTAGCAATTTGACTAACTTGTGCTTTAATATAGTTTTTTTAGCTAGTTTAGTTTTTAATAGCTTAATATATGTTTTTAAAATTATAATTTTTTTGGCTTTTTAGTTAAGGGCTTTGCTAGCTTTTATAAAAAATAGCCTTTGTAGTAAGTTATTAAAGAAAAAGTAGTGCCTAGCTAATTTTTAAGTTATATATTATAAATTTTAACTTTTTATAAGTGTTGCAATTTTTATTTAGCCTAGTTTAAGCTAATATTTAAGTGTTTTAGGTTGATTAGTTAGTATAAGTATTAGTTAAACTTTGCAAGCAATACTTTTATTTTTAAATATAATATATTTCGAAAATAATAATAATTAGATTTTTTTAGCTATATTTTAGCTATTATTTATGCTTTTTTAATAGTTTTTAGTAATAAAATAGTATTGCAAGCTTGTTTATATACTATAATTATGTTTTTTTTTAAAAATATAACACTAAAGCAGCCTTTAAGTATTTTTTTAACTTTATTTTTAAGCTTTTTTTTTAATAAACTAAAAACTTTAATATTTAACGCTTATATAATATAGCTATAATATAATTTATAAAAAATAAGCTATATTTTATTTAAAAAATAGAGCTATAAAAAATTATTATTTATATATAAATTATAGTTATTATATATTAGTATAATTTATATATTGCTAAAATAGCCTTAAATAAACAAAATAAAAATATTAATAAGCTAATTAATAATAATAAAGTTATAAGTTTATTTATTAAGCAAAGTTTTAAACTACTAGTTTTTAAATAGATTGCAATTTATATTTAAAAACTATTAATTTTAAATATTAATTTTTTTAAAAATAAATAGTAGTAATAAAGCAATATTTTTGCTACTAATATATTTAAAAAATATTATTTATTTGTTTTTTTTAACGTTTTTTTTAAAGCTATATATATTAAAGCTTTATAAACAACCTAATAACCTTTTTTTACGCTTTAGCTAATATTTATTTTATTAGTATTAAAAAATTGTTCTAAAAATATATTTGCTAGTTTGAAAGTTTTAAAACATTTAAAAAATACTTTAATATTAGTTATAATTGCTTTATTAATATATAAATAACTAATAAATATTAATCTAGCAGTTTTTAGCTTAGGATTATAAAAAAAAAACATATATATTATAACTTTTTAAATATTTTAAAGTTTTTAAAAACTAATAGTATATGTTTAGCTATATATTTAAATTTAACTATTAAAAATATAAAGCTTAGTTTAGCTTGACTTATAGCTTAATTAGCTAGTTTAGTTTTAAAATATAAAAATAAGATCTAAAAATATTAATATAACTATTTTTTAGTTAGAATGCTATTAAAGTAGCAGTATATATATAACTAGTTAATACTTTATTAAATAGCTGCTTATTTTTGCGAAGTACTAAATTAAGCAGTATAAACTATAACTGCTGCATGTTATTAGTTATTATATAAAAGTATTGCAATAAAAAAGAGTTAATTCTAAAAAAAATAAAAGTAAAAAAAGAACATAAGAACTAAACGCAGTTGCGTTATTTAACAATTTTTAATTAAGGTGGTTAGGGTTAGTAGCGCGTTTTTAGCTGGGTCGCGATGGGGTGGTTCGCAAGGGGGGGTGTTAGCTTATCCGCCCAGTCAACCTTTTCCTTATCCTCTAGCCCCAACAGCGCCGCGAGACTAGGCGGGGTGGACGTATTCGTCTTCACGCAAGCGTAGCATCGAGCATTCCCTTCGCGACCCTGCCCGCCCCGCTGGAAAAGGAGTGTGCGACTCTTATCGAGCAGGAAGCGGTTCCCAGCCCAACAAGCTTAGATATATCAGGTGCGGTGATTCTGGGGCGCACGGGCTGCTGCTGCTCTGTGAGGAGCGCTCGACAAATAGAGGGAATTAGTCCAAGTTATTGGGAGGAAAATAGCTCTTTTGAGTTGTTTCCCCCGACGAACATCAAACTAAGGGAGCTATAATTTAAGAAATAGAGTGGCTGTAATTGGAACGCAAAATCATGCGAGATTCCTCAGACTAGTCGGGACGTTTTTAGGGCCTACTATCTTATACCTTTATAACCTGTACTTATTTTGACTACTTCCCTCCTTAGGTAGCCCCTAGGTGTGTACTTTATAAAGGTAATGTCTACTTAGGCTCGCTGCTATAAACCCTAGGGGGTAGAGCACTCTATACTTACCCTTTATATCTTTATTGTAGTCTTAGTCTTTAAGCAACTAACGCTTTATTTTAACACCACGCATATCTTAGCTATTAGCTTATAACAATATATTTTAATAAAAAAATTGTTATATTTAAATCTTTGTTTATATTTTTAAAAAATTTAGGTCTGCTTTTAACTAACCGCTTGTTTTTAAACAATTGAATATTCTTAATACCTTTATGAATCCTATATATTTGAAGCAGAGCTTATCCTTTTTTAATGACTAAACCAACCCCTACCGAATTGACGCATAGCTCCCATCAACGACAAAGCACCCCTTGTAGCTCTTCATCATGATCAATAGCATCCAAGATTTCAGGTATTGGTTGATGTTCCTTTTCGACATCAATCTTGGGCTGTTCTTCCCCCGAGATATCATGATTGCAAGCATCTCGGGGTTAGGATATGGAGCCCCACGCTGCTCCAGATTCCGCAATGTCCTTCGCTATGAATGGGATTTGCTCTTAGGGCTCGTCTGTATATTAACGCTTATAGCTGGAATGCTTTACTATAAAATCTCACCAGAGCATATCTACGACCCCGAATATACTCTTGCTCTCCTTTACACGTTCTATGCCACTGCAGTTATTGTCTTAATGTACCAGTGGTGGCGTGAGCTTGACTGGCCGTCAACGGAACAATTACGGCTTCCATTTGAAGAATGCGCAATATGTCGGGCATCAGCACCTAGGGATGACTTGATCACTCTCCAGTGCGACGAAAATAACCAAGCACAACACTGCTTCCACGAAATATGCCTCCTGCTGGCCTGGGCAGCGGCAGAACCACTAGGGACGACACTATGCCCTCTCTGCAGACGAGTTCCATTGGGTTATCGGAGGACTTACTCCGTTGTGGAGTCCAACATCCTCGATAATTCCAGGCTGATGTGGTATATCACCTCCCTATTCTTTCGGCGAACCCCTTTAATTATCCGCAGGTGGTACAAATTTGAAGAATTCCCAGAGGATCACATGACCACGAATGCAATCAGAGAGAGACGCTATCGTATAGCTCTCTTCCGCGTTCTACCAACACATGCCCTTGCAATGACCTCGTTAATCCTTCTCACACATTACATTTATCGGCTCCTTCTTCTGCCTCTCCCCTGGCCAGCCTGGCTCGTAGTAGTTGGACCAATAACAGGTGCTTTGTTCTACCAAACCACAGAAATAGCTGCAGTCCAATACTACCATACAACACAGCAAGGTCAGCCGCGCCCGGGTTTCTGCAATGTGGTGATGTGGTTTTCCCTCTGGATCGAATATTTCTATCCGAGTGCTACCCCACCACGTCTTCTTCAGCCTCTTCGCGCATTCGTTTTCCAGCAGTGGTTATTCGCGAAGGCCCAGTCCGGGGTATTTATTTCCCGTGTTCTCAGCCAGGTTTTTTTTCACATTCTTCATAAGGCTTTCAACTTCACCTTTTTTGCTGTTTTAGCTTTGGTTGCATACCATTGTGTAGCTGTGGTTATTTCTCAAGACCTCGTACCCTATTAGTCACAAGATTAACTTGACGTAGGACCCAGGGTTAAATCACAACCCAACCATTTACGACTTAATATATTACTGGGCTAGGTAACAGGTGAATAGTTTTTTTTTCTTTTCGTTTTTGTATACTTAGGCAAGCTGATAAATATTGTTTTGTTTCTGTAAATTTACTTGGGTCCCCTTTGCAACTAGCCTCCGCGGGGAAACCGTGCACCCATCCATACAAGTTCCCGCGGCCAATAAGATATCCGGAACAGAGCCAAAACAATTAACAGAACAAACAAAAACAATGTTATAGCTACTTGTCCCGTTTGGTAGAAAAAGATAACCCCGTAGTAAGACTGGATAAAACTCTCTTTTATCCGGCGAGAGATCGCTTTTAATACATTTTTCCAAACAAACGGTGTATCGGCCTTTAGCCTCCGCACTATTAAAAATATAGAGTTAGTGATTATTGTTTATGATAAAGATAGAAAGTGTTCCGGGGGCGTGTAATAGTAATAAATAAGAATATATCCTGAGACACGTTAAAGGGGGACATAAAAACTCCAGCAGACTGACCTGTAGTCAAAAGCTTGTAGGGAATGTCAATTGTGACAAAATCAAGCGCGGCTTCATCTATTTTAAAGCAGTCTTGGTTGGGGCAACTTTCACTCCGGAGCTCTGGAGCCTCGCGAGCCCAGGACGGCAGTAAGTGCCTAACCACCGCGCCGGAAATATTACCTAGTAGCTCGGTTTCGACTTCCTGTAACGTGTTGGCCAAAATTGACCGGTATTCATACTTTGCCATGGGAAAACAAGTACTATCTGTGCTAATCTTAAGCAGTTTGGCCTGCAAGCCCTGCAGCATACTACACCCGTATCTCAAGGGCTTCTCGATTAAATCTTCGAGGTCGACGTACAGATGGGCGAACTCTTGATACCCTTGCCTTTTAATCAAGATTTCCCGATGAACGTTGAGTAAACGACGCAATTCGCGAAGTTGATGTACTGCAGGCTCCCACTCTTCTAGGCCAAGCCCAGCAGAGACGTTGAGGGGGGGGCGAAGTAGGGAGGCACCCATGTAAAGTAACGGAAAGTTGCATTCTACTGAATCGCTTAGCGAAGCAGTTGTCTTTCCTTCGGCTTGATGTGTAGTGCTTGTTGCAACAGCGGTATAAGCGGTAATGGTTTCAGACGTTCGAATAGTAATGGTCTCAGTAGAAGGAGTTGACTGAGTAGTAGTGATGGTAACGAATTCTGTCAATATTATTGGAAGCCCAGCTGTTTCTGTACTTGATATTGACATCGTTGGCACATTTACGAGTGATTCTGTCTCCGTTTCAGTTTTTTCTATTATTGTCGTACTGGAATACGGAAGGACTGCGCTGCCCGGAGGGTTGAGATTGTCATTGAGAAATCTAGCCATGTTCGTATAACGAGGGAAATATGCTCGCGCTAGAAGTATGTATAGAAGATCTGCACGCAGCACCTGCTGCCATACTAATACCAACCCTCGAATTATTGCAGCCATGCTTGAATTCACATTGATTTGTGGTTGATGCAGGTAGTTTAAAGCGGTAACAGAAATAAAATTTCCCGTTCAGCCAGAAAAAAAACTATACAGCATAGTAAATATTGAAACAAGGATACTTATACTGTTTTACAAAGATGCCGGATTCGGTCATTTAAAATTGGAGGCTTTTTAACTCTTTCATTGACTTAATTCATAAACATTGTAGTATAAAGAAAGGATAACAGTAACAAAGGTAAACATTTACTATTTACTTGCTTATTTTCTACTATTATAAAGTTACATTTAACTATGTAGTAACTAGTATAAAAAAACCTAACTTATTATTATTTAGGCAGTTTTAGTTAGGGAAAAACCACCAAAGTATTTCTTAGGAACCGGATTGTCCTTTAATAGTAGCAGCACCACTTTTATGTATAACATTCCATTAATAGACCTTTCTTACTAGCTATAGGTATTATAGATCTATTATTATTAACCACAATGGTCATTAAAACTAAGAGGGAACCAAGCCACACTGTGTAAGCATGGAATACACAGCAAGGAAGCAACAGCCATATCTACAAAAAAAAAGGAAAGAGGGAAATGAGAAAATGGGAAAATAGGAAAGGGCCCGCTAGAATGTGTTAGAGAGTCTACAACTCCATTTGTAGGTTCACTTCAACACAAATATCACTTTTAATCTCGAATTATTCTGCGCGCCAAGTTTCTCGTCAAGCTAACCTTGCAAGATTTGACTTCTATACTTATAAGACCAAACAACAAATTTTTACACCGTTGTGCAACTCCTCTCGGTAAATACCCACGTAAATCGCATGGTAAACGTTTTTCTTGACATGTAAACATCTAGTTCAACTCACCAATAGAGTACGCTATGAAAAACTGTCCCCCCTACGATAGCATGAAGTCCGACGCTGCAGCATACTAGCCACAGAGGTGATCGCAGGACCTTTTGAGCACACCCGCGTCCTTGTGCATGTGCTTACTAAGCTATCAATCGTTGGTAGACGCGATATTATAAGAGAATACAAGATTGCCTCTATCCATTGCGTAGAACTAGGGATAGCCGGCCACCGTGGTGCGCCGCACGAAACGGCTGGATCAACTAGATGAGCGACGAGGCGACCGATGGGGGAGGTGACAAGGACAGAAGGTTGGGTTCACCTATAGCTCGCGCTCAGGCGGCTCAGCGTAAGCGGCGCGTACGCGAGGATCATGCGAAGGCCCTGAGGTGTAAATCGAGTGAATGATCCAGAAGCTTCTGTTACTCAGAATAGCGGCTGAGGCAGCATGGCATAATATGCCCCCTTCAGTTTGCCAGCTACAGCAATGCAAGCACAGGCATTTATTATTCGTAGCTCTTCTCCTTCATTAATTCAATCAACGTGCATACATAAACATAGCACGACCTTGAGGTTGAATAGGTTCATTGCAATACTAATGAACCAATCAATGCTGACGCCATATGCAACACGCTCATTTACTTTTCGCTCCCTCAGGTCCGGGTTCGTATGTCTAATCACGCCCCCAGGATAGCTTTCAGATATGTGTAAAAGACTTCTTTGCACTGTTTACATTAGCGTAATTTATTTTACCTCTTAGTAATATATGAGCTTAATTCTAGCGCACTATGAAGTTTTTCAGCCGTACCGATTGGCCGGGAGGAGGGCAAAGTCAGCAAGGCCGACACGGACAACAAAGATGTAGATTCACAAGATTGACTAGGGGTGGCAAGCTTTGCCTGTTACCTAGGAATTGCCTCATGGTTTAACCGGAGATATAACAGACGATGGTGTGTCATTGATGGGTGGATAGGATTGAAGACCTACACCGACCCGGCTTAGTTTTTCGGCGGTGATGACTCTCCTGGGTGAAGTTGACACTCGATCCGAGTTTATTAGAGGAACCTGGGGCTTTTTAATGTTTAGCCTTCGTGAATACTTAGGCTCGCTCGCCACGGCTAGTTTTAAGCGGGCAGGTTGTGATGCCCTTTGAACGGGAGCCTTTAAGATGCCATTACTAAATGTTATATGTGCTTAGGCGTCTCAACGTTTAAATAAAGGAGGTATTTTGCTCCTCTGTAATAACCCCAATGTCATTTGTTTAAAATGTTCCTGGCGGGCTAAAACCTACACTATGTAATAGATAATATTTATATAAGTGTAGCTTATAGCACACTTTTTGTTGTTTAGTTTAATATATTATTATTGTTTGTTTAGCTTCATAGTAATCTTTAACTACATAACTTTAAAGGCCTTGTCTGTCTATTAAAGACTGTTCGCTAATATCAAAGCTTTTATTTATACCCACCATGTAATAGGGGGACAGTTAGCCTGTCTTAAAAAAACATTGGCAATAGAAACCGGAGTATAGAGATATAAACATCAGCAGCAACATGGATACAGTAATGCCTACACATTAGAGGTAAGGGTATGATGGTAGGTATGAGCGTAGCGGTTATGAGCCTATACAGTAGGGCATAGCGCTACAATTGTTGCAATTTCTCTATTTCCAGTAACTCTTGGTGTAATATGCCCCGCCCCCTTCCATGCAAGCACTGGAAGTCCTTCATATCTGTGGCAATGATTTCATTCGGCGAGCTTCAACTGAACTGGTTTATTGCCGCCACAGCATAGGGCTAAATGCCAGACTACACATGATATGCCTATTTTGGCAAGCATCACCATGAAGTGAGCTGCAGCGAGTGACATACGCTAACGAGGCTAGAGAGTCTATCATTGTGTTCACTATGCTGGCTGACTAAACCTTGCCCGGCAGGCAACCATAGAGCGCCTCGCAGCCATTAGATCCCGGTCCAGGACCTTCTGCCCCACCAATGTCCTCGACCCATGAGGGATAGGAGAGCCACAAGAGACAGGCTCGAACGAAGACATCTGTAGCCACTATTTAACCAATCCATCTGCAGAGTCACAACTGTTTGTGACATCTATGTCTGGCTGAAGTCGAAACTCTGGGACGAATAATTCTATGAGCTTGGTAGGGCTCTTGTTTGGCACGACGTATATCCTCCGCGGGTTTCTCGAGAACAAACGTAACGCTGGACAAACGCTCCGCCGGATTGGCAACGGGCTAGGCCGCGCGCGAGGGTTTCAATTTGCTGCGAGCGGTGGACCGAGCTCTTCAACACGGCCAGTCGGGGATGTATCACCATTTGATAGCGTCCCGATGGGTGATCTCTTGTTTGGATGACGTTTCCGGCAGTGTTGCATCATCACCACGCGCAGACGACTTGACTTCCTCAAGGATAGGCAGGGCGTGATCAACATGGTATCTATCTGCCTCATCGCGAGCAATCCGGGTCCATTTGGCGATGAGAGGATGCTGGTCAGCAACATCGGGGTAGCTGATCTGGTCACCCTCGTGTGATGCCGTGACAGGGTAAGCCCAACTGCCATCCGGCGCCCAGAACTCGGAGGTAAAGATGCTCTCGGGATTCAGCTCGGCGGCAGCTTGGGACAGAAGACCACCAGCACGAACAGAGTCGCCGGCTTCGGCCAAGGCAGTGCTGATACCCTCAAGGAGGCCGAGTAACTGACCAGCTCTGATGCCGATGTTGGCACCGAGGGAAAACCCCTGATCGAAGCCGGCTTGGATGCTGCCGGCTTTGCCGGCCGTGATGCCCTCGCGATAGCCGACAGTGTTGTGTTGAGCCCGAAGCCTTCGTGTATCCAGCGATATGTCAGGGTTGCCATGGGATGCCGATGCGCTTGGTCCGCGTACTGGCGAATCAGGACCCGGGCCAAATACATCACCTAGGGGGTCATACGCCGATGGGCTGATGGATGTCATTTGGGAAATGTTGGTGTGAGAGTCGAATTCGTCGCCGAAAGACTCGGGCGGCTGTGCGAGATGCATCGGATTATGATCCACTTTTTTTTCCGCTTCCTTTTTCTCTCTCTCTTTTTTTTGTACTTCCCTTCCCCTTTCTGTTGATGTATCCTCCTTTTCCTTTTCTCTTTTTCTCTCTCGCAAGGCGGTTAACTAGCTGAGGTCATGCGGTTTGCGGGTGATGCATGGTGTGGCGGTGTTGCCACTCTTGAGCGGTCCGATGAAGGTACCATGTGCACATACTGTATAAATAACACCGTACCGCGTGTAACCAGGTTATGCTACATGCAAGTACCTAGGTACCTAACCTAGCTTCAAGTTGTATTCATAGTACTTCTGCCGCTTTCCCCAGGTCGTATAGTGCATCCATGTATCTAGGTAGGTAAGTAACTTATGTTACTGCAACTCCACCCGTTCAATACTGTCGACGTGATAAAAGGCAATAGTGGCGATAACGTATAATGGTCAATTAGACGCTGCTCTCGTGCTAACCTCGAGTGCCATTCCGAACGCTCCTTGACCAAAGCGAAGCGTGTTGGTGCCATATGGAGACCGAGGCGATCTTTCGGCATGGCGGCTTTGGTTGCCTTCTCGTTGATTTGAAAACGCTAGCCTGGGTTTGATACCAGCCCGTCGATATGCCCCCTCCCCCAAAGTCTTCCTGCTGCAATGCGATATAGCACCTTTAATCACTGGTTCGATAACGTGGGAATGGTGCTACTATGTTGAATAGTAAAAGGGAGGGGCGAGAAATCCGGGGCTATGGGGGCACATTAGACGCCTAGCCGGTGAGTATGGGGAATGGGGATTGGATTTCAAGGCAGGAAAATGCCATCGATAAATTCTTCATCTACAACGCTTTACAAAATGCCCTGGCCTATTCGCAGACCTTGCCTTAAAGTAACAATCTGTAAGATACACCGTGGTGGGGCATATTATATAGCCGTGGGAGGATAGGTTACGGGCCCGGTAAGCTAACTGGCTGCCATCTCTCGCTTTAACAATGGCAAGACAAAGACAAATTGGATGGAGAGATAAACTATCTTTCCCGTGGCACAGCATCACCCGGTTGTTTAGAACTCACCCCATAAGATTGGTGCGAAACATCACCATCATGAAACATAGCCTTTCACGTTGACCTAGGACAACAAAATGAATTCTCACATCGTCTGATCGACCAGGCTCGGGGAAGGGATTGTATGGGGCAATACCAGGTTCTCTGACAGACTAATTCGCCAAGACAAGGTAAGGAGAGGCAAGCAACAACCTGCCGTCGTTACCCGCGGCTAGGATGCGTCGGAAGCGAGCTGATTATCCGAGCCATCAGCAATTGGTCCATATACAAGACCCAAACCTACCCGAAGGAGGGAAACCATACCATGGTATTCTACAATCTGAATTTTCTGCTGGCCTCGACAAAGCCCATACCCTTCTTGATCTCGATCGCCATCTTTTCATCCGCCTTTCCAACACATCTGTTAGCAAACGACACTCCACCAAAACGCTGACCAACTTATTGAATACAGACTCGAAATAGGGACAGGCCACTGAAAATGAGAGGGTGCATAATATTTCCTCCCATTCAACTCGCCGGTGAATGGCAAGCGAGCTCTGGAACTCACCTCGACCTGCTTCTGCATCAACGGTAGAGCTTTCTCCGCCAACTCAACCGGTAAGACAACGACACCATTAATGTCGGCAATAAGATAGTCGCCGGGGCGGATCTCCATGTCCTGCTCGTCGGTCTGTAGCTTAACGGACACGTTGACGCCAGCGACCTTGAGTAATTCAGCAGGAGGTGCCGTTCCCACATCTCGCGCGAAAACCTAAATCTCATTCACCTATTAATGCCATCGTCACCGGGACAAAATTTTACCAACTAGGAGAAAGAGGTGACTGGGTACGTAGGTGGGTTCTTCACCGGATAAGCAAGGTCCCGCTGCTCTTGTACATCACGGAACCTCCCGTCGATGACGGAGCCCACGGCGCCGAGGAATTGGGCACGCGTCGACATTAGGCCGCCGTAGACGGCATTGGGGGTTTTGGGAGGGCAGGAGACAAAGACTACGGCGCCCTCGGGTACATGATCAATCTGAGATAAAGGGGGGGGGGTGGTCAGCAAGGTACGAATAGACACCCGAGGGAGGGCCAGGGTGAGGGACAATACGAGACAGAGGGACGAGGACCTACGTAATGGGTCGGGTGCTTCGGCGCCGGGTCATCAAGCGGCACGTATTTGACCGTGTAAGCCGGGCCGACGATCTTAGTATTACCGTCCTGGCGGAGAGGCGACCACATGGTCAGGCCGGAGAGGAAGCCGCCGTTCCTGTATTTCAATTTGCAAAGGGCGTCGGACACGTCGCACCTGTAACGCCACAAAAGCACCCCCAAGAAGTCAGGCCGTGTGAGTTTGATATGATATCATGTTCAGTATCCCGACCTACGTCGTATAATTCTGCAGCGCTCTCACGATAGGATCCCGAGACTCGGCCATTTTAGTGAATTGACGATGGACGGCGGCTCTACTATTACTGCGCTGCACGGTCGAGGGCCAGAAGAGAAGGGGGATACCACTGGCCAATTGGGGATGCGGGCGGGAACACAATCGTTTGGCAGTATGGGGGAATATCATTATCGCCCCAGCGAAGAGGTATTATCTGATATTGTACAATGCAGCGAGATCTTGATATCTTGGTATGTAGGGTACGTAAGATGGAGCACTCTCCCTCTGGCCGAAGACAATGACGTATCTGCAACACGATTAAGTTGTCCGCATTCATTGGTACAAACCGATCTAGCTCGGTGGGGTCGGAGAGAGGTTTATACTATACTGGGTTAGAGAGAGTAGGTAGGTAATCCAGAAACCCGGTCGCTTTACCTCGGTCTCGGCACACAAGGACCCACGTTCGTCAATCCACCTGGGCAGGTAAGTATTCATCGGACCCGCTGGCACTCGGGACAGGTAGATCTCGTATGGTACCTGTACCCAAACACGATTCATCAAAGGCATGACTAGAGGAAAAGACAGCAGTGACCTTTTAATATTCATCCACGAGTAGCCGCCAGCAAATCATCAGCATGGCTAGGTACATACATATTGGGTGCACGTCGATAATGCAACAAACTCAGCACACCTTTATTTCAACACCTAGATGAGCCTCTTCCCTTCGCGTCGCCATTTCTCCCTAACCTTTACTACACGACACTACGGTTATCTCATTGTAGTACGCCTGAACCTCACCTAGCCGACTAGAAGACTACGCCCACACTGCTGACGTGTCTCCTATATGGCGCCCCGGTCGGTGTATCATCGTAGAGGACGGGGACTTGGATCATGTTTTTATCATCCAGGTGGTGTAAAATGTTGGAACCACTGGCTCTCCGCACGATAACATGATTGTCTTTTACTCGAGTTGGACCGAGGCCTCTGGTATAGCAAGAGAATGAGGAAGGCTTCCAATTAAGGCATCACTTCCAAGTCCTCACTGAAATCGTAGCCATCGGGGCAGAACCGCACGTCTCATACCTGGCGAGCAAACTCATCGAGCTCCGTCTCACCCTGCTCAGTCCCTAAGACTTCCTTGGCCGCAGGGGTGCCGGGCATGGGTGGCGGCTGTCTCTGGTAGGTAAAGCAGCTCGTGATGATGCCTATCGCAGCAACCCCCATAACGAGCTTGATGTCATCAGTGAAGGCCTCGGCATACGCCATCTTGACCTTCAGCTGGAGTTCGGCGGGTAGCCATGGTCCGATCGTTGGGCTGTGATGAAGTGCTTCTAGGTCATCCGGATCCATCTCACCACTCAAGTCGTGTGCCACTCTAGCATTAAAGATGATGCTACAGAGGGCGATGCCGATACTTCCACCTAGGACGCGCGCTTGTGCAACGATACCCTGGGCCACGGCGAGGTCGGCTTGACCGGATTGCACCGAGGCCATGATTGTCGCCGCCCCGAGGGAGAGTCCGATACCGAGCCCAAGGAGCACCTGGAAGCCATACTGTGCCTTGATCTGCATGGTGATATTGCGCAACATTAACATGAGGCCCGCGCCTAGTAGCTGGAAACAATGAGCGGCGAAGAGCGTCCAAGATGTATTATTCCGCCGACGGGAGACGGCTCCGGCGAAAAATGCACCTAGCGCTGTGGCGCCAAGCATCGGGAGCAGGTGAATTCCCGAATAGAAGGCGTTGTCGCCGTTGACGATCTGGAAGCGCTCCGGCAGTATGACTAATATGACTAGATAGGTAAAGCCGGTACAGAAAGTGCAACTAGTCGTGTCAGCCTCAGCAGCACATGTGAAAGGCGGGAGTTTGGAGATACGGCCACATACATGACACAAGCAGAATAAACTCTCCCCATAAGGCGAAGCGGTAGGATAGGCTCGATTCGGATATCTTCCCTAGAGCCTAGGGAAAGCTCCCAGGCCGCAAAGCCCAGCCAGCTGAGAACCGAGACGACCAAGGCCAGGACAATGACCGGGTGATTCCAAGCGAAGCTATACGCCCCAGCCTCCTGAAGTGCAAATACCAGTAGTGTACAGGCAGCTATGATGAGGATATTGCCTAAGAAATCAATCCGTCGGATGGCGTCCAATCCGCGTTGCTGACGGCCCATACCGGCCGGCCAGGCAAGGTACAGGCCAGCAACAAGAACGACGCCAAACGGGACACTGGGATTATTGATTAGCAGAAGACGGGAAGAGGGAAATCTGCGGAGAAGAGGGACGACGGGTTTAAGAGAAGGCGTTATTCGTTTGCATACTTAATCCAGAAAATCCATCTCCAAGTGACCGTTGAGGAAATGATACCTCCCAAGACGGGGCCGAGCACGTAGGAGATTGCGAGAGTCAGACCAATCATAGCACCCATGAGACTCGGGTTGTGTGCTGGACCGACTTCAAACAGGGCAATCTGAGCCAAGCTGTAAAGTCCAGAGCCTCCCATGCCCTGGAAAGCACGGCAGATAATCCTGCGAAATGATTAATGCATTGCCAGCTTCGGAGAGGATAAGAAGCATGCGTACAGCTGTTGCATAGTCCTTGCAGAAGCACATCCAATCGAAAAACCAGAGAACAAGATCCAAGCAGCACAGATGGTGTTACGACGGCCGTAAATATCGCTGAGCTTTGCGAAGCCGATAGCCAGGCCCAAGTAAGCCAAGAGGTAAGCGAGGACGACCCAGGGAGCATCGAGGAAGTCCCGGAGGTCGATGGAAATGGTGACCAGTGATGTGGAGACGATGGAAGCATCCAAACTCGAAAAGAGGAGCCCAAGAAGCAGGCTAGAGAGCGGAGCAGTGTTAGAACGTTTACGACAACGACGCCGAGAGGGTTGGAGAGGGCGGCGAGGTGTGGAGGGAAGCAAATAGGCGACTCACATTGCCACAAGTATGGACTGACGCCAACCATTGAGCAGATGCTGATATGCTATCATCGAGGGTGGGGGCAAGGAATGGCCAACGCGCAGCGGAGAGAGAGCCATCGACAGCGATACAGAATAATGTGGAAGAATTAGAAAAACAAAAACAACCACGGCTTATTGTGGGATTTGTAGCAAGGGGTTTTTTTTTTCTCCACTCTTGACGCCGAACGAGAAGCTGGTCGGGGAGAGCAACGAGTGAGTTGAGTCAAGTAGACGAGGGGTCTCTATGCAATGTCCCTAGTCCCAGGGACTGAGAAATCCAACGAGGTGACAGGGAAGTCCTCGTCACCAAATACTTGCTCGGTGTTGGACCTTGGGGCGGTTGACTGGTTACTATTCAGTCGGTGGGTTACCGGGTGGTGACGATGGATGGTGGTTGGATTGGCCAGGCGACTGCCTATAACTCATGTGACGCCTCCCCTGATGGCGGCCAAAGATACACGCAGGCAGGCACCTATGTACTTGACAGTGCCTAGTATGCTATGCTCCTTTCATCCTAGACAAAGATAAGTGAGGTTTGAGATGAGTTGTCTGGAGCTTGAACTGGATGGATGCTTGGGCAGGTCCTGCACCCTCTTCCGTCAGGTCATGCAAGCATGAGGCACCTGCATGTCCAAGATTGCCGTCTAGTCTGTCTGAGTCTATGTCTGATGCAAAACTGACCTGCCAACGCTGATTGTTCACTAAGCAGGCGTCCTCCTTTCTCTGGATGGACTGTGAGTCTGGCATGCATGCATGCATGCGTGGGTAAACTTAAGCTTGCCATGACTGGCTGACTCTTATATTCACTTCCAGGTTTCACCATAAGACATATAGGCAAGTTTGCTGGCACGACGACGACGACACCGGCGGCGACAATTATTGATTTGCCGCTGGAACGACCTTGAGGGTTGAACCAACTGTTCCTCGCTCATTGGAGTTGTCTCGGCGTCGCACAGTTGAAGATTTCGAGCTATTGCCGGATCTTTGTGTGGCACAAACACGGTACAACATGGTACAACGTGATGCTGCTCATTTGCGAGATGAGTGTCGCGACTGAGACGGGGCGAAGATGTCTGTGTTTGCTAGCATCGTCTACATGTCACTGTCTGCTCGCAGCCGCTTATTCATAAGACCATCTCACAAGAGGTCTTGCTAGCTTGCTAGACAGACACTTAGCCGACCACCTGCTCGGAGGTTAAAGTTGTCAGTAATACGCGAGTAATTTACTTACGTGGTCGAACGGGCTATGTGGTTGGATGCTATTCAAGCTACTATCGCCAAGCAAGGTTTGATAAACCAAGGCGTGGGAGAGAGACCGATAGAGGGAGGTAAAGAGAAGAAAACATAACGGTAGTAGCATACGAGATTTTGTTCTACAAAACATATCGTGCCAAGATGCAGTGTTGAGGAGCCACCTCATGTCCCTACCTAGGTACATAGGGTATTCTCCGATGCTCTGTACCTGTGTTGCTACATGTAGTAGTGCACTACGCATTCCCCTTCTCGTTTGTTTTACTCCTGTAGCTACACTGTTTTACTCCATCTACCTACTTACCCACCTCGGTATCATATCTGGTGTAAATACGCAGATGCTAGCGCTATATAATGCGGCTGATACTGCCGAGGCCGTTAGCCTAACCTGTCTGATGTCCAGAGTTTTGCTCGGCAGCTACATATGTAGTCTAGCCTTCTCAGGTTAGGCACTTAGTTACCTCAGTACTGGCGTCTTCTGCCCACCAAGGCACTAATGGACGGCTTGGGCGGCGCTGAGATTACCTAGGGACGAGGCACTCAGGCAATGCCCCAGAACCGGACTTGGCGGGGGAGGGGGGAGCTATAATCGGCAATAAGACAGGAGAAATCCAGTGAGTTGGCAGCCTATGAGAAAGGGGGAATCTAGGCAGTCTACCTGCCTTCGGTATAGCGCGAGCTTGAGGACTAGCGCGTGCATCTAGCGCCTCGGCGCGATCCGTCATTCTCTTACATGTACCGAATTGGGCACATCGCTGCAGGTCGTTGCACTGCCTTATTTGCTGTCCCTCGTCTGCTCATTCGCTCATTCGCTCATTTGCCCGTTCTCTTTTGCCTGCCCATTTTGCATTGCGCATCCAGACTGGAGAGACTATTCTCCCTAAGCAGTCTGTATAGGTACTGTAGAAATAGATTGTGTACACCACTACGCTCCTTATCTTGCTCTTCTTCTCCTTCTCCTTTCTGTCCGGTGTTGTACCGTACCGTTCCGTTTCGTCTCGTTTCGTTTCGTCCCGTCTCTCTTGTTCTTGTTTTCTGTGCACTGCGACAACCAAAGAGCTGCGTGCTACCGTCCCGACTTGTCGTCAGGCCCGGCAGTGGTACGTACGTATCGTATATACACACACACACACACACGTACATACATCCATACCTCCGTATATATACCACACATCTACTGGAGCCCGAACGCCGAATTGCCTGAAGCCTCGGACCTGGTTCTGGCTCTGGTCCTCCTTCCGGTTACAGTGCCACCCACGCCTCACTTCCCGTCCAACATGAGGGCGTCGCTGTCTCTCATCGGCCTCGGCGCTGTTGCGACATCTGCCGTCGCTCAAAAGGTCGTTTCCCTGGGCTTCTCGAGAGCTGGCCCCGGACACACGAGCCTGCGTAAACGCGCCGGCACCTATTCTCAAGAACTAAACAACAACCTGACCGGCGGTGGCTACTATACCCAAGTCGCCCTGGGCACGCCGCCTCAGCCCGTCACCCTCATCCTCGACACCGGCAGCAGCGATGTCTGGGTCCTGGACACGAACGCCGATCTCTGCCAGTCCCAAAGCCTGCAATACTATTACGGCACCTGCCTCGCTACCTATGATCCCACCAGCAGCTCCACCTACACACTCGTCGACCCAGATGCCTTCAGCATCCGCTACCTCGATTCCTCAGGCGCCGAGGGGGACTACATCAAGGACACCTTCCACATCGCCGGCACCAGCATCGAGGCCTTGCAGGTTGGCCTCGCCGAGAACTCTACCATCAACTCGGGTCTGCTCGGCATAGGCTTCAGCACCAACGTTGCCGCCCTCGACCCTTACCCTAACATCATCGACCTTTTCGTCGCCCAGGACCTCATCGATACTCGGGCTTACAGTCTGTACCTTGTACGTCCACGCTTCATTTGCATCCCTTCCCCTCGCCGCTTCTCAATACCCGTGTCGTCTGGATACTGACTACACGCACTCTCTTTCCAGGACGATCTCTACGCCGAAACAGGTACCATCCTATTCGGGGGCATCGACAACAAAAAGTTTATAGGTCAACTCAAATCCGTCGACATCCTCCGTGATACCCAATCGAAACTCTACTCGTCTTTCACCGTAGCGCTAGACTCCTTGAAGGTTAGCTCCGGTTCTAACTCCGAGGGTTCGGACTTGCTTAGCGAAGAAACGCCCGTCATTCTTGATTCCGGCACTACGTTAACGTACCTTCCACCACGCGTCGCTAGGCAAATATACAGCGCATTCAACGCTGTAGATGATACCAGCGTGACTGGTCTCGTGTACGCCAGTTGTGATCTCCTGACTTCCGAGAAAAACACAACCCTCGACTTCCAATTCGGTGGGAGCGATGGGCCTCTGATCAAGGTTCCCATAGACGAGTTGGTCCTCGATAACGTCAAGGGCTATATAGAGCTTGGCCTTGACGTACCAGACCTCCCCTTCGACGATGTATGCAGTTTCGGCATCCAATCGCTTTCCAGCATCTACCTGCTCGGCGACACGTTCCTGCGCTCCGCTTACGTTGTGTACGATCTAAGCCACAAGAAGATCGCTCTAGCACAGGCCAACCTGAATGCCACGGGAAGCAGTGTGATCGAGATCACCGCTGCTTCTGGGATCCCCCTTGTGAGCGGCGTGGCTGCCCAGGAGACTCAAAGCACCGGCGGCAACAATGATGCAGAGTCCTCAAGCACAGGTGCTGATGATGCATCTACCTCGGGCACAGATGCCAATGATGAGTCTGCCTCGGACAGTGCTGGCCCCCGAGTCATGCCAGCCCTGAACTGGGAAGCGGCCACCGTAACGCTCGTCGCAATCCTTTTCAGCCTAGCAGGTGCCGGTCTATTAGCCCTCTAAAAAGTCGATTTATACCACATTTCTGCTGTCTTTGACCCTCCTGCTGTCTATTGCAGCGTCTTGCTGTGCCTTGGGCACTACACTATAGATTGTTGCATAGCGCACAATAAGAACGAGCTATTTATGTTGTGTCTCTCGGTCATAAAGGTGCTACACCATCAGCTGTACATAATAATAAAAGAGAAGCCAGGGCCCGTTGCCTTGCATGTTAATAGGAAACAGTTCAGGAGACGGCTCTGAACTTGGTACATATCCTACACGAAAGATATATGTAGAGAGAGACGAACATAGCTGGGCAGACAATAGAAACAAATAAACAAAGCCTTGGAGAGTGTCATTATGGGTGTTATCGAGAGAAGGCGCTGCCAATCTCTAGACTAAAATAACCCTAGATGTAATCAAAATCTGCGCACAATATCTGGCTGATATAGTATGACAGACTTGCAAGATAAAAAGGGGATAGTTAATGCAGCAAGCGTAGGAAAAGTACTGCTTCAATTGTCACTCAATGATTAGCTACATAGCTATCGAGGCTAGGAATTTCGGGGCAAGGTCTCCGGATATCGCGAAGACATGAATGACTCCCTAGTCTGACAATCCTATAGTACAAGAGAAATAGAAGGCTGGAAAGGATCCATATGAGAGCAGTATTGATAGGTAGTGCTAACCCATCTTCTCATACCGCTCTCTTGCCCTATCTTTGGCCTTGGAAACAAAGTCGGCATAGTCGTTCTTTGTTGCGCGAGCGGCTTCCTGCGCCGCATCGCCAATCTTGCCCCCTTCGGCCCCGAGACCAACACCTGGTGCATAAGCCATCGTTTCAATGATATCAGTTCGCCCGCCGCCCTCCGCTCCCAACCCTTCGCCGGTGCTCCAACCCATCTTGGCAAGCAAGCCCGCACCCTTGGAGATGGTAGGTTTTTCCGGCAGCTCTATGGTAGCCTCAATATCTTTGTTGGTTGGCGGGGTCTTCCGAGGAAGATGAAGTTTTGGTTTCATGGGCTGATTGTGAGCTAGTCGTCGTTCTTTGGCTCGGTCTCGGTAATTAGATGTAGGCTCCTTGCCCAGAGCCTTTAAATCCTGAGTTGCCTTGGTGATGAGATCCTCATCCTCGAGGTTTGTCTTGTGCATGTCACTCATCCCCTCATGTCGACGAAGCGATGGTTCGTTCTTGAACTTGCGCCGACACAAAAGACAGCACATTTGGTCGAGATCCGCATATGACACCGAGGGCAGAGCTGTGGTGGTACTCTTACTTGCTCCAGTGACAACGGGACCCGTAGTACGGGGCATCTCATCCAAGGACAGTGCCGCGTCAGCAGATTCCTTTGACCCGTGCAGTTCCGCATGCTTGTTTGCCCACATCTGTAGCTGGGGTGCCATGGCAATAGCCTTTTTGCCAATCGGTGCAGTTAAGTCTTTATCAGCCTTCCGCTTCTTTGATTCCTTGCCCACTGGCATGTCAGAACCCTGTTTGCTGTAATCCAATTTTTTTTCTTTCTCTTCGTATAGGGACTCGTCAAAGGTTAGATGCTCACTTGCATAGACGGAAGGGTTCCAATAGCTTAGTCTGAGGGTTGGGTTGTGAGTTGCCGCAAAGGTGAATTTGCGGTCCTGCTCCTGCACAGGATGCAAGTAGGGAATAAAGACACCAGAGTGTATGAAGGCAATCGTGACTGGCTTGGATGATATGGTGAATTGAGGGTGTGCGTTATACTTTGCCACGGCAGCTCGAGCATCGTCAAGTGTAGAAAATTCAGCAAAGCCGTAGTTACAGCTGATTTCCGACAACTTATCCCGCACCATGAATACTCGGATTAGTGAGCCAGGTTTTGCGCCAAGACCATGTGTGTTACCAATAGGTGCGGTACTCCTCAGCTTTGTCGGCATGCCTGAGGCTTGCTTTGGTTCGTCTTCTTTTGATATGTAGAGCTTCTTGATGCCAGCCGCAAGGATGGTCTCGTTCGTGGATGGAGCTAACCCACGGATGACAACAAATTGAGACGGAGTCTGCTGAGGACATTCGTCACTTTGACCGTCGAGTCGCATCTCGACTGTATTCTCAGCTGGGCCACGGGAGTTAGCTAGGCAGGGAAGGTAACAGATTTGGAAGAAAGGCCTGAGGGCTTGGGTGCGAGCATGAGGGTGCTTACAAGATCGAGGTGCTTTGCACTGCTTGCATGTGGCCCGGCGAGAAAAATTGTCAAAATGACACTGCTGCTTGGTTGGCCTGGGTTCCGATCTGCTTTGAGGTGGCTACGTCAGGATGTAGGAAACTCACTAATGTGCACTTCCAATCATCCAAATTCGGTGCCTGACGTCGTTCTCGACTGTACTCTATGTATACACGGGTGGGGGCGCCCGTGCGGTCCTCGATGTCGAGAGCTGGATAGTACCGCTCAAGAAAAGCCACAGCATCACTCTCATATTTAAATTCCGCGAAAGCATAGCACCGACGGCTCCCTACAGCAGAACCTGGGGTTAAACGTGAGAACCGAGGAAGCGACGGGTGTGCAATAGAGAGAATAGCATACCAACACGACTGTCGGACTTTATGCGAACCTCGATAAGACCTCTTGCGCCCATATCACGCATGGCATCATCGATCTAATGAACCATCAGGTCAGGTGTGTGGAACGATATCGGGTCGGGGCATGTGAATCAGGTGGCTCACCTCTTGAGGCCCCAACCAGTCGGGCACATCATCGAGCTTCAGTGTGTGGTAAGGTCGGCCAGGCACACGTTGATGGCCATCGCGGTGGTAGTCGTCATCAGGAGAGTGATAAGGCGACGAGGAGCCAGCAGACGCAGCACGCCTCGGGCTGTGTCCAGGACCACTTGGTCGTTGGCTCATTTTGTTATTGTCATCATAATCATTGCTGGCGTCGTGATCCCTGTAGGTGTGGCGACCCGGGCGACGGTTGGGCGATTCTCTGCGGCGGTAGGGGGCGTCTTCATAGGGATAGCCCCGGTGGTCCCCATCGGCATGACTGATGTTTCTTCGGTAGGCGGGAGAGTGATGTTTGCGTGCTCGCGATGAATCGTCGCCGCGGGGTCCTCTTGGTGGTGATCTGGAAGAGTCTTCCCTCGCAGGGAAAGTCAGCGCAGGCCCAACGATGACGAGGAGAACATAATGCTCCAGGCTATATCATGTTTTACCGTGCCGCGAGCGATAATGGTGGTCCCTGGAAGGAGGTCGAGATCTCGACCTCTGGTGGTCGTGAGGACGGTGGTCATAGTCATCGTACATTGCGATGGCGGTTGCGACAAAGCGATTGCGACAGTGTGATTGCTTCTTGAGCCCGTAGTTTGAATGAGATCATGAGAAAAGAAGAAACAAAGAAAAAAAAGACAGATGCAATGCCTGGTGGATAAAGCCGAAAAGCGTACAATGAAGCTGGGTCAGTCGTTTTGTTGTGACCAAGGCTGTGTTTGCGAGGTGCGGTCATTGACACTAGGCAGGCTGGTGCTTCCAGTCTGGAGGGACAGTGCACGAGGTAGGTCAGTGCTAGGTACCTAATCAGGTAAGGATGAGGATGTTCTGGCGAACCTATGTTGGTCATGAAGAATTCCTATATTGGCCAAGCCTAACCCGAACTAGGTACTATGGCTACAAGATTGCATGACTCTTAAGCCCGAACTGAGAAATTGCTACCAACTCTTCAGTGGTTCTTAAAAAGGAAAGGAGTCTTGTTAAGAATTCAATATATATTTGTTATTCTACGCACTAGAATAGTTATAACAACGTAGTTATCAAGTTTAAAGAAGTTGAAAGCTGAAAGAAAGGTACTTTTAAAGTGAGTACTTGTATCTGGGGACCTGGCCAATGTAGGCGGGCTAGGGGATATCAGGGCCCAGAGGCAGATCCCACACTAGGTACCTCCTATGTACGTGTAGGTATGTAAGTATGCAGTTGGTTGGTACCATCATGGATTTATCAATCCGACTCCCTCCTATATATACGTACATAGTATGTGTGAGTAGAGCCTCAGGCACTTATACAAGTAATAGGTACCTACATATGGGTACTGTTTATGTACCTCACCCCGCATGCATATAAACATCAGTTGCGATGTATATACTATGTACAAGTCTGTACAGCTACACTGGGTCACTTCCATGACATAGATACATTCCTGTAACTTACACTACCTTAGTACCTACATGTAGTTCTTCCTAGATCCGTGTCTTCTGTCTCATCATCAATTACCATCACTGTAATCACCGTCATATCGATCCCGGTCCCGCTCACTCTTTTCGTTACCTTGAAGGTTGCGGCCAGCCATAATCAACATTGGGCGGATCAAAGCGCCATCTGAGGCAATTTTATAGTGATTCGTAGGACCCGGACATCATGGAGCCTTGCTCCACCGAGATCAGTGAGGAGGGGTGTTACGTTGCCCTCACCTACGAACACCTACAAGTCCAGGATATCATAGATCGTGTTCGCAGTCCTCGGGCTGGTGCAATCGTCTTGTTTGCCGGTGAGCCTGCTAAGCCTCTCTCCGACCTTGCGTCGTCTTCAGAATGCTGAACACTCTTCCTCCCCCCTCTAGGCACCACGAGAGATAGCTTTGCGGGAAAGCCAGTCAAGGAGCTTCAGTACTCGGCATATATCCCCTTGGCTCTGAAGACGATGCTATCCATCTGCAAGGACATTCTCACGCGCCATGATCTCAAGTCTATTGCCATGACCCATCGACTCGGGACCGTCCCTATCGGTGAGGAAAGTATCCTCATCGCAGTTTCGGCACCCCATCGCCAGGCTGCCTGGCGGGCTGGCGAAGAAGCTCTCGAGGATTGTAAGAAGCACGTCGAGGTGTGGAAGAGAGAGGAGTTTGAAGGCGAAGAAGGTGTTTGGCGCGCCAACCGTGATGGCATTCCTGGCCAGAAAATCACCGAAAAAGATGAAGACCATTAATTTATGACCCCGACAGCCCAGCTCGGCCACCCTTCGCTGCTGCTGCTCACTGGGTATAAGCTCCAGGCGCCCTTCGCCTGAAAACGACCGCGGTTGGTTGTGATGCTGAGAGCGTGGACTTGCAACGACAACCCGCTTCAGTCAGCGATCTAACGACACGCGAACCATCTGTACATGGTAATGTGAGCAGAGTGCAGGCCGTCGTTCGTACCAGGGAGTCTACTTCCAACTGAGCACATACCCTTTGCAGTCTTCAGTCTTGGCATTCGAAGCCATAACCCTGCCGAGTGCGGTTATTGACCATGAGCACCTTCTCTATTGTGAGCTGTACGGATGGTGGTTGGGAAAAAGATGCTGAATATATCACTCATCAGAGAATGGGTTACTATTCGCTGCGCAGAAAGCATTGGGCTGATCCCTCGTTGCAGGGCGGATCACGGTGGCCCCGAAGTCGTAAATCTATCGAGCTAGCATCGGGTCTTCTCACTCACTTGAAAGCACAGAAGCCACGAGAGGGGGGTATTAGCCAATTGAGTTGGCTAGACTTTTAAACACGGTATACAATCTGCGCCTGACTTCTTCCATTTCGCCTAAGGATCCTGATAGGCGAAGTTGGAACCTCTTACTTCTATAGCTTCTCTACCTCTTCAAGACTACGTGAGACTATTAGGACGCAACAATTATATGCAGACCAATCCACCAGCCGAAAGCTACGGCGTCTATTTTCGTCTCACGGGACTGCAACTCCTCGCTGACAAAGCACATTGGTTGCCTGTGCGTCTTCTGGCTAAATTGGCCCGGGTAGATCAATTTATGCTGCATCGCTAGGCCATCATTAAAGCTACCCAACTTGCCGAGAGAGCTGAAAAAAAAGTTTACATCACCCGTTGACATATACTATCTACATGCTCATTACGAAGAATAACTAGTTGCATCTGTGTTTCAAACATTTATCTATATGAGAAAGCTCGTGCAAATAAAACGATGCCATCATACAATACAACGATCGGCGAGGCCACTATTCATTGACATGGTCTACCTAGCTATATAATTGTTAGTGAGATATTACATCAACATATCGCGCGCAGATAGTCCTTCATATAGAAAGTAAGGTACCGTCATTGATACCAAGTAGTCGTATTGCCTGAAGTTCTGCGACAACCCTTTTTTTTTTTTCAGCCCTTGCCGCATTCTCGATATCCATGGATTGCGGTATTATGATGTGACTATACCGTTAATGGTACTAGAAGAAGCAGTAGTCTAGATCAAATACCCCCTCTTCCACTGTACATCAACATATCTGCAACAAACCAGTTGTCATGAGTTCACTTTGCCGCGCCAACTTTTGGAGTCGCAGTGCCTAGGTTCGAGCTACGCAACGTAGCATTGGGGTAGCAAGACGTATCTAATGTACAAGTTACCTCTTCATGTCATCGACCTTACCCTTGTCCGCCCCTCCCTGGAGAAACTCCACGGGGGGGGGGGGAGCAAATGGGGTATTTTTCTATCCTGCCCAAAGCGTTATCTCCATCTGAGCTCATTGGCGGATATGATGTTTTGTGTTGTTCGAGGTGACCCCCTCCCCCAGAAAATGGTGATTATATCAGAGATATCTTATCTTCAGAAAGACAAACCAAAAAAAAGTGCGGTATTTTCTTGCTTCTCTCGAAAGCGGAGCAACAGTGGCCGGTCGTGAGCAGTCAGGTCCCAGGTAACATTTCGTTTGAATTTGACTAGACCTTAGGGACCGACGTTATCCATAGTTTACAGCAAAAAGACTGTCAACTGCGTCAGAGATTATGGTAGCAATGGGCTAGTCAACTTGGACATCTAAGATAGCAGAGTATCCAATTTAGGCATGTTAGCTGCGGATAGGGTATCTCCATCCTACCGATCCCAGGAACCAATATCGGTACAAACCAATCTGCGGGCCTGCCGCCCGGCCTTTAATCGTGAGGCATGCCATATAGACTAGGTAGTGCTTATCTGCATTCTGGTAATGACAATGGCCATGGCCAACGGTCCTGTTTATGCTCCATTTACCAGTTATATGGTCCTGCCGATATATTAACGATAATTGCTACGCCACCGCTACCAATCCATGTCTCTGTTTCTACAGCTTCTGGTGCCAACCATTTTCTCTACTTCTCCCTCATAAGTTGAGCTTTCGCCTTGTCACAGATTGAGCATTAATTAACCGCCTCACGTAACGAATGAAGTGCTCTCAGGACCATGTTTCGTTTTCGTAGATGTGCTGCGGTTGAAAGGGACCTTACTCTAGAAGCAGAGTCGAGCGAGGGAGTCGAGGCTCTAGACACTCTCAAGCGCTCTGAGCACCAAGACAAATATGACCCTAACTTGCCCGCAGATGAAATCGAACTTGTTGACGCAGCGGTGAATAGCAGTGACGCCGAGAAGGGTGTCAAGGTAGAGGTCGCTTTGTTGGAAAACGATAGTCCATATCCTGAGGTATACCCCCTTCTGCTCATATGATGTTTCTTCGATTCTCATCTTATACCGCACAAAGGTTCGTGCTGCCATACGAAATTACGATGTCGACTTACCGGCAAATACAATACGGGCGTGGGTCATCGGCTTGATCTTATGTACGGCCGGTTCTGCCATCAACATGCTATTCTCCCTGCGAAACCCTTCCATCACTATCACGACATATGTCATCCAACTGATCGCGTATCCCATCGGCATTGGCTGGGATCTGATATTCCCTGACCGCGTATTTGAATTCATGGGCACCAAGTTCAATTTCAAGCCGGGAAAGTTTAACTTTAAGGAGCATGTTGTTATCGTCGCAATGTCCAATGTACGCCCCGCAGGTCTTGCTTGTTCTGATTTTTTCAAGCTGACATGCACCCACTCCAACACAGGCAGCTTATGGCGGTGGCGTTTTGTATGCCACAGATGTCTTAATTGCCCAACAAGTCTTCTGTATGTTCAATACTCGTCGTTGGTGTGAGCAGAAGCTAAGAAATCATTAAAGACGGTCAGCACTTTGGATGGGGGTTTCAATTGTTGTTTGGCATTACTACCCTCTGCACCGGCTACGGCCTTGCAGGTATAATGCGAAGATTTTTGGTATGGCCAGCTGCTATGATATGGCCAGCTGACTTAGTGAATGCGACCCTATTTCATACCCTCCATGGGAACACGCCCACGGACCCTACCAAAACGAACGGCTGGCACATCAGTCGATACCGATGGTTTATCTACGTTATGGGCGGGGGATTTGTGAGCAACTCTCATACTTACGCCATAGTGCTCTCTCGTGGGTCAAGATAACTTACGAATTATCTAGGTTTGGTACTTCTTTCCGGGCTGGAGTACGTATTCCGGCTCGCATCTCTTGAAGGGGACGAATCGCTTCTTGTCCCCTTGCTGCTGGTGACATATCTTTGTTTTGCCCCAGCGCAGATCACTGACAGATTTATGTAGTTTTCCAGGGGTTGGCGTACTTCAATTTTATCTGCTGGGCTTTACCTAACAACGTTCTCGTCAACAAACTCTTCGGAGGCTTGCATGGCTATGGTATCCTGCCTACAACGCTGGATTGGACCGTGGTATCCGGATACGCCTTGTCTCCTCTGATCCCACCCTTCCACGCCGTAGCTAACACCGTCGCCGGCGTCATCATCTTCTTTGTAATCATGTCCGCAGGTCTTCATTTCTCTGGGACTTGGTATGCCGACTATTTCGTCGTTCAATCATCGGACGCTTTCGACAATACAGGAGCCAAGTACAACGTCTCCAGGATCCTCAACGATCAATTCCTTCTTGACGTGGAAGCGTACCACGCGTACTCCCCTCTCTATCTAAGCACACAGTTTGCTCTTTGCTACGGCCTCAGTTTTGCTGCAGTTGCTGCCGTTATAATTCAGTATGGATTCTAAGTCTCACCCCCTATCCTCCCTCCCCCTCCTAGCAAGTCTTGGGATGTGTGCTGCTGCATCATCCTGGGGGGGCTTGCTGGGGTCTTCGTTGCTGATGCTAAGTACTAACCTGCAACCTCTGTGTAGCGCTATCTTGTACTACGGACCTCAAATTAAGTCTCAGTACAAGAAAGCCCGCTCCCAGGAAGGTAATGAGCACAAGATTTTCTCTATTTTAGTCCCACGACGATTCCATCTCCAGTAACACGCGACACATCGTCTGGGAACAGTTGATGATTCAATATTGATCTCTCATCCACGAAGCATGCTGATAACATAGTGCAGATGACGTCCATATGCGCCTGATGAAAAAGTACAAGGACTCACCGGATTGGTGGTATCTGGTCCTCTTCGTTGTTATGATCGGGTTATCCTTCGCCGTCTGTACCGCCTGGCCGACAGGATTCCCGGCTTGGGCATATGTTATTTGTATACTCATTCCTCTCATCTGGGTATGTAACCTCTGCGGTCTTTCAGCCACTCTTTGGCGATATTTGAGAGCAGGAATTCCCTAGTTGGGCATTGTTACTCGTTCCAGCTTTCGTAAACATCCAAGATGGTGAAAAGTTGCTGATTCCTAGTTCTCAAAGACAATCCCAATTGGTGTCATACAGGCCATCACAAATATCCAGATTGGCCTCAACGTCCTGACCGAATTCATCATTGGCTATTTGCTTCCCGGTCATCCTCTCGCCATGATGGTATGCCACCGCAGACCCTTGAGTAATGCCCCCATGATGCCCGAGCTAATCGTTGTGCAGTACGTCTAGTGTATCACAAGTTTCCCCGATCGTCTTTCCCAACTCTAAGGACAGACTAGGTTCTTGTCTGTAAGCAGTGTCTTACGGCCAATCTCGCTGACAAGCTTCAGGATGTTCAAGAACTACGGCTATATCGCGATGCAACAGGCAC
Organism: Ustulina deusta; assembly: GCA_023159155.1. Classification (NCBI taxonomy): domain Eukaryota; kingdom Fungi; phylum Ascomycota; class Sordariomycetes; order Xylariales; family Xylariaceae; genus Ustulina; species Ustulina deusta. Next base: position 60,542 of record JAJNNX010000053.1, read on the forward strand.
TTTACTTTTCTCAAGACTTGAAGCTAGGCCATTACATGAAGATACCGCCTCGGACAATGTTTTCGTCACAACTTGTTGCCTCAGTGTGGTCAGCCATCGTGCAAATCGCAGTAATGAACTGGGCTCTGGGCAATATCCCCGAGGTATGCAGCGACCAGCAGCCGGACGGCTACACATGCCCCGGCGGCCGAGTTTTCTTCACAGCTTCCATCATATGGGGTGCCATCGGACCCGCTCGAATATTCAGCGGCAACGCCCTCTACTCGTCACTGCAATGGTTCTGGCTCGTGGGTGCCGTCTCACCCGTCATTACGTGGTTCCTCGCTCGTCGATACCCGAAATCCATCGCGCGGTACATCAACATGCCCCTCGTGTTCGGCGGTTCCGGTGTAAGTAATTTTGGAGTTGACCCTTCTTGCTCTAGCTGCCATAAGAAAATACGGCAGCACTTTTTCTTGGCCTATGTCTTATAAAATTTCCCGCCTTCGGAACACTCAATTACAGATGACGCTCGAAATGGCGATAACTAACTCTGAGTGTTACAGTGGATCCCACCCGCAACGGCCTACTCATACCTATGCTGGGGCAGCGTCGGGTTCTTCTTCAACTACCTGGTCAAGCGTAGGTTCAATGGCTGGTGGCTACAATATAACTATACCACGTCCGCAGCGCTCGACTGTGGCCTCGTTATCTCGACCATTCTGATCTTCTTTACGCTGTATCTCACTTCGGCTAATGCACCGCAATGGTACGGCAACTATGATGTCTACGAAACGCTAGATCAGCGGGGCCTGGCGATCAAGAGCTTTGTTGCAGCGGGTGAGACGTTCGGCCCAACCAGTTGGCCGTGAAGCGAGCATGAATTGTTCCTTGACTTCAGTGACGCCAAGGGTTAGACGTGTCCGTAATGACAGGTGGGCTTATATATATACATATATATATACCACAGATGGAACTTTCTTCTTCTGAGATGGATGTGCTTTCGCTAGCTTTGGGGCAATGGAATACAATTATTTGGGTGGACAACTGACATTGGTCTCGAGACGATAATGTGAGCTTGCTGCGGAGTGGGATATGCTATGACTAAATGAGATTTTCACTACTTACTCGCTACTTTCCGTCCACCTCAGCCATCACATGCAACTATATGAATGCGTCTCTTTGCCTGCACCGGGGAGTCCGATAATCAGAGGCGGTTTGCGTCCCCAATCAGTCGGCCGGGATCCTCTTCTAACTGCGCCCATGTTACTTACCATATAGATTGATGTTTCTGAGCAAGACACACCCTCACCTAGCTGTATCACCGCGACCAGCAATCTGAAAATTGGGCGCGGGGCCGAGTGGGCCGAGTGCACTCGTTTCTTCCGCCGTGTGGCGTTGCAGATCGAGCTTAGCGATCCGAGGCAAATTTCTCGCCTTCTACCGGCCTCCTCGGCAGACCTCGAGCAACGCACCATTGCTAAGGAGGAAGCGATAGTTGCCGTCACCGAGGAATACGATACCGGCGGCCTTTGCCTGGTCAAACAGCTGTCTCGCCTCGCCGTATTCGCGGTCCTCCTGCGCGACGCGCTACCGGTCTGTGTTTTGAAGCCGATAGACATGTCGTATCACACATGGACCTTTTCCCGAAAAACGGGGACGTCGAGGGTGGCCCCGGCTGTGGTAAGTCTCGTACGGTATCTGAAATGTTGAGAAGCCGAGTTCTTGGAGGATCCGACTTGGCAGTATCGGCAGCATCGACAATATCGGGGGTATCCGAAGCGCTGGTCCGTCTAGCTACTGTACAACGATCCATCCTAAAACACCCATACATCTGGTTCCATGTTTGTTATAGATACCTACTACATAGTACCTACTCCTTCGCCATGACATTTCATCCAACTACTAACCAGGTACTCAAACTTTATCTTCACATGATATATATATATATAGTGACACAGATGGATAGGCTACATGTTATTTATTCATTATTTTGGGGGGGAAAAAAACAGGGAGACATACTAAAAATACCGAGAATCGGCGGTCGATTGATGGTTGTTAGGTAGTATACTAGTAGGTATCATACCGAGGCTATTGCCCTGTCTCGAGACAAGCGGATAGGTGCGGCATTCCCTCGAGCTAAGGTTTACATAGGGTTAGGTTGACAAGGTTATTAGACTACTAGTAGGTCAATGTATACGATCTAGTGTAGGCTGGTTACCTGAATAGGTTAGACCGTAACGGGTAGATGGGTGGGTTGTGTAAGTGGAAGCTTACCTCTTGGAGGGGTTGAGCTCTCGTCCCCACATCCTTCTCCAGCTTCAACCTTGCTCCTCTATCTTGTATCCAGATACCTAGGTGCTGTCGGCAACGTGCCCGACTAGGTAGTATTCGTTGTTCGGCCTTTTCTGGGGTCTTGTTGAGACGGAGCTTCCCCGGCTTGGCCAATTGACTTAGTCAATTGGTTTATTTTCGCGTTCCTTGCTTGTCTCTCACCGTCTTGTCTTTATTCCTCGACCAACCCACTCATAAATATCTCTTCCTTCGGCGAGTTGTTGCCCTCCCCGGTTTCTCTCTCCTGTATCTCTCTTCCAGGAGGGAGGCCTTTGTCCATTTTATGAACCGAGTCACCCGGCCAGGCGCCAGTCAACTGCACGCACAGCACCATGTCTGCCGTTAATCGGAGCATCCGAACCGCTTCAAGGTCGCTGCGACTCCGGTCGACCCCTCTGGCACTTGCATCGACACGCACATTCGGCCCATCGTTAGCGTCCTCCTCTAGCACAACCACCTCCTCTCCCCTCTGCCGCCACCACCTCCACCACTTTTCCACAACTACCGCCAAAATGTCTACTCCCGTGCCCCCGCAGCAGAGGACGTACGACCCCGAAATTGAAGACATCGCAAAATACGTCACTCAGCCCATCGACTCCGAGTTAGCTGTAAGCTTTTGATTCCACCCACCTCCGCTTCTCCTTGGAGCACCGCCGCTAACCGGTGGTGCCATCTTATTCTCGCGAATCCAGTTCGACACAGCACGATGGGTGTTTCTAGATACGTTGGGCTGTGGCCTCGAGGGCTTGCGCTTCAAGGAGTGCACAAAACTTCTGGGTCCTATCGTTCCCGGAACCGTCGTTCCTAACGGCACCAAGGTCCCCGGCACCGACTTCGTCCTCGATCCCGTCAATGGTGCCTTCAACATCGGTGCCATGATCCGCTGGCTCGATTACAACGACTGTTGGCTGGCTGCCGAATGGGGACATCCTTCTGATAACCTCGGCGCCATTCTGGCCGTCGCCGACTGGGTCAATCGGACCAACAAGGCCGGTGGTAACCTTGCCAGCGGCAAGGTCTTCACCATCCGCGATGTCCTCGAGGGTATGATCAAGGCCCACGAGATCCAGGGTTGCCTGGCTCTCCTCAACTCGTACAACAAGGTCGGTCTCGACCACGTCGTCCTGGTCAAGGTCGCCAGTGCCGCTGTTGTCTCCCAGATGCTGGGTCTCAGCGACTCACAGATCGCCGACGCCGTCACACAGGCTTGGGTCGATGGCCAGAGCTTGCGTACCTATCGTCACTCCCCCAATACCATGTCCCGCAAGTCATGGGCTGCCGGTGACGCCTGCCAGCGCGCCGTTAACCTGGCTCTGAAAGTTATGAAGGGCGAGCCCGGTGTCCCTACTGTGTTGTCTGCCCCTGTCTGGGGTTTCTACGATGTCCTGTTCAAGGGCAACAAATTCCAGTTCCAGCGGCCCTACGGCAGCTATGTCATGGAAAACGTCCTCTTCAAGGTTTCCTACCCTGGTACGTCTTGGTTTCCCTGCACCCGTCCTTTCAGTCCTTGGCTTGTCTGCTATCGATTGCCTTGCTAACTGTGTATGCAGCGGAATTCCACTCGCAGACAGCGGTCGAGGCGTCCTCTAAGATTTTTCAGAAGCTTAAGGAGATGGGCAAGTCGGCGGTCGACATCAAGGGTGTCACATGCCGAACCCACGAGGCCTGTATCCGCATCATCGACAAGCAGTTCAAGCCCATGGACAACTTTGCGGACCGTGACCACTGCATCCAGTACATGTGCGCCGTGATGCTCGTGTTCGGGCGGCTCGAGGCGACGGACTACACAGATGGCGGCGAGGCGGCGACGTCGCCCCTCGTCGAGTCTCTGCGACAAAAGATCAAATGTGTCGAGGATCCACAGTTCACCCGAGACTATCACGACCCGGCTCTCCGCACCATCTCCAACGCGCTGACGGTGGAACTCAACGATGGCACGGTCCTCGACGAGATCGTGGTGGAGGCGCCCCTCGGTCACCGTCTCCGGAGAGAGGAGGCCAAGCCGCACATCCTGGCCAAATACCAGCGACACCTATCGCCTCACTTCTCGGACACGCAGGTGAAGGAGCTCGTGGAGCTGGGTATGGACCCCAAGAAGCTGGAGGCCATGTCGGTGGATGAATATATCGACAAGTATGCTGTAAAGAAGAGCAAGTTTGTTTAAAATTGATACCTATAAATGCGGCGAGTGTTATATAGATGTAGAGTTTTGGAATCTTCGACGTTTGGCACATTATACCTGCGTCATTTGGTACAAAATATCACTCTTGTTGGAACGAGCTACCTTGTATACATATCACTAGGGAGGATCGATGGATATCATGTCTGTTGTGATATCGCATGAACTCTTCCGCACAATAGTAGCCTCGATGTGACAATTCCAAGGTAGTAAGTATTTATGTGCCAAGTAATGAAATTCCATTAGTATGAAGAGGGCATATAACCTTGGGTTTACATGGAGACATATAAGAAAAGTACTAGTTACAGTAAACATATATACACAATGAATTGCTGCTTTTGGTAGAGTGCCCAATCAACAATATACCTACAGTTACCTGGTACTAGGTACCTAGGGATTCTCAAACCAAAAGTACCTACCTAACTTAAAAAGACGGGGCTGTGGCGGGGTTGTGGCGGGGTATGACAGACCCACCTTTGTACACACTTAGCGCCGTTTCTTATTAGGTATGTATGTACTTATCAGAACCTGGTGCCTCCATCATCATCACGACATTCTGTGTCCTATCAATAGCAGCTGCAACAATAACAACAACAACGACAAATCAATCCCAAAATCGACTACTGCAGAACCACTCCTACGGCAACCTTGGGATCGAGGAAATCCCTATCATCGGCCCGCCTACCTACGGAATATTGTTACGACGAATCGAATCGTGTGCATCCAGACAGTCACAGACGGACAACTGACAATGGTGACCCTCGACCGTCAAGAGATCATTGCGAACAACAAATCACTACGTCTCATCAAGAATGTATCTGTCCTTGCCCATAAGCATATCCATCTATCTCTGTCTCTGTCTGTCGATATATAGATATGTGCGTCCCGACCAACGCTCCGGATGCTGACAAGACGGTTGTGATATGCAGGAACTCGAGCACTTGCTGGAGAGAGGCGTCATAACCGACCATGTATTCGGTTCCATCTCGGGCCTCCTGCCAGGCGAATCATCCCTCTCCGGCGCCCCGACCCCGGCCCCAACACAGGCCATGGCCAATCTCGCCCTCCACCAGAACCCATCGCCCAGCCCGGCTCCTCCGGCCTACAACACCACAGGGCCGCCCGCTCTGCCCTCGCGCGGGAACCCTCCGCCGCCGCCGCCGCCGCCAGCAAAGCCCGTCATCGCCCGTGCGAGGGCGCTGTACCAGTACCGAGCCGCCGACGAACGCGACCTGTCGTTCGAGCGGGACGACCAGATCGCCGTGCACGAGTACATGAACGACGACTGGTGGATGGGACGCAACGAGCGGTCCGGCGCCGAGGGCATCTTCCCCAAGAACTACGTGCAGATCGACCGCAGCGAGAAAGCCGGCTACTACGCCCCCGCCCAGCCCGTCTACGCCTCGCCAGTGCCTGCGGGTCCGAACGGCGCCTACCCGCCCCCGCCCCAGGCCCAGAACCCCTACAGCTCACACGCCCCGCCGATGGCCGTCGCTGAGGGAGGTGGCCAGCAGGGCGACGGCGGTGGCTCGTCGAGCAAGGTGAACGAGGCAGGCAAGAAGATCGGTAAGAAACTGGGTAACGCTGCCATCTTTGGTGCCGGCGCCACGCTCGGTAGCAATCTTGTCAACAGCATCTTTTAAACCCTTAGGGAAATATGAATAATGATGACAATAACGAGAAGGAGAAGGAGCAGGATAACAAGAAGAAGCAGAAGAAGGAGAAGGAGGAGAAAAGATGCATTCTGGTCTGTCTGTATAAATCACATGATGGAATTGCCTCTTTTGCTCTGCATGGTTGGAGGGAGACCCGGCTAGAACATGTGTCGCATTATGGGATCTGACAAACCCTAGGCATGGTGCGGGAATCCTCCTTCGACGGGGGGATGTGTAGTTAGACAACGGCTGGGGTGGTTTCTTGGGATTCTCTGTCGATAGACCAGGTCGCTAAAGCGACTTCGCATTTGCTTCAACCCGAAAAACCTCATTGATTTATGACTGGTGACTCGCGAGGTATCCTTATGGCGTGACCTGGAGGAGAAGCTAGCTGTCCAACCGCCGAAGCCCTGCTCTGCCTTGCCTGTCTCTTGTTTACGAAGCTGGGGTAGAATCCATTCAACGAACTCGTGCTTCTTAGCTACGACAGTCCAGTAAACCGCCGTTCTACAATCTCACCCCCTTAATCAAAACTCACCTGATCTGGTGGCTCGAGGCTTGACAAGGCCAAGGAAGTGAGTGATAGACTACCACCTCGGCATAGACACCAGGGACGCTTTACACCAGCCTCTCCACGTTTACGTTGAAGATTCTCTTTACAACATCTCGTGAACGTATATAAAATAACCCCTAAGCGGGCAGTCAAGATGGTATCCTGCCCTACCATACGACAGCACCTTTCACGAACCCCTCCACCACCAATTCTTTCACGTTGTTAGCAAGACATTTCAACTTGAGCGGATCGATTCCATATCCCTCGCCCAGAGAATCGACAAAAAAGTCAAAATCCAACTCCTCGAAGGGACGAGAGCATTTCTCCAACAAACGCCTCAGCGCTGCAGTTCTACACCTCGGATCCCGGATCGCTGCGTCCAGCGTAAGCGTCAGGAGAGACTGTTTGGTGACATCAACATCAGCACCCTCACATTTCTCCTGTCCGGCCTCGTCAACATCCTCGCCCCCAAACATACGCTTCCCCTCCTGTCTCTTCCCCGCCCGCCCCGTTTCCCTTTCCCTTGCTCTCCCCCCTTGCTCCCCCCTCTTCAACTCCCGCACAACACTCGCATAAAACCCCCGAAGCTCGCTAAGCTCCCACGGCGGATCCTCGAAACGATTGCACTCGGGCGCGACATGGCTGGGTCGCCAAAAATCCGCCGTGGGCCGCCATCTCCAGATAAACGGGTCAAAATCGCGAACGAGCCAGCGCGGCAGCGCCTCGTTCCCGAGGCTCCGGGGCGCCGCCCGTGCGCCGTCCCAGCCGAGGACGGCCTTGATGGTCGTGCCGTCCTCGGCGAGGAGGATATGGCGCATACTGAGATCGGGGTGCGTGAGGACGAATTTGCCCTTCTTCTTCTTCATCTTCATCTTCACACCCCCCTCGCCCATTCCCATTCCTCTTATATCACTTATCCCACGAAGGGATCCCTCTAGCGGTGACCTCGCCGTACCAGGCTCTCGGACAAGGCCAAGAAGGAGCCTCAACAACTCATCGACGCCCCTTTCGGACACCGTAGCCGGCGGCCAGGCATCCAGCAAGGCGGTGTACATGTCGCGGGGACGATCCCAGGGCCCCGTAGGGCGATACAGCGGCGTAGACGGGCAATCTTCGTCGGCGGACCAGCGCACGGCCATGGCTTTCACATCCCGTTCGCGCAGGGGACCCATGGTGCCGACGAGGTCGCCACGAACGACGCCGATCAAAGACCAGCGCGCCGCCGCTCTCGAACTCGTACCTCCCAAGCTCCAACACGACGCCCGCGACATTTCGAAGGATCTTCTCCCGCCTCTCCCTCCGCGCGCGTCCGTCCACGTCCACGTTCACGTCCCCGCCCCCGCCATCTCCCCCAAACCAGACGTCTTCGAGCCGCCATCCCTCCACAAACTCCATGAGCAACCAGGGCGCGCCGACCCCGTTCCCAGGGCGACAGTCCGCATCGACGACCTCAGCAACGGGCACACCCGTCTCCTCGCGCAACATATGGAGCAGGAACGCCTCGGCGCGGAGCGCCTCACAGCACAGCTGATCCCACGCGCCGTCTTCGGCGGCCGCGGGGATCTTCGCGATCCACTGTACCCCGTCCCCGTCCCCGTCTCTGTCTGTCTCCTCCCCTCCATCTCTCGTCCCTCCCCGCCCGTCGTCGTGCGGGAACCGAATCACGTAAAACACGTGTCCGCTGCCGAAGAACGGGTCCCCGACGACCGGCAGCGGCACCGGATCCGCGCCGCGTCCCGGCCCGCGACGATGGCGCTGCTCGAGGAGCTCTCGCGCGAGATTGGCCAAGGCCAGCGTATCGACGCGCGCCAGCACCGGCGCGAACCCCTTGCCTTCTGCTCGTGCTCGGCGCGCATCCTGTCCCGCCGCGCCTCGGGCGTCTCCCCGTCGCATCTGCAGCCCGAGGGACGCTGGAGATCGGCCGGCGCGGCTCGCGCAAGCGCATGCCTCCAACCGGTAGTGGCCTGTCGTCCACCGACTGACTTAGGTTCGGCTTGTCTTGCTCCGGGGATCACGACGACATTCTCGCCTTGCGTGTGCCAGAGGCGAGATAATGTCTCGCTCAACGATAGGTCCCTCAACGAAGCCAAGCTTTGCCATATCCTTGCCGTGTCGAGGCCGCCGGTGTAGTCGGCATGAGCCTGGTGACCTTTAACCCTCCACGAGAGCCCTACGACTACAGACATGTCTGCGTGGCGATCACGGCGAGAACGTTCTACGTAGCTTTCGGCTGCGTACTCCTCCATCTCCTCCTCTACTGTGTGGCTCGAGAAGGGGGAGAGGGGAAGAAAGAAAACAAAGGAAAAGAAAAGAGAACCAATTAAATAGACACTCGAGAGCGTTTGCTGGGAGCGTTGCTATTGCATCGTGTCCCTGCCTAAGCCGAGGAGGAGGCGCTTGTAGCACACACAAAAGATACCCATCATCAAGTTGGAAAACGCATTTGTGGATTGCCGAAATACCGTATCCGGATATCAGAGACATCTAAGGTTATGGATGACATCCTTATGCGGAGTTCTAACCGTAAAGAGAGAACTAAATGTACATCATGGATATATATATGCATGCTCTCCATGGTTCTTTGTCAAACTCCAATGACAAAAAGGGTATAACCACTACCATCAACTATTTCATGCGAACACCTCGCTGGCTCTATACTCTCGTTGTACCCATTATAGAACAACCTCCCCAAGCTCGGCTCTAATAATGCAGTAAGAAACTCGTCAACAGACCGACCACATAGCTATATAAGAATTTCCGCAATTCAAATGACTAAGAACCAAGAAACCCAACCAGGTGATACCTTAAACTGAACCAGCGCCAGACCAGGCAATCTAGCCAAGGTGTATAATCACCAGGAGGCCTAGGGGGGCAAGAATGGGCTCTGGATTAAGGACTAAGCAAGGGGTTTGCGGTTAAGCGCACCGTCGAAAGATGTGAGGGAACCTTAATGCCGCCATAGGCTGGGTCCAATGTCTGAAGCGCTCAAGGGTCGAGTCCTACCACGACCTAAGCCACCAAGCTCCCAGGCCGACAAGGAAGAGGGTCGTGAAGATAGCGATGCCTTGCTTCGATCGTGAAACGAGCATGGACCAACCAATCACCCACTCCCACTTCTTGACCCGAGCTCGGTGATCCCAGGCCTCAAAATCAACAGGATACGGAAGCTTGACGCGAGGGTCGTTGCTACCCGAGGCAGACAACTCCGGAGAGGGTGCTAACACCGAAGGTTCGATGACTGGAACTGCAAGGCGAAGAAAAACGGCCCTGTGGTCGCTGGTTCGAACCGGTGGCAGTGCGTCGTAGGCTAGGGTATCTATGACGGCGTCGGGCCCGGTAGAAGACTGGGAAACCCAGGGAGGAATGTCGAGATAGAGCACACGATCGCACCAGCCTGGCCATCGATGCGGAGCCCACTTCCAAAACACCACGTCATGGGCGGGCGGAGTGCCATTCTGGTGAGCCCGGGCCTCTTCTCCACCTATGAGTTGAAGCTTATAGGTCGGTGGGAAGAGAATGGAGGACTCTGTTAGCCCGTGCAACGTCCGCCCAGCCGCCTTTTCTAGCAGGAGTTGGTCCAGGGCGAGAAATTGTTTGAAGTAGTTGGGGCTCTTGGGGTCCACATGGGGGAAAACGGACTTGTTGGTGGGAGCTGTTTTGGAGATTCGGTAGTTCAGGTCGCCAGCAACGAAGAGATGAGATCCGGGCTTGTAGATGGTGATTTCGTGTAACGCCTTCTCGTTTGCGTCTCGAGAAAGGAGAACGTCGCGCTCGTCGTCGCCATTGGATATGCGGGGGGTGGGATACGTCGACTCGCCGCCGAGGAGCTTCTTGGGATCTTCGAAAACTACGGCGACAAGGGTGAGCGGAGGCTGTCTCGACTTAGAACCGGGGGACAGGAACACTCACGCAATCCAGACACGATACTCTCCCAATTCTTGTTCCTCCTCTCCAGATTCCACTCGTGGGCGGCCAAGTGAGTGGCCACAAAGGTCAGCTCGGTCTGTCTCTTCCGGCCCTCTGCATCGTGCTTGGAAAACAGCACGCGGAGACCTACGGCTCCCTTGTTGGCCATGTCGCCAGCCCCGAAGCCAACCTCGGCGGACTTCAGGTCATCCAGAGCACCAGGGTCGCGAGCGAAGAGCAAGATGCCGGTCATACCAACATTGCGGGTGGCCACGAGGGTGTAGGGGGGGTCTCTCGGTTCTTCTTGATTTCGAGACGCATCTTGAAATCCATCCCGATATTCCTCTCGATAGGCCTGCTCGTCGTGATAGCACGCTTGATCTTGACCCAGTCCGGCGGCAGGAGGGCTAGCAGCAAGGTTTATGGCAGTCACCCAGCTCCGGAAATAAGGGTTGATCATGTAGGAGCCGATGAAGCTGTGCTCGAGAGGCGCCATCTCCTGGAGGGATCTGCAGGAATAGGAAGCTTAGTACTCGGCAAAAGTCTTGGGTGGTAGGCAGGCAGACGTACAGGACGATGATTTCTGGCAAGGTGCTGGCATTCTTAGCAAAGGCATTGCGAAGATGGAGGGCGAAGACGTAGGGGTTGATCTGTTCCTTTGCAGCGTTGAAGGTGAGGATGAAGACGTCCAAGGACGCCGTCGTACCGAGGGGCTGGTCCGACATTGTCTATATGTAGTCTAGTAGCGCCTCGTTCTATGCACTCTCCCCCATGCATATGCACTCTATGCACACAGTAGGGATGGGGAGCGCCGCTCGCACTCCGCACTCGGTGCTCGGATTGATGGGGGCGGACCGGATGGGCTGGCCGTCAGTACTGGAGATTTGCCGTCGTGCCGCGTCGTGGGCTTGACCAAAAAACTTGACAAAAAACGTGAACAAAAAGCAAGCGAGTGTGCCTGGCATTCGAGCTGCCGATACCGAAGAACCGGGGGAGAGGACGGGATAGATGGGAGGCGATGTTGCTGATATACCTGCCTCCCTCTGTAATTACCAAAGTAGGTAGGCAGGCATGATCTAAATCGGAAGGGATAGCAGTGAAGTAAGTAGTACATACGTACGTACCTAAACCTTAGGTAACCTTAGGTAGGTACTATTGGCAGGCACTACTGGCAGGCACTACTGGTGCCACAATCGAACAACATTAACGTGGTACATGTGATTGTCGACCGATGTGATGCTGAAGAAATCCCGTTGCTGGTCGACGTTCTCGTTGCTGGTCGACGTTCTCGACTGACTCTCTCTCTCTCTCTCTCTTTCTCGCTCCCTATCTGGCTCTCTCTGTAATATATATGTCATGATGTATGTACACACCGAGTCTACCTACTACCCAGGTCGGCATCGCGCGTTGCCACAACTAGCCAGCAACGGAAAAAATAAGAGCTTGCTGCCCATGTGACGGCGCACAGCCTCCGATAACAGTAGTAAGAGCCTGCACTACACCGAGTACAAGCCTCAATGAGAACATCCCTACCTAGCATGTATACCTAGGTACGTAAGACAGGGATGCTCCACACATTACCCTCGTTAACAAACCACTCAACTTTCCTAAAATCTCCTCAGCGAACTGTTTAGGCAATCTGTCACGTGTCACATCAACTTATGAAAACTTATTACATATATAACCGAAAAAAAACTGCATGATGCTACCTGGCGTGTATTGTCTGCCTACTATGTTGTCATTCTAGGGAGGAGGGGAGGAGGAGGGGGATATAGCGTAGCCATGAGCCTCAGGTCCCATCGACTTAATCTGCAACTATTCCCTTAACCCGTTCTCCACCTTGCTCCTTGCACTACTCCGATCTTAGGCAAGCTCATTATAATGAGCCTCTGTGCCTAGTCTACGCCTTGCACCTCGTCGACAGATCTCAGCTTGTGCAGTAGTGAGGAACAGCCGAAGCTGGCGTCTCGTCTCCAGTCGACGGCGACAAACAACCAGGCCTTTCTCCCACAGATGACTTCTTGAGGTAACCGGCAATGACTCACAGTAACAAAGACATCAGGGCTGAGCCGAAAACCGCGACTCCCTAGATCAGTGGCCAGTAGGGATATTGCTAGGGATATGACTGCCTCCTACCCTCGTTTGGCATCTTAGTGTATTAGGACGCAAGTCGTATCGGTTTGTACCTTTGGGCATGTACGGCGGTGAAGTCGTGCAGGGACTCTTGTCTGGCGTGCCCGGTTTACCCAAAGAATAGCGTTGCGGCACGTGGATCCTCTCCCTCCACCATGATGACGTAGCAGACCAAAATAACATGCTAAGGAAAGAAAGGAAAGAAAAAAGAAAGAAAACAAGCTGAATAAATAAGGAAACCTCCGGTCTAGCCATATCGGTGAGGGTGATGAAATCGCATCGAAGGAGGATGGACAGAATGAGCCAAATTCACTCAATGCTACATACTCAATCTCTGGTTGAGCGAATACCAAACGAGACGCAGCGGGTTAACGAGCGCGTATCGACGGAAGTTCGCCTCGATAGACCTAGACCATGGAACGACACCCCGCAAGTTGCCGAGTGCCGGACGTGCCGTTCAAACAGGGGCAGAGTGCTTGACAAGGGACGCGATACAAAACCGGGCGAGCCGGTAATAAATCACGTTTATGTGAGCCTCTTAACCTATTCGAGCCATGGAATTGAGTCGTAAACCGAGAGTCATCGAAGAACGGAAACCAAAGCAACCCAAACACTATGAAAGGGGATAGTGCGTGGTTCTCCGTTGTCCAACCTGCAACCACGATCCACAAGTAGATCTAGTGGCGCCATACGTACAGACAACAGCGAGATGGCCACGGGGGAGGGGGTGTTCTCGTGGGGCGATCATCGGTCGTCGATACTACCTCCACAATATGGAACTATGATATGAAAGCGACGGGGCTAATGATCATTTAGGGCGGTAAGAGCCAGACGCATATCCGGAGCCGGTTCCTTGGACTTTGGAAGCTGATCGCAGCCTGTTACCGTAGACTGAAGTGTCAGCAATCATGTCAGCAATTCCTCCGGCCAGCGTTATGAATCGCACCAAACTCGAAGGAAAGATGATTCCTTACTAGGAATGCTTGAACTGGACTGGGTTGGCGAGACACTCACATCCTGTCGCTTCCCCCGACGGCTCGGTTAGTTTCGGGAGTGTCAACGCCTGGAGGACCGCGTTCGATCCCCTTGCGTCGAGTGCTTGGAATTGCATTCGCTTTGACAGCGTTAGCCTGAGCATTTGCACCAGCAGTATTGGCATTCGTACGAGCACGCTTCTCGTCCTCCTCAGCACCCTGACCAGCGGCCTGTGCAATGGCCTGTGCGTTCTTCTGGTACTTATACACAGTCCAATCAAAGACGTAATCGTATTGGAAGCCTTCACGGACGAAAAGATCGCGGAAGATCTTGCGGAGGTAGCTATAGTCGGGCTTGTCGTCGAAGCGCAGGGAGCGAGTGTAGTTGAGATAGATGGCGAACTCGTTAGGGAAGCCTCTGCAGAGAACCTCGGTAGGTGTAGTCATCTTCTTCTCCATGATTCGATCATACTTCTGCTTTTTGGTAGCAGCCTTCAAACCCTGCCAGGGAAGGGATCCACGGCAGAAATACAGCATCACGTAACCAAGAGACTCCATATCGTCACGACGAGATTGTTCTAAAGATTAGTCAGTACGGCTGGAATCAGAGCCCGTTATCATGAAGTGACCTACCGACACCCAAATGTGTGTTGATGGAGGCATAACGGGCTGTGCCCGTCAGGTTCTTGTTCTCACGGTAAGGGATGTGAAAATGAGTCTTGGGATCTCTATATTTCTTAGCCAGACCGAAATCGATGACATTGACCTGATTGCCACGCTTGCCGATACCCATGAGGAAATTATCGGGCTTGATGTCACGATGGATGAACGACTTGGCATGGATGTACTCGATGCGAGAGATAAGCTGGTCAGCCAAGAGCAGCACAGTCTTCAACGAGAACTTGCGGTTGCAGAAGTTGAAAAGGTCTTCCAAGCTCGGACCAAGTAGGTCTAGAACCATGGCATTGTAATCACACTCGGTGCCGAACCATCGAACGAATGGAATACCGACACCTCCGGCAAGGGACTTATAGACACGTGCTTCGTATTCAAGCTGGGGGTGCTTGGCCTTGACGGACTCTAGCTTGATGGCAATCTCTTCGCCCGAGATGATGTTGGTTCCCAGATAGATATCACCGAATGAACCAGAGCCGATCTTGCGACCGATGCGGTACTTGTTACCGACACGAAGATCCTAGACAAGGTGTATCAGTACAGGTTTATGGAGGCAAGGCTATTTGTTGGTGCATATGGAACATGGGTGGTGCATAGCTGCTGGCACTGATATTTAGACCCCGCCCACCGCCTCGTCCGAATACCCATAGTTATGAAAGGTGGAAAATAAACATACCATTGTAGTCATGTTGATGGTGGATGGAGCTAAGAGCTGCCTTGACGTAGTTGGGAGTATGTACTTGGGGGACTGAGGGGGGATTCTCGAACGAAACGATTAAACACGACGGGATGATGGTTGAAGGACGATATTATAAGGGTCCGATCTGTGGCGTTGTGGTCAGGTCAGCATGAAACGAGCTAGACAGGGTGTTTCAAGTGGGCAGGAGAAAGAGGAGGGTAGAAGAAACGGGAGATGTCGAGTGGTTGATAATTTGTGTGGCCTCCTAGCGAGATAGAGTCGCAATGAAAGGCATTAAAAACATGTTTTTGGCAAGGAGTCAATAGAGATCTGCAGCCTTACAGAGGCGGACTAGCGTTGTTGGTTGGCAATGGTCTTAAGAATGTGTGTGAAATGCAGCAGTGAATGAACAAGGTCGACAAGAGATAACTGCATGAAAATGGAAGACAAGAATGGCAGTGCTGGTTCGGCTGTGAATGCAGACCCGATGCACGGCGGCTGTGATTTGAGATGGGATGGGAAGAGAATGTAGGGGAGGCGGGGGCTGGTTAGCTGAGGACTCTTCTTACCCAGAAGATGTAGAGTTTGTGTTGTCGTCAGCTCTGGTTCCGGACGGGAGGGGGCTGTCAACCGATTGAACGTAGCGGACTGCTAAATACCGACACGAGAAGTGAAGTGAAGCACAAGTGAAGAGACTGGGAATGGAACAGGAGAACGAAAGGCGTGACACCTTGCGGACGACGCCTTTCAGACGCCCTTCGGAAGCAGAAGAGAAGATTGATGATGGGTGTGTGTGGATTGTAGAGGGAAGAGACAGGAGAGAGGAGAAGACGGAAAATAGGTAAAGAGAGAGAGACTTAGGTGGTTAGGGAGGTTAGGGGAGGTAGGGCGGTGCCAATGGCTGGTTAGGTACTGGAGTACAGTGAACGGTACCTAGGTAAACTGTATGTCGGCCACTTACTGAGGAATAGGTAGGGCAGGGAAGGAGGGGGCGGACAGACAACGGCGGTCAAGTCAGGCCACGGCAGGGTCCACAAATTGTGGTTTTTTTTTTTGCCTGTGCTTTGCTGTCGCTTGCTTGGCTAGTTTGGCTGGTGCAGGCATGCAGCAAACTTTGGATTGGGGTTAATTGTCCAGGCGTTAGATATTGCAGTCCAACAGAATAGGTACCTATAGGTATGTAGGTAGGTAGGTAGGCAGGTAGGCAGGTAGGCAGCTACCTAATGTGCCCGGTGGCACAGTTGGGCTGCCACAAGTTCTTTACTTCTGCGAGACTCGTACATGTACATATATGTTGGCAGGCTGGAAATCTGGTCATTCAGGCTACCTGGACCCGCTAAGCACATAGATGGGACCTTATCTCTGTAGGACACAATAGGGCACCTTAGGTACCAGGTAGTGGCCTCGATGGTAAATGCCTTGTTTCTCCTTCTCTTCGAGACTGCTCAAATCACTACCATTCGCCGCGCCTTGTTCCCTTATTCAGCCTCGGGCAAGTCATGGAAGGGCGTCCAATTGACAAGACAGGCAGACAGACCATTCCCGCTCCCGCTCCCGTCCCCGCTCGCTCTCCCGCGACAAAGGGCAATGTTGGCTACATTCGTATCTACATGCACTCCACACAGCAACACCTAGGTAGCCTCAATCAATCTCCCCATCACTAGCATAGGTACGATCAAGATCGATTCAAGAGACGCCAGAGTCCCAAATCCGATAGGACCTACCCGGTAAGCACTTACCCTATATACTACGTGCACTTCTGTTTCTCTCTTGCAGGCTGGATGTGGGACAGTGCCGAGGCAAGGCCCGAACAATACACCGTACTAGGTATTCGATTTTGCTTGGAATGGGGAACACGATGAAAACAGAAGGTTGAGTGTTATCCACCAACATGATAGGCGAACACAATATTACCGTATCGGCAACAAATAGTATGTAGGTACCTAGTGAATGTTTGCGAATGGCCACTAATAAGATCATGCTACGCATGCCCACCCCTAAGTATATACACGTATGCTTATGTCATTGCAGCCCAAATGTCTCGGGATTAATTCCATCAAAACTGCCTACTGTAAGCAGGACATCGCAGGAATCCAGGGTGGTCCGTGGCTCAACGTCGCTCGCAAAACGAAGGCTAACAATGCGATGCACCATCGAGTCAGGCTTATTCGTTCCTCGGTAGGGATAACACCTCCAGCTCGTCTGATGATGAGGTAAGGCAACTATGGCATGCGTCTATGATGAAGCGGGTGAAGGAGAGCTGAAGGTACCTTATGGACAATACCCAACATAGTACTGTACATAAGTACTTAGATATCCATGCCACTGTACCTAGCTGTTTAGTGTACCCAACTACATGTACCTGATTCAGTATATCCCGTCCTTTTCGTGTACCTATCTCCACCGAGGCTCTACGGAGGTGCCTTACGTTGTCGGAGACCACGGAAGTTCTAGATTTCAACCTACCTGCCTGAATTCCATTCCAACGACACTGCAGTCTGCATGCATCCTGATACTGTCCTGGGCATAATTACACCAAGCAAATCCCCAAGCAACCAGGACTGCTGCACAATCATTCTCCGGAAACATGTGGACATCGCTGGGTGATTCCGGCCGAGACACCAGTGGGCATCGTCGTGCATGTTGCCTTCCTGGTCTTTGCTTTGTCTTGGATAATATATCACCGATCAGAAACCGAGTCACCGAGTTCGGATAGGTATCAGATGTTGCGACGAACCGACACGTTGCACAAGCTGGACAACACCACGTCAGCGGTCGACGTTTTGTCTTTTGACTAGGTAGTGTCACTGGATTGACAAGGACTTTAGGGAGAGAAAATAAACATTGAAGAAAAAAACCCCCCAAAAAACAAATTAAGATTACTTGAGATAAATGGTCACTGGATCCTCACCACCGAGATCTATTAAGTACCTACTGTCGATGACTCCAATAATCAATCACATGATCGTTGTCCTATAGACTCGAGCATGGACTTTCACCGATCTGACGCCATCCGATTAGAGCCATGGCTAAGCGAGCCCGACATTCCAGCTGACCACGTTTGGATTCCTTTTCGTCTTACCTGCCGCTCTCAGCCATACATTGCATCGCGTCCCGGATGCGAGCGAAGAGGCTGCCTATTGTGTATGTATAGGTAAGTTGCGACGACGCATTACGGCAGCATCGGGAACTGGGCAAAGAAAGGGGGAGGAGGGATGGGGGAGCGAGAGCTGCATGCATGTGGGTGATGTCACAGTCCTCACGAGAACAAAGCTGGAAAGCAGGAGCGGCGGGAGACGAAGCAGGGGCAATAGGTCATACAGTAAGTACCTACTGAAGCAGGTCTCATGTACATAAGATAGGTAGGTACTTGCCCGTAGTATGGTCTCTACCAGGTAGTGTAGCGTACTAAGGCCCTTCTCGAGGTACTCCAGTCTCGTACCGCTTGGCGCGACAGCCGCGCGCCTGCTTTTGGTCCCTTTCTCCCTTCGCCTGACGATCTACATATGTTAGTAGGTAACGTGGGCAGTTTTGAGCGTATCATACAGTACAGGTACCTGGCTCACCGCAGATGTACCTATTCGAGCGAGCACTCGAAAATGCTTCTCCTGGCGTCCTGCCATATTGGGATATTCAGAAAGATGCCGCGCTTGCTAACCGTTTTCAATCCCTCACCCCTGTGCATTCGGGGCAGCTGAAAAAAAAACCCACTGTCAGCACGCCTTGCGTTGTCAGGGCGTAGATGATGATGATGATGCTGATGCTGATGATGGTAGTGGATTTCATGGAGCCGTCAATGTTGTCTTTGTCCCTTTCTCTCTTCGTCTTTCTGATAAATCAAGAGCCTGTCGATGGTGGTCAGATGGCTAATCCTAGGCCAGTGCTCCACTATCTACTCCTCTGCATTGCATGTACATACCCCTATATAGGGTGAGAATCTTCGGTTTCTACAGCGGGGGAACGCGGGTTCTGTGCGGGAAGAACAAGGTTTCTCTCCTCAGCCGCGCTGTGGCGGCGGCACGTTTAGTCTAGCTCGGTCGAGGCCACGATGATCGCTTGCCAGATTGTGTGTGATCGGCGACCTTTTTCTACAAACTCTCCATTGGCCAGTGCCAAATTACTGTCGGGTCGACAGGGCTCCAGCAATTCCTATCGTGCGGCAAATTAGCAAAGCTCAACAGGAACGATGACGGAAATCTCCGTCGTAGGAGGTGTATTATGTAATATATAAACATGAGTTGCCTTACTCCAGATTGCCGGCAACTGGCAGGAAAACTGCAACACTATTGCCATAAATGATCGGTGACTAGTTGTAGTATGCAAACAGTGCCTCTTGGTAACATGAAAAGAACCGGTTTGTACCACACTTTTAAAACGAAGAGCACATGCAAGACTGTGGCGCAACCAGACATGGATCCATCCATCGCAATCTGTACGAGGGATACAGTCGCACTCCGACGTTGCTCCTATTCTCGGATAGGAATCTGCCTCGATCGTTAAGAAGTCAACATGAAGAGAACCAACACAGAGCTCTACATACTGTAGGCTGGTAGGGTAATGGTGCCGAGACGTCGATGTGGCGTATGGATCAACCTACTAGGGATAGGTAGCCTTGACATCGCCAACTACCTACTTACTTATAGCATACCTAGGTAGTGCCTACAGTACCAGTTTGCGAGAACCAAGGTGTCGATTATAAGTTGAAATGCGGATTATCTAGTATGAAGCTATCACCATCAAATTGCGTATACTGGGTAATCGGAGACCTGCCCTGTCTCCTCATAATCTACCCTACCTCCTTACCCGTTCCTAAGAGATGATGGTGTGGCAGATAGGTATTCCCAAACCAGAAGCCCAGCCATGGTAGTCGGTTGTACAGTACACCACACGAGTACGTGAGGCATATGAATGGCGCGGTGTGGCTTTTGCGATGGGGACAAAACCACTCACTATCTACGGGTATCTAGGTAGTTTCGCATTCGCATTCTCTCGCAAGCCTCCCACAATTGGTGCAGGAGGCAGAGATGAAATGCCACTTTATTGAAAAGTAGTCCTAGTCTCTATCTAAGGTGCGTCTGGTTACGGCATTGAGGTTGCAATGATGGAGTGATGTATATGTAGTATATGTCCGGTAACCAATAGCATAGGGCTGACACTATCACCCCTCGTCCAATCTCGACCCCTTTCGGCTCTCCCATTCTTTCTTTTTAAGGAAACATCCGGTATTACTAGTATGATACCCATGGCAGGTAGGTGTGCAGGTAGGGTGGTAGGACTGTGTAATCTATAGCCCCCCAGCTCCTTAGTGTACCGGGAGTAGAACAAGCCTGGGAGACGGTCTGACAGAGAATATGGTCCATGCTGTCGATCCACTTGACACCTTCTTTCGTCAGTCCTAGATAGGATATCTCCTTACCTATATCCCCACCATGTGTGGACCATCAAGCGACTGTAGCTACTCAGACCTACAGTACTTAGTACGAGTCTTTCGCAGTGAAACAACTTGTACGACATGCAGCCATGGTCCTTATCGTCGACGGCTATGGTGCTGCTCTGCGCTGACACCATAGCTGGGTTAGACCAGAGGGGAAATCGAGCATCGCCGATGGAATTAGACAAGCCGAGACTGGAGGCAGGGGCCCTCTATCCTCGGACAGACCCAACATCGACAACGGCGAGTCGCCGGCCGACAACGTCAACACCGTATGCCGTTGCGCTCACAACAACATTCATACCGCCAGAATCATGCAATCAAGAACACCTTACTATGTTATCGTCGCCTGGATATTTCATTTGGCTCAACGAGCCCGTTCCGGTTCCGGGAACGACCGTGTCGGATTGTTACCCACCTGAGTTTCTTCAGTATTATACGACCTATCGTGTGAATCCAACAACCGTGGGGTCGTTGGTGCCCCTGATGAGTCCCCTCATCTGCCCGTTTGGCTGGCAGGCAGCCTTTAATATAGGCGATTATCAAGCATGTTGCCCCGTGTGAGTCCCGGCACATGGCCTTTTCCCTCCCCGCAGTCATCGCAACTCTCAAATTGTAGTAGTGTCTCATGCTTGAGGAAAGGAGCTAACTTGCAAAAAGTGGTTACGGACTCACGCCGCCACAAACGACACTGGACCCAAACCGTCCAGCGTACGGAGGCACATGTTACAGCCAATGGCCTCTGAGTAGCTCCACGTATATAGAAGTATTTGGCTCCGCCTCCGCGTCTGGTTCCATGTTGATCACGGCTTCGACGTCAGGATTTGCAAATTATGCGCACGTTATCGATGGAATAGCAGTGTCTACTTCGCCCTCTACTGTCGGTCCCAGCTCATCTTCCAGTTCTACCTCTACGGTGAGTGGACATCTTGGCTCGGCCAAAAGAAGCCCTCTCATGTGGGAGTTTCTAACTAATAAACAGGCCCAACCTGGAGGCTCCGAGCACACCTCGCTTGCGCCAGGGGCCATAGCCGGCATTGTGATTGGCGTCGTAGCAGTTGTAGGGCTATCGGCAGCGGGATTCTACCTGTTTGTCCGCCGTCGTCGTCAAGTATCAAGTCAGATACCACCTCCTCCCCCTCTAAAAGACGAAGAGGCCTTTACTACCGTGAGCAACCCAATTAGCGCCGAAAAACCGCTTAATTCGCCCGCGGAGGTCGGACAAACAAGCGCCAACTACTCTGAATTGGAAGGGGAATCCCATGTTCATGAACTCGATGCCGGGCAAATCTCCATCGAAAAGCCTTGAACATTGGGAATAGGATGCCGACACGTTCAATGGCGGTGATGATAATCCTTCAGACTGAGTCAACTGTACAAATCCAGGATATTATTTAATGGGCGGATGCGGGATAATAACAAAGGAGTTTCCTGGGCTCTCTGTTCACCACGCCATTGCCATGTATCCTTCGTCGCTATTTCCAAGATAGTTGATCACTTCTTCACTTGACTAAAGTGGGAGGTGGGTTAAGCGAAGGCATGTTCTATAGCGACACTATTCAGATATTCCTCTTGTTTAATTAAAATCCGGGCTAATTTTACCAGGATTTCTACGCAAGTGACGGAATCTGACGGCTTAAACGTTCAATCATATTACTTACCTACACAGGTCATTTTCACCCACTCTCCTCTCTCACTCACCCGAAGGGCACGATCTGCCAATCAACCCTGTACCGCTTTTCACTTCTCTTAGCAAGCGTAAGGTCCCTCCGATAACTCCAGTCCGGCAAATCATCAGCCATATTACCCTGCGAATCCCGATACCAGTCCATAACGTGTTGCTCGGTGCCTAGAACAAGTTGGCCAATTCTCTCTCACCGGTTCCTACTCGCATCGTAGTAGCCTCGATAGTATTTGTGATGAGCTGAGGCTACTTTTCTGAGCTATTAGTTCCTCAGACGTAACTCAAAGTGAACTACACGCTAATATACCTTGTACCACAGGAGGGTTCCCCGTACAGTCGACAGCTCAATCCGCGAAGCGATGCGTTCGTTGGCCGCTGGCAGTCTCCGGTTCAAACAAGTTGGTCTTGCTGCTGCAGATGTCGAGGACTTGTACATCACCAGCATTTTGTTTGAAGAACATAACTTGAAGCTGCAGCTCTCCGAGAACCGAGCACCAAGAGATGTAACGAAGTAGACGTTGCGGAGGTAAGTAGGGCCACGATTAGGGTGGTACCTCTAAGAGACGAACAATGAGGGTTCAACTTAGTCGAGTAGGTACATTTCGATAACCGTGGCTCACTTCCGCTCAGAAGTTGAAAACGCGACGGGAATTTCTTTGTTCTAAGTGTGCCCTAATGCTTACCTACTGATAACCGCTATTTCCGCAGCGTATATCTATTGTGAGACGCGATACGCGTATGCCAGGCGAGAGAAGCACGAACACCGCTCACGGAGGGTTGCCCTGCTGCAATCAGGCTAGGATACCACAGTGAGATATTAAACCTAGTCGCCAAGTAGAATAATGCTTCTGATATCGAATTTTGTGGCCTTATATAGTACTAAAAGAAGCTTCTTCCCGTTATCTTGCCAATGAAGGCGTAGCGTATTGAATCGCATTCTCTATACTATATGCTTCACTCATCCAATCTTACACCTTCTCTCACCATCATGCCCAGCCTTCTCCTCATCTTTATCTCGATGCCAGGTTGCCTTGGAAAGATGCTAATATGGGTGGTCCACTCCTTCTCGGGGCTCACCAGCTCAAATTCGTAAAGTGCCACCAGGTTCGCAACCGCCTTATACACCTCTAGAAGACCAAGGCTCTGGTAGCTCAGCTAGCGTGAGGGTTACTGTTGCTCTTAGACACGGGCACCAAACTCAGATATTGCCCTGTATTCATCTTCATCCCAGTCTACGCATTATATAAATAGAGTACGAATGCATACTGCGCTTTGGAGTTTTTGTGCCGGTATGTCTAGATAGATATTTGCCACAGACGTTCCGAAGAGAAGCACTCCTATCCATTCGGGGTTGGCATCGGCATTAATACAACCCTTTTAGCACGGTGTTACATTCAAATACTGTGATGGAAGTAAAGGGGTAGCTACAGGCGCCTATCACACGGCCGCACATGACGAAGCAAAGCTCGGGCCTTTTCGACTTCTTCCACGGTTGGGATTCTTTCAAGATCAAAACTCACAAGCCATTCGATCGATCCGGGTCCCGTCACCAGCCCATGACATAGAATGGTAAA
Source organism: Ustulina deusta (assembly GCA_023159155.1). NCBI lineage: Eukaryota > Fungi > Ascomycota > Sordariomycetes > Xylariales > Xylariaceae > Ustulina > Ustulina deusta. The sequence goes on from JAJNNX010000053.1 coordinate 84,298, forward strand.
TACGGGATGAGCCCTAACCTAGTCTCACTCGTCCAGCTAGGTACCTGGTCTCAATACCCCGTCAACTACCATGAGGCGGCAGCTAGAGGTTCAAAGTTTCACTCAGTGCAACCTCTCAAGGCGGATCTTCATTAAACACACAAGCGAGAATCTCTCAAACATTTTGCTTTCCACACAATCACGGGCTTCAGCACACGGGCAGAGTAATGACATTAATTGTCGACAGCACTATCGTACATCGGTACACGACGTTCGATATCGACATGAGAGTGTTCTGTGTTATATAATATAAGTGTTCGTGGGCAACTAGGAGCTCCAAGGGAGTATTGAGGAACCTTTGAGAGTTGACTTGGGCCGTGTGTGCTTCTCAATATTCGGATGATCCATCATATTGTGATTTGTGATACCAATACCAAGCATCAACTAAGGATCGCCACCTGCAAGATCCCAGAATTCCGAGTTCGCCGTTCATCCATAGCCACTGCTCCACGAAGAAACCAAAGCGTGCGGAGTAGACATAATGTTCAGCTCTTGCTGGATCGAACAAGAGTCGTTTTTCTCCTATAGCAACCAACCAACATACTACAAGATGCTCTTTGCCATTAACACTTCTCGTTGTATTTCCGGTGTAAGAACTCTAATGACAGACCCAAGGGACGTAGTGAAAAAGCTCTACTCCAGAAATGGCCCAGAGTGTCGCCAGTAATGCGTCGACAGCACTGGTGACCCTGTGGGCTTTAGCCGGTGTCACATTCATGTTCGTCTTACTGCGTCTCTACACCCGTATCAAAGTCCTCAAGATGTACGGGATGGATGACCATTGTTACAACGCAGCTTTCGTGAGTCTCTGTCGTGCTAGTCCCTGAAACTAAACTATAAATATATCCTATCGAGTACACATATGGGCACAATTGTCCGATGACGAACGACATCGCATCTAACTGATAAATATCCTCTGTAGATGCTATTCCTCATCTACAACATCTTTCTTCAACTCTCCGCGGAATACGGCTTCGGTCGAGACATTTCAGAGATAGAATCCCCAGACGACTTGAGCCGAGCTATACTCTACGAAATTATCGGCCAGACGCTGCTCATCACCGGAAACGTCTCCGCAAAATTATCTATAGGATTCTTCATGGTCAGGCTGGTCACTAGGTGGGGGCACAAGGTTGCCATTTGGACACCAGTATTCATCTTCAGCTTCTTCGCCATGGTTTCGACTTTTGTGTTATGGTTTTCATGTCAGCCGACAGCATATCTTTGGAACCGACGTATCAATGGACGCTGCGATGTCGACCCAGGACCAACAGCAGTTCTTGCTGGCGCTTTAAGTGTTTTTGTGGACCTTTGGTACTCAGGGTTCCCCTGGTATCTACTAGTAAGTGACGTCGAAAGCCTATATCGCTATCAAATTCATCGTACACCCCATAGCTTCTTACCCTTTACACGAAGCACTGACTGGGCAGTATCCACTAGATTGCTTAGCTTCTTCTGTCCATTACTTGAAGTATTTTGTGACTAATTAGAAGACAATAGTATTCGATTAATATGCCCCTGAAGGAGAAGGTTATCATCGGATCAAGTATGAGTCTAGGCGTGGTGTAAGCCATCCCTGTTTTCAAGAACAACAGCCGAGAGAATAATCTACTCACCTTATCCTTACTACTACAGGGCTGCAGCTTGTGGCACTAAGAGAGCCGTTGAACTGAGTAAGATAGGGAGCCCCAACTATCCAAGTGAGTAGAGTTTCAATCAATACTCGATTTCAACCATCAACGAGTTAAGGGGACGGGGGCACACATTTGAGCTGAGTTGGCATCTCAAGAGACTTTAAAATCATGAAAGAATACTAATTCCACTTTACAAAGAGGACACAGTCAGCTTGATAGTCTGGCATGCGGCCGAACTCTCGGCGACCATGATCGGCATCGGCATACCGATCTGCCTTCCCTTCTACAAGAATACTATAGCTCGCATGCTTTCCAGAGGTAGCTGTTGCTGTTGCCTCACCGAGCGGCATAAATGCAAAGAGACCAGCGGCGAGATGGGCGTTTTCGGCATGCACACTATTGGTGGTACACCCTACGCCTCCGATAGGCAGACAACCCCTACGGACGACGATGAAGACGTGGAAGTTGAGCTGGAGGAGGAGAGACTCGCAATCAGTGGTCGCCAGTCAGTCGATTATAGCATTTCTGACAGTGAAAATGGAGAACTAACGTTGGGCCTTCAATTCCAAGAAGGTCAGAGAGCATATCAGAGCCATGGCCAACAAGGCGCTAGGATGAGCTAAGAAGACTTGGGTAACAGTTTTATCCACGTGCTGAAGCAGATTGACATTGAGATAGAGGTTCAGAAGGACTGGTGGTCATCGCCGATGTTGTTGGAGATTCAAGACAAAATGACACCGCAATAGCTGATGGAAGCGTCCCCGGTGCTTGTTGGCGGTTATCCAGCTCAATACATCAATTGTTAAGGGGTTTCTTTATTAAACTTGTATTAATACGTCAGATATATCATATTACCATTGTGATCATATGTAATCTTTGTGGGTGAACTAAATTATCCTACACGGCTAAAGAAAAACAAAGATGCTGTTCTCTTCGCCTGAAAGATCCGACATGTTGTTCAGTATAAATATATATACGAGCATCTATACAAATACCCCGAACATGGGGTTGGTGCAGATTTAATTCCTTTGTCCTCTGAGCTCAGGCCTCCTGGTTACTCGCATCCCCTGGACCAACTACCTATTTACGTGATCATGTCCAACCTGTCCAGACAATCCACCTCTCAACGCTCCTTTAGTGGATCTGCTAGAAGCATGATTCCACTCCCAGTGAGGAGAGACTTAGCTTCTCAAAAACACGCCGCTCTAAGGGGGAATATCACACTGACGCCCGAAGAGTGTTTCAACGTCAATCGCCGCATTATAAAGACCGTTGATATAATCCTACCTTTCGAATACCTCATTCAAGGCCCAGGACCTAAAACGTATGAGCTCCATGCTCACCTCGGGGTTGCTCTAGTCGCGGACATTAGAATTAGACCAATCCAGAGGCCATGTGCGCTTGCAAATCCAGAGTTACAAAGAAAAATAAGGCAGATGGCGGCTGACCCACGGCGCCCTGAGTTCCGGCATACCTACCTTCACGGTAAAGTTTGGTTTTCATTTCAAATTATAGACCTAGAGATAGCGAGGCAGCCACTATAGACAATTATTCCGCGGGCTCTAAGCATTGCTATACGCGAAGAGGGTAAGAGGGTGAGTAATTAATAATAATGGTTGGCCCAATAAACAACCCCCGTGAAGACGCAGAGTAGGTGAGTTACACGAGAGAGCATAGAAGTTGTATGAATAATTTTCATCCTGAATCATCTACCACGAGTTATTATACCACTTTTTTCATAGCTGAAATCTGGGACTGTTTAGATCGAAGGGCACTTGGATGTTTATTAATGATGGAATCGGTAAGTCAATGGGCAGGCCGTAGACCTTGTAAGTGGTCGATCTGGTGATCAATACCTCTATCAACCCAGTTGCCCAAAGTCGAAACTAGGGCCTTAATTATATATACACTCCCGACTCCTATACGTCGAATACTAATAGACCCTCTCGTTCCAACACCTTGTCCGCATCCACCGCTGCCTACTAAATTAGGCACATTTCATGTTCAATAGCAACGAGCTACAAGTTCACACGCGCGAAATGAAAAGCAAGTCCGTATAATATCATCGCCCCCTTCACTACAATAGCAAAGTTAGCATAGCCTCTTCCTTTTCCATTCCTGCGTAAATCTGGAAATATTTTGGGGGTACATTAAGCACCAACATATCTAACAAACCAGGACAGAAGCTTCTTCCTGGATCGTGGCAGAGTGCTACCAGGAACTCGACCATCAAGGGATAACTCACTCCCGTCTTGCGCCATATCCCTTATCCCTTCCGATATGCCAGCCTCCGTATGTCTGACATGGCGAACGGTCTGAGCCCCAGCCGTCACGACAAGGACGACGCCGGTGCCCAGCTCGGCGCCAAGCTGCACGCTTGTCATGGCGTACAGGTACTCAATTTCGAAACCTTTTCGCAGGATGCGGTGCGCCGTGATCTCGCAAAGCTGTTTCTCCGCCCTTGAGGGAGAGGTGTTGGAGCCCGGCTGCCGCGGAGTCCTCGGCGTCCTGGGTGTTTCGTGACGAGTCATGGTCGGTCGGGTGGTGGGTACCCGCAACGGAAATTTGGACTCGTCTATTGAATACCACCAGGTCGGCAACTCTTCAGGTCAAAGGTTAGTTGATATGCACTATGTGCTGGAGCAGGCGCTGGAGCAGGCCTCGACAACGCTGATACCGTCTTACGGTTGGCGGAGCTAAAGCGGAATTATCCAGGCTTAGAGAGAAGTCTGCTAACTTATCCGTCATCGACTTCCCGTGTTGACTTGACTCAAGCTTAAGCGGACACACATGGAGTTCGCAAGAACGGGTATGCATTGCGTAGAACATGATCAAGTCCTAGCCAGCTGCTATTCCCTTTGCTGATTTGGATCAAAGACTTCTTCTGACTGGTGATTCTTTGGGGTAGCCAGTCCTTTGTGGTGTATAATGCCCAGCATTACCGCTACCGGCTCCCGCAAAACAAAGAAAGGTTCCCCGGCTTGAATCTAATGGAGGTTGCTCCTGACGCGAAGGTAGCTCTCTCGGAGATTAGGCAGAAGATTAGGTTGTTGATAGTTGATGTGACCATCTGCCCGTATCCGCGGTTAGTACAATATATTCAACGTGGTCTTGTCATGCGTTCGTGACGTATAAGTTTGAACAGCTAAGATGGCCCTGACTTAGCTTAGGTAGTGTTCAGTCCCAAGTCACTATCGCACCATTAACTTTCAAGCGAGACTCTGATGCTCAGTAGCAAGGCGATAGCTCAAGCAAAATGGGTAAGGTAACGGATTCGACAACCACCAAGTAAACCGTAGCCGATGATTTAGGGCGTAGTCAATCTGACATGCCCGAGTATCGCGCGAACCCATCCCCCTTAGCGCCAGTAACGTCTATACTCCAATCGTATCCGCCCATAACTCCCAAGTTCGGTCTCAACAGACGCAAACGTGGCATTAGAGAGAAAAAGCCCCAAAAGAGAAATAGCCGGAGAAGGTGAGACTCATGTCTCTGAGACATATGTCTAGAATGACCGACTCCAACACCCCATAACATCCCCCTCGCATTGAAGCAATTAACTCCGTAAAAGCGCGAGACCCGTGACAGCCTTGTGTGCCGGTCCAGTCCGCAGGGGCGACGGCCAAGGAAAATCAACCCCGAGCAGCCAGAAGACTCATGTAGATACCCCAAGCGACGCCGGCGAGACTAGCGACGAGATTGCGTCCCTCGATGCTCTTGATGAAGGCGAAGTTAATCAAGCTCACAAACGGCCAGAGTTTCCACCCGGCGACCAGGAGGGGGAAGAACTCCTGCTGGCTGTTCACGACCACACTCGTCCAGTCTACTTTCCCATAGTCGATGGCCCCCCTCGAAAGCAGGTACCGCAAGCTCTTGTCGGGGTTGCTGAGCGGGGCACCTAGAGGTCGGGGCATAGCAGCCTGGATGGAATGGATGAAGAGACTGAAGAGGAAGGTATTGGCGGCGGCGCCGGCGCTTTGGTCTAAAGCCAACTTGATAACAGTGTTGGTGATGTTCAACTTGGACTCAACCAGTTTCCCTTCCTTGGCCTCCTTGTCGAGCTCCTTCTCATCATTCGCAGCTGCCGACGTCACGGCGGCACGGGTAGGCGACACATGGTAAGCCGGAAACATCGATTCTAAGAACTCTTGCCTGTACAGCGGTCAGAGTAGTGGCACTACGTATAAGTGAAAGGGTGTAGATTGGGTACATGGGAAGCATACGCAAGGCTCGGGTGCTCATATTACATATACAACGCTACATACCATAGGAAGTTGGGTGGCACATTGAGGAATGCATATAACACGAATTGGAAAATGGGCACCAGGTCAAAGACAAGAGGTTTCTAGCAAGTCGTGTGGTCAGAACGATTCTCGTTTGTTGACGCGCTATCGAAGTGGTCAGAAATGCTACATACATCGGTCTGGTAGGCTGTCAGGCACTGCGCCAATATATTGGAAGTCGCAGCGAGGACAGCAGACTGCAGGGTAGCCGAGACGATGGGAGGTAATGCCATATTTCCCAAGCGACAGAGGACGTGCAAGAGTTATTGCTCAATATTGGTACAACCGAGCTATGCTGGTTTTTGACGTCGGGCGGCCACACGAAAACAACAAACAAACTGCAAACCCGGATTAGATGTTAATAAAGGACGAAGGAGTCTCAAGGCTAGAAGCTGGCTAGCTAGCTAGGTACTTACCCCAGCTGCCCAACGTAAAGAAGGGGAAAAGTGAAACAGAAGATTAAAGAGAAAAGACGTGGCGGCTAGTGCGGTGGTGGGTTGAGGTTGTGTGCATTCACAATTGTCTCCAATCATACGAAACTCTGTTGACAAAGAGTGGGAACAGATGAGCTAACCTAGGTTAGATGATAATAAATGAATTGACGAGTTTGAACCTAACCTAGGTACAGGCGTATATTTAGTTAGACCTGCTTACAAAACAAATGAAGGGCTGGCTGTAGCCGATGTGATATCACACACCAAATAATGGTAGACGTGTTCACATCACACCAACCAAGTATGCAGTTGTGTCTTCCCAGACCTGTTACCAGCTCCGTACCGCTAAACATCTTTGTATTGTGGCGGACTGGAGAAGGCGGCGAGGTGGGGGCTAGAGATAGAGGGGTCGCCCTACCCTGTCTTATAAGAGGTTGGAAAAGGGCTGTGCTGTTAGGGAGATAGATTTCTAATGCTATTCGTTTGTTCATTCTTGTGAATGAAGATCATATTTACTGACTGTAGCTGTCTTCTTAGAGCTCACCGTCACAATGCTCGAGAAGCTTACAGACGGGTACAGACGGGTCTTGGCAAATACGTGCACGACACATAATCAATATGTATCGATTTATTTTTCTTGGAAATATTTGTGTAATGCTACTGGACGGGTAGGACATCGTTGGTCTCCATCTCCTCTCTAACATAGTATGAACATAAACATCAACTGAACCAAGTAAGAATAGGCAAAGAGGAACTGTGTTCTCTGGCTTCGTTTCGTCCTCGAGTCTGTCTGCATAGGTCCTCTTGCATCGCCTCCTGAGCTTTCGGGGAGCAAAACGTATCTCAAAGATCGCATCTAGTTTCAGCATTAGTGGCACCTCCGCCTTCGAGGATTTTCGGCGTCAGGCGTATAAACTTACCAGGAAGAGCGAGTTGGCGAGAAATGTGTAGAAGAAGACGGACCAGCCCACCCAGCCCCCTGTGCCTTTCCCACCGTTCACAAGCTCTGCGATGGCCACCGTCACGATGATGCCGACAAACTTGTAGCCCGAGTAAGCCACGAGGTCGAGCAGCTGGGATTCGTTGGATATGCTCAGAAAATAACACCCGAGCTTGAGGAGGAGGATCTCGACTATAACGACCACGCCCGCCTTGGAGGCAGTGTACCCTAACAGCTCCGGCTGGAACTGCCCCCGGAGACCTGCAAGGAGCGTCGACAGGAGAATGTAGGTGACGAGAGCCATGACGGGGATGTACATGTCCGGGCTATTGATGTCGTCTCTCGGCGGGAGGTACCATCCCTCTTGTCCGCTGGGACCGACTGCTTGCTTCCGTGACCAGGGCTTGTGGCGCCAAGGGAACAGGACCAAGAACAGCTTGTTGATGACGTAGCCATTGGTGACGTTGAAGTAGTGCTTCAGGGCGGAGAAGTTGACCCATCGATTTACATTCTGCTCGACGTGCTTGAAGGCACTCTGTCCGACCTGGCCGACAAACTGGGCAGCCATAGGGTCATTTATGAAGTTCCCATACGCACCAAAGACATTGCCCCCCGCGCTGGCAGTGGGCGTGCCTTGCTGGTAGGGATTTCCGTACGCGCCATGCTGCTGAGGCTGTGACGATGTCGGCGGCGGCGGCGATCGTAATTGCGGTACGGTAGAAACGTGCTGTGGGACGGGATGATGCAGCGGCGGCGACTGCGCGTAGCTTGGTCTTTGCATTTTTCGGTGTTCGATGGTGGTTCGCGCGGGCTGGGGTGTTGATGGTCCGGGTGGTTGAGGCAGTTGGCCTGTTGGAGAAGCCTTGTCGGGTTTAAAAGTGGACGGTTTAGATTAATTACGGTGTTGTGAGATCGAGTTGCGCCGGCGTGCTTGAATGCCTAGTCTAATTGTACATAAAGGTCTTCTTCGACAGAGGAAGAGGTGGAAGCCTACTGCTACAGCAGCTCGTGCAGCGAAAAAAAGACCCGAGATTATTCCATTACTGCATGTAGGTAGCGCCCGATATCCCTACTTAGGATACCAACGTATTGACCACCTGGCGCTTCCATTTCCTTTTCCAGGTACCTCTTGTAGGCTGCGTATGTGCATGGACCTAAAGGTACCCAAGGTACCAACCAATAAGCACCTGGGCAATGACAGAGGTGCCCCCATTTTTTACGGCTCCGAGTTGCAATAAACCGTGGTCCCAACTATTGAATCCTACCTGGTACCTACCGTTCTATGTAGGTAGGTACCTACATACATACCTAGCTCGGTACATATCTAGGTAAGTAACAAAATGAATTCTGAATAGGTAACAAACATTGGAACCGAAGCACACTTCTAATGCTTGGTTATAGTAAAATGAGTCGATTTCTGGATTATTGTTGCGGATATACCTCTCCAGGAAAGAGAAGGTAAGCTTTTGACTCGAGAAGCTGTCGATAATAGAAACTCTCACGGAAACATGGAGGCTTAAATAGCCACCAGAAAACGAACAATAAAACATCAGCTATATAATAGCAGTCAGGGAGCTCTCTGCATGTCAAATGTATAGTCGACAATACATGGTTGTAGCGTTAGCAATCGAGTTTTATTTCATCAGTAATTAGCAATTTATATGCGTGTAGACAGACAACATGCTAGGTATGGAATTGTGGCAATCTTCCAAGGTGATGTCATCACTGAAATCACACCTCTATCTAGAGATACTCTAAAGGTTTCCACGGCTATTTAGTGCTGTGGTGGCTGGTCTGTTCTTGGAAAGCCAACATTCAACCCCCTTTCAACTCTTTAGGATATCTCGGCATGTTGTGTTTTTAGAGATAGGTAAGATGATGAATATCGCACCGTGTCTATCTAGTAATCTGATAAGAATGGTGGGGGGAGGGTCAGTAGGTTTAGTGGGAAGAGAGCAGTGTCGGATAGGGGCATTTAGGTTACTTTAAGTAAGTACCTAATGCCTACCTACTACTTCTACCTGATTTCCGACTTCCCGCCGATGCTACCTACACTGCCTCCATCGAGGTAGCTATAATCTCGGATCACACCTCATCGTGCATTTGCTTCCGTCCTCAATCACACCGTCTAACAAAGCGCTTCCACGTAGCATACAATAAGTCGTATTTTGCATGCCATGCTAGACACCTTCGAGATTCTCACCACCTCGGGCGTGGTGCTGTGGTCGCGAGCCTATGCGCCCATCAGCCCTGCCATCATCAATCATTTCATCGCCGACGTCTTCATCGAAGAGAAACCCGCGTCTGCCGGCGCAAAGGAGAGCCAGACGACTGCGAGCAACGCTCCGTACAGATACGACCAGCATACTCTGAAGTGGACCTTTGTGAAGGAATTAGGCGTCATCTTTGTTGTATGTCCCCCCTGATCTCCTCTCCGCCCGCATGCCGGAATCCCACGGCTCACACCACCGCTCTAGGCTGTCTACCGCTCTCTCCTGCACCTGTCGTGGATCGACAAACTCGTCGACAACCTCAAGACCATCTTTATAGACCTCTACGGAGACCAACTCAAGAAGCCGAACACCACACGCGTACACTGCCACAAGTTTGACGAGTACTTCGACCAGCAATACCAAGAACTTGAGTCGAGAGGTCCTGCGAAGGGCGCGCAAGCCGTAGACGCCCCTCTCCCCTTCGAAGAAGGGACCGTGTCCAGGAATCTAGCCGATGAGCCGCCTCTGCCGCCCGGCCTCAAGCAAAGGACGACGCCGCACGCCAAGGATGTCTCTCCTCCCTCCGAACCAACCTCAATTGTAACCTCCAATCCCTCCCGACCCTCTACACCCGGCGGGAGCAGCCATTTATTAGTCGGTAAAAGTGGCCCCGTGACACGCATGTCTCGGAAGGCTAGGAAGATGCAGCACAACCATTCGGCACCCGCATCCTCAGGCGACGAGGCACCATCAAGAAAGGGGAAGAAGGCGCCCAAGAAGGGTCGGAGGTGGGACGCTGACGGTTTTGCCGACGAGGAAGATGATGTGCAGTTGGATTACTCTGCTACCCAAAATACGTTGACGAGTGATAGCGAAGCTGAGGCGGGTCGCTCGACAGCTGTTGAGGGAGTCGATTCTACAAGTTGGGGGACAACGACCTCCAAGGGACAGTTTGTGCTAAAAGATTTAGGCGATGAGGTACACTCGATCCTGAAGTCGGCTGAACAAAAGAATGCTGCGTCGGACGCGACGCCGAGGGGAGGACTTGTTGGCTCGGGCTTAAGCACAATAGGTGGACTGTTCCGCAATGTCGTGGGCGGTAAAACTTTGACGAAAGAGGACCTTGACAAAGCCATGAAAGGCATGGAAGATCATCTCCTCAAGAAAAATGTTGCTCGTGAAGCTGCCCTCCGCCTTTGCGAAGGCGTAGAGAAGGAATTGTTAGGTGTCAAGACAGGAAGCTTCGAGAGCATCAACACGCGCATAGCTAAGGCTATGGAGGCTTCGCTGACCAAGATGTTAACACCCACCTCGTCATTAGATCTCTTGCGTGAGATTGATGCTGTCACGAGACCATCGGCGACGTCTATGCGCAAGCGCAGACCCTACGTCATCTCCATTGTAGGTGTCAATGGCGTGGGCAAGTCCACAAACTTGTCCAAGATCTGCTTCTTCCTGCTGCAAAATAAGTACAAGGTTCTTATCGCCGCCGGAGACACATTCCGTTCAGGGGCTGTCGAGCAACTGAAGGTCCACGTGCGGAATCTTAAGGAATTAACGGAACGAGAGGGTGGCAAGGTCGAGATCTTCGAGAAGGGATACGGCGGTGACGCAGCCACTGTTGCCAAGGATGCAGTACGAGAAGCCGCAAATGAAGGCTATGATGTTGTCCTCATCGACACCGCGGGACGGAGGCACAATGACCAACGTCTGATGTCGTCACTTGAAAAATTTGCCAAATTCGCCCAGCCGGACAAGATATTGATGGTTGGCGAGGTCAGTACCCCTCATATCTCTCGGCCCTGCGCTCGCTTGACTAATGGTGTATAATAGGCACTTGTGGGAACAGACTCGGTTGCTCAAGCCAGGAACTTCAACTCATCGTTCGGACCTGGACGGCACCTCGATGGATTTATCATCTCCAAGTGCGACACCGTGGGTGACATGGTAGGAACATTGGTCAGTATTGTGCACGCCACGAATGTCCCGGTCTTGTTTGTCGGCGTCGGGCAGCACTACTCGGACATCAGAAACTTCTCAGTCAAATGGGCTGTAGAGAAGTTGCTGAGTAATAGTTAAGTAGCCGATATCCGCCATCTCAAAGAAAGCCCGTTGGCCATGTCTATTCGCACTTTTGTCCCTCCTAGAGTCTGTATAATGCCAGGATTGTCATGTGATGAGGCTCTTGTCCTCTCTCTGTTTTGCATACACCCCCTCGGTTCCATAGTCCAAGCTCCACATCCTCACACATGGTCCCTTGCATCATTAGCACAAGTCTCGGACGTGTACAACTGGAAACCGTTATCCCCCAACGTATCCACGTTGACCGCAACCCCCTGGTCATCAGCAACGACGTAGAGCACAGCGCTATCATCGTGCAGATCACGCATCTCACGCCTTCCAAGTACTTCGAGCGTGCGGAAGCTTATGTCCTCGAACACGGGGATTCCATCCACATCTGTCGCCGTGTCTGGTGGGTCCCTCTCCCATGTGAAGGCCCCTTCGACCACGGCCCATGCGCGCCCATCGCCGTCACCACAAATCGAGAAATCGCCCACAGATGGGTCGGGCGAGTAGATAGTCCGTGTTACGAGTTGGTTAGTGCGCCTGTTGGCGAATTGTCTGTGTGGTTTTGTGGGCTTAGAGGGTTGTGCTGAGGCGTTTTCTCGCGTGTACATTTGATGGACAACAAGGGGGGAAAGGAAGAAGGAAGGTGAGGGAAGGGGTATATTTACTACTGACATTAAACCACCAGTTGTATTATAGACCATTAATACCACTGTGACCACGTCTCCTGGCCTAACTGCGATATATGGTTAATACCCGGTCGTCTATCTGCTCAACAGGATCCATCGTGAATCGAAGGAGAGGGGGGACAGGAACAAACTGTTCAACTTACCATCAAAGCCATAGATGTTCATATATGAGATTGCCGGGTACCAGCTAGCCCAGGCGGATGCCGCCGTCGAGCCATCTCCTTGGAGCTATATCTATACATTAGTCATCCCTGAAGTCCATAAACCTTCAGGAAGTTCTCTTCTCCCTATTCTTGAACCTCTATGTTACGGCGAACCCCGGAAATGCTAGAGCTCGAAGACAGGAGAAAAAAACAGAGAAATAACGCACAACGGCTCTGATCCCAGCCTGTACCATAGCGCCCTTGGGCTCGCATGCCTTCCCGGAGACCCCGATCCATGTCTGCAGCGTCCCAGCACTCGAAGTGTTCTGGCCCTCACGCAGACATAGCCGCGGGATGTTCCACTGCGCCTTCACACTGCCTATCGCCGGGAGGTCGGTCTGGTTGGCACTTGCCCTCGGCATGTCGATTGTTGCGCCTGCCCAATTCGTGGTAGTAGATATGTTGAAGTTGCTGGGGCCATTTCCATCGAGTGGTAGATCATGGTGACGACGATGTGTCGGAGGAAGAGGACGGGTAGGGAGCTGCTTTTCATATATGCTGGGGCGTTTCTTAGTTAAACTGGATGTTCTGCCTACGCTGGTTCGCAGGGCGAACGTCAGTGCAATGAAGAACGCAAAGTACTTCATGGCTTGTCGGTTCTGTCTCGTCTGGCACACTCTGATCTTGAAGCCTATCAGCGATTGTAGAGACATTAAATTTCGATGCGCCGACGCGAATATATCGACGCCACTTTATACAGAGGTCCACCTCCTCACTGCTAGAGTAGGCAGGTCGTGTTACCATGATGGCATGTTTTGTTTGTTTGCCGCCATGTCCACGGGCCGAATAGACGTCGGTAGTAGTGAAACCAGTTGACGGATTGCTGCGTTTATGGCAAGTACCCATCTTCCCGTGTATTATAGATTCCTAAAGGACCGAGATCCTTCTTGTTTTGTAGAACTCCTGTCGGACGAGCGAGTGGGAAGGACAAATCGCCTTCTTCTTAACTTAACACTAGGTGCTGGCGGGCATTGAATACCTAACTACGCGGTGAAAGACCATGAATACTTGGGGATCGGGTATCACCACACGAGACGGTTCTAGGAGCCTAGCGAAGCTGTACGCGGGTTGTTCATGTGCTGATTTCGACGCTGTGTGACTATAGGGGACTATATATCTATCTAAGTACCTAGCCAACCTATAGGTCATCATGAGTACTGGTTAGAAGTATTAGCAGATATCACGATTTATTGGTAAGGCCTTGAAGAAGTCAGTTTTTATTATTTAGACTTCCTAATAAAATAAAAGCACTCAGTCACCCCAAAACGTATCGTCCTTAATATATATATATCAACAATCTGTTAGTAGAAGAGTAGTCTTACAGTTATCCCATCCTAAACTTAGTCACACCATATGCTAGACAGGTAGGTAAAGTACACTTAAATTTCAAAAACTAATACATTCGACAGATTTCTATTATTTATTCTTTGGCCCAACGGGCGTTCTATATTTTCTTCCCGGGAAGTAATTATCTAGGTACGAGATTAAATAGCACGATCCAATTTCTAAAGAGTATCAGTGCAATACAGCGTTGGGGAGAACTCTAACATTGTCCTGGTCTAGATTAATATTATAACCGAAGCTTTCTTCTGATAATATTATTCACTCTTTACTTCCCCCTACTTCCAGGGTTAGGTGTGAGATATAGTCCGCTTCCTAGATCCCCATGATAACCCGTTCTTGTGAATCGCACCTCAAATCCTTAGCAGAAGTTTCAGGCAAAGAGCGTTACCTCACAGTAGGCAAGATAGTTAGTTCCCTTGGCAATCACCATCGCGATGTCATAGCTTCAACGGGGGCGTCAGAAGGACATCATAGTCGAGCTCAGAAGATGATATTGTCCCTACAGTATTAAGCATGAGGGCTTACGTAGCTCTATGAGCTAACAGTTGCTGCACCTACTAGTAAGAGAGACCCTGTATTATGTAACAAAGCTTGGAGATCAAGGTATATTTCGCTTTATCGGATGGCTAGAGTATTAGGGCAGAGTCAAATAGCTTGCTATTTTAGCTACAAGACCCTGAGCTTGAATTGCTCGCCCATTAAAGTTCAAATTTGGAGGCAGCCCTCAATACGGGTTCGTATCCGTCCGTGCTATTGCAGCAAGGTTTTTAATGATGTGTCGAGAAATACTCCGACGCTAGCCTTACTACTCACCGGGCCGACCCAGAAGCCCTTGTTGGCGGGATATCGAAAGAGGTTATGCTAGCAAATGTTACTGGCCTTCGGCAATACGAGTTTCCTTGGGAAACGGCCCGTTGTAGACTCAATCCGCCTAGGCTGGGTGTTTAGAGGCTTAGGCGTATACAATTCGGGGAAACTGAAGACAAAGCTGAGGCCGCTTATATGAACCAGACTATTCTTCACATCTTTGAATGCATGACCCGGTAGTGGGGGTTTGGTGCTGCTTCACTGGCTGTCTAAAGTAGAGAATACCTCGCCATGTGTTGCAAAATAAGTACTAATTGGGTGGTAATTCGTGAAATGATGGATGTTGAGAAATGTGATCGGTATATCTCGATGTTACGGTTTATCCAAATTTAGAGAAATGTGTACCCTAAACCGAACTTCAAGACAGTTCATGTAGCAAGTAGATAGGATAATACTCTTCTCCTATCCATCCATGTCCCCATCGAAGTTAGACTCCTATTCCATGGTCAGCTCACCGCTGGACCCGGGCCGACGCGGAAGTAGACGATTGGATGCACTCAGACCTTTTATTATATTTTGTAAAATTTGTAGGTGTTTGAAAAAAAAAAAGAGACACTCGGAAGCGTACGACGTTCATTAGATGGCTGTGTGACGTACTACAGTACATTATTACCACCCACCGAGATTTAGGACTGGTGCTGATGTTGTATATACTATGTGTTTTGGCAGCTCATAGCCGTAAGAGAGATAGCAAACGTGTGTTGTAAAATATTGCAGGGGCTTGAAATGAAATTTCTCTGATACAATAAATTCTAGCCAGCGAGATTTCAAACATTCGTCTGCTTCCCAGTCGTAGGAATTGTTTGGGAGGAGTAATCTGTTAGGTGCTGCTTTATTGGCTGGAAATTATTGATTGCTGGGAATAGCTGCAACCTCGGTAATTGTAATGTGGTGGTTTGGTGATTGCGGCGTGGCTGAAACACAGCCTGCAGGTTGCCTCCAGTCCAAGCCAGCGATTCGAAATGTAATAAAGGCAGCTGAGGGGGAAAAAAAGAAGAGAGGAGTTCTACAGAAATAAAATACAGTAGAAATCATACCTACGGCTATTGCCTCTGTTTCAAGGCTTGTACCAGGGTCTGGAATTACCTCTTGGGAGGTCTTCAGCGAGGATTTCTAGGCCTTCCCTTAACTTCTTTAGGTAGGGAGAATCAGGTTGGGACACAGCAACAACTCGAGTACTCTCTAAATACCCGTATCTATCTGGTGTACCTATCTTCAGCTAAATGTCCAGGCAGGTCCATGTGCGTGCGAGTGGAGCTGCCCGGACGGTGTCGAAGGATGTTGAACTGAGCCTTGCGTGACCGGATATTGCAAGGTGCTTGGCTTTTATTAGCTGGTGAGTTGGGTTAGATTTCTACATGTAACAATAACCTACCGAGCCATCAAGACTGCGTCATCGGTTGCCACCCTCTTTGCACACCGCAAGTTCGCATATCCATAGCTGTTCATGGCAGAATCCACAGTGACTATCTTGCAAGACGGCTCGCGGCCCTTTACGTAGCGCATACCAACCAGATTTGGATAGTGTAAAAATAAATAAACCAAAGGGCTGCGAGAAGGGCTGGCAAAGGGCATGCTGGCCTTTGGGATGCATAGGTACCTCGTGGCCCATGCGGACGGCATGCTGAATACAGGCGTGCTGAATAACTTGCTACGTAGTCGAGAACGTACATGGTTAGGTAGGGAAAGCTATATATATATTCCGGGATATACGGGTAAGGAGATACGCATACTAGATAGCAGGAAAAAGGGAGGGGGAATATAGAATGCAGTTTATTTTGGACGCAAGCCACCAAGCTGGGAACTCCCTTGCCCATAGAGGGTAAGTGTAGGCGGCACAAGCTCCACATCTCGATTTACCTATCCGTGTTATCCACTGATCGCCGTCACTGCTGTACATTCAAATGTCCACGGGAAATGGAACTAGGTCCTTCGTACTACATATATGTATGTAGGTAGGGCCTCTTGTAACACCCGTGGACATCTCTCTACATAGACGCAGACGCTCTTCGAGTCGTCGCTTCCATTGGTTGTCGAGTAAATTGACTTCAATTGTGCTACTTATCCTACATGTGGGCAGGTAGAAGGTGGCGAGCAAAGGGAGTTCTGGGAAGCCTTACTGCGTACATGTGCATATGTATGCGGACTACTGGGAGTTAGTTGCCTGGGCAGGAAAATCGTCTTTTCATGGATTTGCTGAACCAGACAATCAATCGAAGTGTAGGTACATGCACCTCCGTCACCTTTGAAGGGGTGCTTCTACTAGGTACCCGCTATTAGATACTTACATACCACCCACATACCTAAGGTATTATCATACAGCTCGGATCGTAAGTTGCTTTCTCCTGGAAAGCATGTAGGTTACCTACTACCAACACGGCATCTATCTGCCGTCTCGTACTGCTAGTTGACTGAGATCTGTTCACGGCTTCACTACTTGTGCTGCCGCCATCTCATTGATAAGTACCTAGGGAGGGATGTGTACAGTATATACAGTCCATACCATCTCATCCGAGAGCTACTCCAGTACTGTACTCGCGTAGGTATTTCCTTGCATAAGGTGCTGTACCTATGCGGTGCTACGGTATAGCATTCCAGCCTACCGGGAGATTGGTGGCCGAGTGCCTGTCTAATTCGTCTACACTACCCTACCTATAGCAGACACCCAGCCCAAGCACGCCATCCAACCAACCGAAAGGATTCCCAACGACTGGTCATCCCACACACTACCTTCTAGCCCTGCTCAACGCCCTTGTTGTTTACGCGAGCACGAAGTTCCACATTCTTATCTCATCAACCCACGCCGTTTGTCCACTCCAGCGCTACACTACACTGTACTGGGCGCACTACAGCACACTACTACCTTAGGGCAGACGCTACAGTACACACAGAGAGGCCATTTGACGGATGCTATTACAGGCATCCTCGTCGACAACAAACAAAATATTCCCCTCTCTCTGCCGCAGCAACAATTGTGCCTTGCGCGGTTGCAGGAAATGGTCCGGGTCTCCTGAGCCTACCGAATGCACTGCAGGTATAATACCTAGCTAGGTAATTCAGTCGTCATAGATCTCGCCATCCCCACCTACTCACAGGTGCCTACCTCTTGCAGCAGGTATACGACACGATCGTAGGTACCTGTATACTTACCTACCTACATCCCGACGACGTGTGTAGTGTCCAGGCTACCTAGCTACTGTACCCCACCAGGCATCACCCGCTACTACTGACCCGCCCGCTCGCGCTCCAGGGCAGAACAGGGATCAGATAGTTGGCAAAGGCATAGGATCTGGAAACTATCGTGGCCCCGCACTACTTACAATCAATCCCCCGGTTCTGCCCCGGGAAGGCAGTGTAGTGTTATATACATTGACAACGTTTCTCGCTCTCACCCTCACTGCACTAACCCGTGCTGCTGATCATCGGATGATGATTCAAGCCGTTTGAACCACACCCTGCTTGGGTTTCTCCCCTATTTCTCCCCTTTCTCTTTTTTTTCTTTCGTTTCCTTTCTTTCATAGTTGTTACCTACCATGGCTCGGTTGCTTCGGACCTTCCCGTTGCCAGACCAGTCCCATGGTGTTGCTAACACCCTGCCCGAGCTCCGAGACGCCGATTACCAGGACGAGGTACTCCAGCTATCTGCTGACGATCACGATGCCTATCTCGACAGCCTCATCATGAAGGCAGCAGAGCTTGGCATATCCTTCTCCCGACCGCCCTCGACTGGTTCGACGCCTGACAATCACGATACCTCGGGTGCTGAGTCCAATGCGACCCTAGATACCACCCATGCGCGAACAGTCTCAACCGGGTCTGAAGCGTCTGCAAGCACTGCCATGACCTCGCATTCATCCAACAATGGCCACATCTACCCTGGCAAGATCCTCACAAGAAGACGGTCGCGGGGGCTGACATTTGCGCAATACGAGAGCTACTTGTCCCATATCAAGCCGAACCTTGGCCAGTCCAAATTCTCAGCATCCCCGCAAGTTGAACCAACACCGAGCATTTTCGGTATGGGCACGAGTAAAGGCTATTATGTAATTCGAGAGGGTATCTCAAAACTACGGAGCAGAAGGAAACCGGCAACGCCATCCGAGCCCTTCATCAGGTAAGTTGATTTACCTTGGCTGCTTGGCGATATGAGGTGAGAAGGAGGCGGGAAGATTCCTAACGCTTGCTCTCTAGCTCTTGCAGCGCGTGCCGAGAAGACATACGACCGAGCCAACAGTTGCAAAAACTGCCTTGTGGCCACAGCTACTGTTCGACCTGCTTACGGGTCATGATCAATCAAGCCACGGCCGAAGAATCCAATATGCCACCGCGCTGTTGTACACAGCCCATACCGAGCTCTGTCGTCAAGTCGATACTCTCCCGAGAAGAGCAGACCAAGTTCTTGAAGGCAGTTCTCCAATTCAGCACCCCGTGGGAAACTCGGGTCTTTTGCTCGAACCCTTTATGTGGAGAATTCATTCCACCACGCGCCAAGGTCGACCCGAAGCACCCGTTCAAAGTAACATGTCGAAAATGTAGGACGCGTGTGTGCGTTATGTGTAAGAGAGATGCTCATCCTATTGGTCAAGATTGCCCAAACGATTGGGAGTTGGATGCCGTACTGAAAATAGGTGAGAGGTCGGGCTGGCGAAGGTGTTATAAGTGCCGCACCTTGGTTGAACTTACCTATGGGTGCACTCATATGACGTGCAGGTGCCGCGCTCAATTCTGCTATATTTGTGGCGCTGTCTGGGATCCCGCTGTTGGATGCCCTAATTTTTGTAACGGTGATGAGGAGATGGAACGGAGAAGGCAAGAAGAAGAAGCACGTGTCGCGGCACTGGAGGCCGAAGAAGCTATCAAACAAGAGGCAGCGGCGAAGAAAGCAGCCGAGGAACGCGCTGCCGAGGTGCGAACACAAAACTGTGACGAGTTTAAGGCTTTACGTGCCCAACAGGTCAAGGAGATGGAACGTTTCGGAGCATTCGAACGGAAATCGAAATGGCTCCTTTGGACACGACACGCACAACAAAAGGTTGGTCTTGTCGAAAAGCACTCTGCAGCCATAGAGAAGATGCTTGAGCGGCACGCCAAGACGTCTGGGAACCTTGAAGATCGACAAGTGGTGGCCGAGATGGAATTACGCTGTACACTGGAACAAAGTGAGAGGCACGTGCGGGTACGACTCAAGCATATGGAGGCCTATTGCGACGGATTGGGTCACAAGCCAACTTCAGAAATGCCATCCCGGGTCGTGACTGAAAAGGACCTGCGTGAACTTGGGCAACAGTATAATATTGAAAAGAACATGAAGCAACTTCACCAAGCCAAGATTAATGTGATGCGAGACCGGCAAGCCAAAGCCTTGGAGCAGCTGCTAGAGAGACAAGAATGTGAAGTGGGACGATTGATGGAGAAGCATGCTAAAGAGGTAGAGCATCTGGAGTCGGACTTCGCGGATGAAGAGGACATCTTAGCCATGACATTCAGTGCGCGCCAATCGGCGCTCGAGACACGATGGAAACTGGAGATGGAAATCAAGCGCAAGGAACTGGAGAATGAACGAGGTTTGAGGTACAACGCATTACCCCCATTGGAGTGGCCGCAGGAGAAAGGGGTATTGGAAGACGGCCTCGCCACCATGGACGAGTGATTGGCGGGCACTCGGACTTCGACTGTACACAGCAGGCGGATGGTTTATTTTAGGCCCGGTCATATTGCGGCCACAGGTCTTGATTGTTGATGATCTGGGCACCGGTACTGCGGACTTGAATTTGTGCTTTCATTTGTTCCCACAGCTCAAGGCTGCAGATATACCCTGGCGAGGCAAGGCGTTTATGTACCCTAGAAGGCGTTGAGAGCATCTGTGTTTATGCATTGGACGCCCGGAACATTGGCACCGTTCTGGTTTTGAGATCTGTCATAGACTCGACGAGGTCTACTAGTAATGGTTGCCGCAGAACGTTGCTCAGCACACTCAGCCGAATTGTCTAGAGCAAGCGTCTAGATGTTAGTTACTAACCAAATCGACTCTTGAAAACACGGAGAGAACGTGCTTTATTATATTGGCAAAGTCGACCATGACTTGGTGCTTCTACAACGTGAGGGCCTTCAACAGACAGCTAAAGCGAGGACGGCAACCTTTTCCTGTATTAATTGCGTGTACATTCTATGTCTTAGCTATACGTGACGTAAACATGACTTGCGAAATCTACTGCCAATAGAACCTTTAGGCTGTAGAGTGGAGAACCTCGTAAACCTAGTCAGGTAGTTCAACGACAACGGGACCGCTCCAGTACGGGTCAGAAGCAGACTAAACGCCTTGTTGGAACCTTGCCAGTGCCATCACTGCTGCTGATAAGTTAACCTGGGAGTCTGGTTAGCCGTGGTTCAAGATCAAAATCTCGATTGACCATGAAAGAGGAGAGAAGGCTGTCAGAATATGTAAGAAATAACTATCAGTTTTCTACCCGATATAGCAGCTCCGGCGAGAGCGCCATCGAAGTAGAATCAATCGCAAATTACCTCATCAGAAGCAAATGGAAGAATAGAAAGAAAAGCGATGCTTAGATGATGCTTACCTGTAGAGAAACCACCTAGGAACACGTTCGATGATGGCTGCTGCTGGTTAAAATCCCACACAATAGGGTAAGTCAATGTCTTGAAGAAAAAGTGGTAGTCGAGATGGTTTGTTCAGACTGGCGCGTTTTGTAGCTGTTGAAATATTTAATATTTTCAGTGGAGCCACACGAGTAAGTGGATAGCCAGCCCACTTGTATTGCCCTCTACTATTGGACAGGATCTGGTCGCAATATCCAATAGCAAGTGCTGCGGCTGGTGGATAGTGGCTGGCAGCTGGCAGCTCGGGTAGCCGCTGCTTTGCCTAGATTTGGTGCACACAGGAAATTTTGAGAAAGTGCGGACAAAAATCCATCATCCTGGAATCCCCTCCAACGACTGACAGCAAGACGACATCGATTGAGCCTCACATCGCGGCATTCTTCACCAACCACTCAATCTGTAAGTACAGCTAGCTACACGGTCACCCACCGATAATCTCCCCACTCGAGCATCGTCTACGCATTCCGAATCAGCTCCCATCCCTATCACTGCAGCCCCGAGTCCTCATTCGATAACTAAACCGCTGCACACCGTACATCTTGAATCTTGGATTTCCACCCCACGCCTACCGCTATCATTTCCGACGGAAACCCAGCACTGCTATTTTTACTTCTCTGACAGTCAGCTACGCAGAAACCTGTCACCATGTCCGCGTCCGTTGAGTCCCCGTCGTGGCGAACCGTTGAGGTCGGCCGCCTCGTCCTCATCAACAATGGCCCCTACACCGGCCGGATCGCCGCCATTGTCGAGATCATCTCCGAGAAGCGCGTAAGTGTCGCCCAGCGTCGGGAGAAACCAGGGGATCGAGTATGCATAAGGAGCGGTGGTTGACTTGGCAATTTGTATCTAGGTTCTGGTTGATGGACCCAGCTCCGTGGAGAAGTTGGTCGTACCCAAGGGTCCCATCGCCCTATCCGATGTGCTCCTCACCGACCTCAGCCTCGAGATACCCCGTGCTCTCCGAACCGGCACACTGAAGAGGTTCTGGGAGACGGCCGAGATCGACAAGAAGTGGCAGGAGAGCAAGTGGGCTCAGCGCAGCCAGCGGACGGAACGCAGAAAAGCCCTGACCGATTTCCAACGCTTCCAGCTCCTCCGCGCCAAGAAGCAGCAGCGATACGAGGTCCGCAAAGCCCTCGCCAAGGTCAAGGCAGCGGCATAGATTTGAGGGGAATAGAAGGGGACAACGCTCGATTCTGATGAAGGATGAAGAGGCTCTCGCAGCGGGAGCGGTTTCGGTCTGCATGGCACATGGGCACGGGGTTTGACGGATTCCTTTTGCTGCATCGTCTGGCAAGACCTGTATGTCACACACAAAACTTATTTCTGAGGTGACCGGCGTCAATGATTACGGACCATTCACAAGCAATTTTTGGTGATGCGTTTTCTTCCTCGGGTATCTACCTTACGGTTGTGCAGGGCGGGGCAGCAGAGCAGAGAGATGGACACTGCAGTTGTGCCTCGCTCTACGCGATTATCGGTGCTCTAGAAACTCATCATGTCTCATGCAATAACCTGTATCTCTCTCTTCTCAGGTGATGTTGGGTTGAATGCTCGAAAGAGCTAAATAAAGACAATACAACTAATTCGCTGCTCCTCTTAAATATGCCACCTGATATGTACACTGTATCATTGGTAGAGAGGCGCTTTGCAAATACGCGTCAACTAATGACTTCCAAGTAGATATACGTAAGGCTGTTTTGTTTGCTCTGCAACGACTGCCTTCTCCACTACGGTACCTATCTGGATATTTATCTGACCCCCCGAAAACTACGATAGTTGTGTTGCTATGAAGGGCCCTATATAATCAGAACTAAAATTGAAGTTATGCCAACTAGGTGTTCCCTTGCCCACTCTCCAAAAATGAAATCATGCCCACTATAAGGGTCGAACTCATGACCTTCGCATCACCAATGTTATAATTATATCATAATATTAGTACCACGCTCTAACCAACCCACAGAAAGAACCAGATGTGAAAGTACTTCGGGAGAGGGTTCATGTCTCTGAGTTTTACGATAGGCCTCTTGCACCCAAGACCGAGGAGTGTGAGGAAACCTCTATATTTTATTATATAATCTTAATCAAAAGAACATCTATAGTAGAATGTACCTAAGCCTAGATATTCTATGTTGCAGGTATGTTGTTGCTTATGTACATGTGTACATAACTTACCTCGGCGCCTGCTTCTACTTGCGACTTCGTGTTGGATGAATCTGCAAAAGGATGATCTTGCAGCTGAGGTAGCCAGGTAGGTATTGAAAGGAAACTTAGATCTTCTGGTTGACTTAGTGGGTAGGTCTAGTCCGTGAGACCATCATCCATGATACAATCATCAATGGCATCGAAGGGACTGTTCTAGCATTGGGTGGGATAGCGAAGTTGTAAGAAGGATGGAGACTAATTGACAAAGGAGTCCACCATGAGGGGTTATATAGGCACTCCCCTGTACCTACCAAGCTCCCAATACCTACCTAGCACTTATTGGAGGCGGGGTACTTACCTTAGGTACCTACATAACTGAGTCCGTGTGCGTGCTTACTTGGTACCTTGTATCACTTAATGAGGGGCCATCACTGTAGCCGGTGGAGGTATGGTCTGTTGTGTGTAGGTACCTACTGTAGGTACCTACCGCCCACCGTAGGTACAGCTGTGGGCGGTTGGACCACTTGCAAATAACCCTAGCCAAACAATTGGCATCAATTTGTGCATCGACGCAGGAACTTTTCCTCGCCAAATTCTAGGTACAACCAGTGACACTATCCCCCGCTACATCTTCCCCTAATAACCTCCGGTCGTGACCTCTATAATCGTTGTTGCCGCTGCCGCTGCCGCATGTGAGTACGGTTTCTGTTGGCAATTCAATTTCCCCTTTTTGAATTCTAACGTAGCTTGTTGGAACCCCCGGCTATCGGGCAGAGTTGGCCTGGCCTGTGTTGCGCCGAGTTGATGCCGCCCTTCAACCTGACTAGCCTCGCTTCCTATCCCCAGCCTTCTCCATCTACATCTCAACTAATTACCGTTGGCCTCGACAGTATAATCTACCTCCACCATGGCCAACCCACGTGTTGAAGAGCTCCCCGATGACAGCTCTGACTCTGAGATCGAGGCCGGCGAGAGCGGCCCAACCGGTTCTAGCGCTGTAATCCACTCCCGCAACGAGAAGAAGGCTCGCAAGGCCATCGAGAAGCTTCACCTCACCCGTGTCACTGGTATCACCCGTGTCACTCTCCGCCGCCCCAAGAACGTGAGTGGGAGTATTTCAGTATATTATAAGGGACAATCTGCGCCTAGTCTTGGGCATGTCACATGGCTTGTCTGTCGCAGAATGGTGTTCACGCCAGCATGGAGACATTTGGTTCTCCGTTACTAATGGGCCTTACTGATGAACCTTGGCTAGATCCTCTTTGTGATTAACAACCCCGAGGTGTATAAGTCACCTAACAGCAACACTTATATGTGAGCAACCGGATAACTGGCGCCAAACAATTCCATTGGCTGATAATCAATCCAGTGTCTTCGGTGAGGCTAAGATCGAGGATCTCAATTCGGCCGCTCAACAAGCTGCCGCCCAGTCGCTTGCTGCCCAGGGTGGAGAGCACGACCACGCTGGTCACGATCACAGCCACGGCGACGCCGGCAAGGCTGTCGAGAGTGCTGAGGACAAGAAGGACGATGATGATGACGACGAAGAGGTGGATGCCGAGGGCCTCGAGGATAAGGACATCGAACTAGTCATGACTCAGGCAAACGTCTCCCGCACGAAGGCCATCAAGGCATTAAAGGAGAACGACAATGACATAGTAAATTCTATCATGGCGCTTAGCGTCTGAGAGATCGTGAATGTGGGGGATGGTGCCGGCATTTTTGCCAAGGATCACAATTTCGGTCGACAGGGTGCATTGTTGCGGGATCATCGTGGATGGAGATGAACGGACTACAAAAAAGCATCCGGGTTGTGTCATGATAACTACGATACCCTGCAATATGGATTTGTGGGCTCACGTAGAGTCCTCTGGGCTACCTAGATATGCAATCAGTGACAAACAGATTTTTATTACACGACTCTCTTTGCTCGTCTTTTCCCCGCCCTCCTCAACGCGTGCACCTTACTGGTGGACCCCAACTGTCAAATGCACATCTTTTCAAGTAGAAACTTGAAGCAGCGCAGGTAGCTAGTAGTGCGCATAAAATATGCTCAAGTACACTACTATGAAAAGCTTGAATAGTGGGAAATTTAGACCTGGATGGAGATGATACCTATCGGTGGTGTTTCATCACACAAGTCACGTGACGTAGGTCACGAGGTCTAAGCTCGGGTGTGCTCCATCTCAAACGCCGAGTCCTTCGGTCAAGACCAAGCAACCTCTGCTGCGAATTGCTTCAGATCTCCACTCCTTTACATTCCTCACCACATCGCAAACATGGCCGCACCTGCAGTAAGTGCCTCCCGGATCATTGAGCTATATTGTAACCTGAGCACTATTTCCATGGACTAATAGAGGCAATTGACCTCTCAATGGTTGGCCAGCGATAGGCTCGGCAACTACCAGATGAGCTAATTTTATTTCTTCTCAAATCTGTAGCGTAGCGCCGCCTTGAAGCTCGACTGGGCCAAGGTTACTTCCTCTCTCGGCCTCCGCGGCCAGACTGTCGCCTCCCTACAGGCTTTCAAGTCGCGCAACGAGAACGCTCGCCGAAAGGTGCAGGTTCTATCCGAGCAGCCAACCACCGTCGACTTCGCCCACTACCGGTCCGTCCTCAAGAACCAGGCCGTTATCGACGAGATTGAGAAGCGCTTCAACTCCTTCCAACCTGCCAAGTACGATGTTGCCCGCCAGCTCAAGGCCATCGAGGCCTTCGAGGTCGAGGCTGTCAAGAACGCCCAGGCTACCAAGGTGGAGGTCGACTTGGAGCTGAAGGACCTTCAGCTCACCCTAGAGAACATCGAGACGGCCCGGCCGTTCGAGGAACTTACTGTGGTATGTCGCGGATACGCCCTGGTGATGAAGATAGTCACTGTTGCGTGGGAGATGCATATTGACGTAGGACGTTACAGGACGAGGTTGCTGCTGCCGAGCCCTCAATCGACGAGAAGACCGAGAAGTTGGTTTCAAAGGGCCGCTGGTCCGTTCCCGGATACAAGGTATGGTTCCCACTCCATTTCTCGTTGAAGTAAAGTTGTAAAGAAAGAACAAAATAATAATAATGATAATGGCGCCTACTAACTTCTATCTGTAGGAGAAATTCGGCGATCTTTCCGTACTATAGACAGCATGATGCATACCACCGCGTTCTTCCCTTTGTGTACTCTAGCATTGTAGATAGTCAACCCGGAGAGGCCACGGCACTGGAATCACATCACTAATTCGCGAATTGCATCTATGCAAGGCATCGATCGCATCGCATCGTGAAGTTCTTTGATTCTAACTACCGACAACATTGATGACCACCCTGAAAGATATATGTTTTCTCTCCCATTCGATATTCGATAGATGAGACTGATATTAAAAATCCATTAACCTCCTACCATACATACAATTATCTCGCACTTTTCATTTTCAGCCCTGGGCGACGTGGGGCGAACAAAAGGTCCGTGCAAGGGCTGGAATTGCACGGTGTACCATACCCTATATCTAGGTTAGTAAGGTATACCCGCTTATCGTCTCAAGACCAACAGACAATCCAAGGCCGTTAATTACTCCTCAACACAATACCTACCTACCTACCTACTTCTCCCATCGCCTACGCAGCACTCACAACGCGGAGCACACACAACCAGCACAGTACCGTTTCTCTGCTCTCACGTCCTTATATCCCGCCAAGGAAAGAAGAAGAAAAAAAACCTGTCTCTAACTTATCGCTTGGCTCAGCCATCCTGTCAAGATGAACAACATACCGCCTGAGCTTCTTTATGTTGTTTGTTCGCTCCTGAATGTCGATGATATCCTCAATTTTCGTCTTGTCAATAAGTTATTCGCTGACGTTGGTGCCGCACACATGCTTCCCGAGGTTACTTTTTACATGCATCGTGGAGATTTTGACCGTTTGGAGGCCATATCATTGCATCCCGTCTTCTCGAAGCATGTCAGCTCATTGACCTATTTTGCTGAGACTCTCGACCCTAAGGTCACATGGCGTGAGTTCGAGCAAGGCCACAAGAGGAGGATGAGGTGGAATGGTAGGCTGAGGAAACTAAATCTGACGTCCGCCCAGTTGATGGCCGAGTATAAAAAGTATAGTGATGCCGTTGGTGCACAGGATAAGCTGATGGAAGGAGAAAAGGATGTGGACCTGCTCAAGGAGGTTCTTCCCCGCTTCCCGAGACTCAAGGCCCTGACCATGTCAGCTGGTCATGTATTCTACGAAGGGTGCTATCAGACGCGGAGAAACAAACCCTTTTCCGAATTCCTCGAAAAAGGTTATATGGGCAGTGCTCACCCTGAAGGCAAACGCCCGCTTGACGCCCTCCTTAGGGCCAACGCCCATTCGCCATGCGCCTTAACGAGTCTTCGCGCAGGTATGGTGCATTGGAGATTCTTCAAGAGGAGCGAACGAGAGCTTGCGCGCATTTTTAAGCCACTCGCCAACCTTACAACCCTCTCGCTTAGCGTCAGCGTGGATCCGGCTGATGAGAGGATACACGAGGGCAACTCTCTTAGGAAGTGCCAACGAGTTTTAGCCAAAGGTGCCATACGAAATATTCTTCAGCACATGCCACAACTGGAATCTCTGTACGTCGAGATCCAGAGCTTAGAATATTCGTACACAGAAAAGGGAGCACAGCTGAGCGACGTCATCGAGCCCGGCTTTCACTGGCCCAACCTCAAAGAGTTATTTCTCGGTGGCATTGTCAGTGACAGGACAGAGATCATGAACGTCCTTTTGCTACATAAGGATAGGCTTCGGAAGCTCTGCCTACGAGACGTGATCCTTGCCTCCACATCATGGCGAAAGCTTTTGCCAGATATTAGGAAAAACCTATGTCTTGAAGTGGCATGTATCTGTGGTGATATCTATGGTATGACCGAATATGAGGCCGACACGCAAGACTCGTGGGATGAGGCTATGGATATACTAGATCTCGAGTACTGGGGTCTGTCGGTGCCCGAAGTGGACTCCGATCCCATGCGCGACTCCATCGATGTATATTGTCGGCAAGGCGGCGAGAGTTACCCGGATGAGTTGCCCTTGGTAAGATTTGGTGAAACCTTGAGCTTCTCCTTTGAACGCCTCTTGATGGCGGAGACATCAACTCAATCTAGGGCTTCATGCTCTCATTTTATACCTGCATATCCCCTAGAACAATTAGAACTGACAACTACTGACACCTAATAATCGTGTAGTCCAGTGACATAGTAGACAAATACTATAATAAATACGTCAAGCCGTTCTTCGAAAATGACGAATGGGAGGACATCTCGGACGAGGAGCTTGACGATGACGATGACGACGACGACAACGACGACAACAACAACAACAACATGAGCGGTAGCTCGATAGCCAGTCTTTCTATGGAGCGCGCGTTTCTTGACATGATGTTGGGGGACATGCTTGGGATGGGCGGTGATGATGACGAAGACGACCTAGGCATGTTGGACGAATATGATTTCAATGACCTCGGTATTTTGGCGCCGCCCTTGCCGGATCTCGACTCATTTAGCGGGAGTCCGGAGCACCCCAGTATAGACTCAGATGACGAGATGCCGGATCTGGTTTCCTAGTAATAGCGGACCTCTTGTTCTGCGCACCATGGGAGGGAATGACGAGGGATATGCAAAGCTTTACGGCTAATTCTTGACCGAGGTGCCTTAACCTATAATATATGTGAGGAGCTAAAACATGGTGGGCATGTCGGCGCACACACAACATAATTGTGGCTGGCTGTATAGGAGGCGTATTAGTTCTACCTACGAGAATAGGTAGACAGAGCATTCCGGACTAATATACTGTCTGTCTTCAATCTATATTTTCGAGATATGTAGGCATAGATTATATACACGTCGCACTTGGGGATAAGAGATGACTTGAATAGATGGGGCCTGTTTGATTCAATGTCTAGGTAAGTACCTAGGAGGTAGGTAGTATGTTCATAGGTTGTTTGGTCAATCAGACAAGAGGTGATTGGCATTCTAACTTATGTACGCACCGTAGGCACTGTAAGCCTATAGGTAAGGGGTGGATAGGTAGGTATGTATCTGATGTCGGTACCTCTCCAGTTTCTTTGAACCAAACTTGAGGTAAAGAGGTACCTACATAATGTACCTATAAGCATAAGGTAGGCAGACTAGCGCAGGAATCGATTGTTCTAGTAGGTACCTAATACAGTATACTGCGTCCACTAACCGGCTTGCGCTGCATCTACCCGTCTCGCCTGCTCTTCTGCCCTTGCAACCATCAGCCAGACTACCTACTTTAGGTACTTACTTACCTACCGTCGTCCCCGTCCAGTTCCATCCATCTCTCTACCTAGGTTGGTAGAGACATTCTTCACCCGCTCCCCATTCCCACCACTCCTGGCACCATTCCCACCATTCCCACCATTCCCGCCATTAACTGACAGCGCCATCCTTACCAACCGGCCAGCTACGTCCCGGAGAGTGACGGTCCACCTGTTTCTCTCCACCGCGCCTGGGATCAGCCAGCCAGCCACCACCACTCTACCGCCCAGACCACGAGATACGACTTCTTCTCCGAGTATTCCCCTACGAACAGTCCGCGAACGGCCTGCAAACGCAAGGAAACAAACCCTCGATGGCTTCCCTGGCCACGGGAATCGTCGACCCCACCAAGGTGGGCAAGTATCGTGTGGTACTGAGCGATGCACTGCTGGGAAAGGCCCCCAAGGAGATATACACAGGCATTAGATGTAAGCGTCGCTTCTGCTGCTGCTGCTGCTTCATAGCGACAATCAACGTGCGATGCCGACTAACCGAAAACTCCAGACAATCACAAGCCATCGCTCTCTTCGTCGACAGCGCCTCACCAGGCGCGCATAAAACCCACCGACCCGACCGATTCTTCTACTTCGTACGATTTATCCTTCCAAGATGGCGGCGGCCGCTACACCTACCAAGGCTCCCGTGGTCATGAGGACAACCAGTACGTGCTCATCTTCGACCCTGAGAAGGAGGTCTTTGTCCTGCACCGTGTCGACTCTATGTTCAACATGAATCTGGTGCGTACACCCACCAACAACGTCGCCGCGGACCTGCGACAGGAGTATCCGCACCTTGAAGCCCATCGGCCGTCGAGGACAACCCAGGCAACGAACAAGACTATCTCTAGCAAGCCCTCGAAGCCGATGAAATCCAAGAAGCCTACGCCAAAGGACCCCAAACCGTCGGTGGTCAAGAAAGCGGAACCACCCATACCCACACACCCGGCCAAGGCAACGAAGGTGCATCGTGACTTGGAAGAGGAGAGCTCAGACGACGATCTTTTGACCATCGAAGATCCAGGTGGTGTTGCGCCCGCATCCAACCGTGACTTCTCTCCTGGATTCATTGATAAACCGCGGCGGTTCTCTGAATTTATAGAACAGCAAAACGAGAAAGAGGAAGACGACGAGGACGGAGATTTTGAGATCGAGGTCGAAGCCTTGAACGATGCGGATGGGGAAGAAGAGGAGGAGGAAGACGACGAACCCGAAAATTTCACGCTACCAAGTCCCATCCATCGTCAAATGATGGGCCAGAACATCAACGGTAACGGCGGACACCACAGCGTCGGCACCACAACACGGAGTGCGGCGATGGAGCAGGAATCAGACGAAGACGAAGACGAAGAGATGGAAGATGTTGAAGGAGGAGGTGCGTCTACCGCCCAGGACGACCTCGACCTAGAAGCCCTGCTCATAGAGGAGCTTGAGAAGGAGGAAAGCGATGTCAGCGAAGAGGAGTGAGGAGGATTCGATTTAGCAACGGCTTTTTTGGGCTATATAGTTTTGTTGGCTGACGAGCGCATCTGCATTTTACAATCACTCTCTAAGCAGTTCTTTTGGATTATGTAACGGAGGAAAGATATATAAGGTCGGGAAAGGACCAAAGCATGGTTATGGTGTTTTGGATTTTATGGAATATCACACTGCTCGAGTTGCCAGAGGCGAATGAGGCATCATAGACGAGGTAGGAAGTCTTGTCCAAGCCGAGCGATAGGACCGGAAAATTGATCTATCAGGTTTCTGACTTTGCGACCTACTTTACTCTACACTCGATGCACGGGGTATATCTATGTTTCCGTCTCGTTCATTGCCGTCAAGAATCGGCATGTCTACTTAGGACTTATTCATGAATCGCATCTCGACCAACAACGACTGAACAGTTTCTTAAATCCGCATTATGTGCAGGGCCTTCCTGACCTTCCTGGCCGGCCCTTCAACCGCAGCACAGCTTCCCAGGAGCAAAGTCGAGGGCACTAGATTTTCTCTTCATATGACATGTATTACGCAGAAGAAGTAGCTTACTGATGCGACACTCGTTGCATTTCTCCACCCTTGTTTCGTTTCCGAGAAGCAAGGCCAGCCGATGTAATAATACAGGCACCCCCATCGTCGGGCCTATTCGGCTGTGTTTTCCCCTCTTACGAAGCGGCTGAAAAGACAAGTCGCTCGTTTCCGGGCACAGGATTCAGCACGTTGATGTTCGTGCCAGCAAGCAGTCCGTCGCCGCCCTGCACGACGGCCGCGAACGAATCCGCCATGAGCTGGACGCCGGAGACGAAGCCGCGCTCGTCGAACTCGCAGTGTCCGCCGTCGGGGGAGTTATCGACGGTCTGGAGGGTCGCGATCTGCCGGGTCGCGAGCCCCGCGTCCGTCACGACCTTCTCGTACGCCACGATGGCATCGGGGATCGACGTCTGCAGCTCTGCGAGCTCGGCCTGCGTCGACTGGAAGTGGATGCGCGTGTTGGCCAGCGCGGCTGCCGTGTCGGTCGACACGGCGACCTGAGGCGCGAGGGCGCCGCAGTTGAGCAGGACTTGGCTGACTCTCTGGCCGGTGGAGTTTGTTGCTTTGGCGGACAGCGCGGAGCGACCACGGGCACGAGCCCCGACGGCACTAGCTCCAGCAGCAGGAGACGCGAAATTCTGCATGAAGGCAGGCATGAAGAAGCCCGACAGGAGAAGCGAGCCTCCGCTGACGCCGGTGAAACTGACGCTGTCGTCGTCGAACGCGAGGACCTGCGGCAGCACCTCCCTGACCAAGTCGTTGACGATCTGCGCGTGCGCGACGCCGTCGGTGCGCTCGAGACCGCTGCCGCCGCCCCAGAACAGGTTCGGGTCGGGCGCCAGGATCGCGACGCCCGCGAAGTTGTTCTGGACCGCCTGGTTCGGGAAGTCGAAGAAGGACTGTCCGCCGTCGCCGTGCAGCAGGACGTTGAGGCCGAGCGTCCCCGCCGAGCCCGCCGTCTGCGCCGAGCCGGCGATGCCCGTGTCCGTCGTGAATTGGTCCGCGGGCGCCGAGACCTTGAACCGGACTGCTTGGCCGCTGAGCGTGGTTAGCTTTCTTTCTCGCTCACGCTTCGCCGCTCTGGGTTCTCTCGTCTTCGGGACGACACATGCCATTCTGGATCCAGCTCCCGAGGGACCGTGTAGGCAAAGAAAGACGAAAAGAAAAGGCGGCGAGCCAGCCGGAACTCACTTCACTCGCGCCGTGGTATCTAAGATCGTGCTGCCGTCCGTGGCCGTCGACAGCCCCTGCGGTATCTGTTCGGCCTGTTCCTGCGCCGTCAAACCTTGCTGTTCTGTCTGCGAGGCAGCGTCCCGTCCACCTCCGTTGCCGCCGTTTCGGTTCCGCGGCATCGCTTCGGCCGGGCACAGGCAGAGGCCCGCAAGAAAAAAGGAGCGGAGGGTGAACATGGCGGACCGATTCTGCAAGCGCGAATATATCTAGATATTAGGTATGTAGAAATTAATAATACTGTCGTGACGGTTTATAAGAGAGGGCAAACCAGCTGCCGCTTGTATGAATGGAAATGAAACGAAACAAACCCTTCAAGGGCCGAAAAGGAGAGAAATGAATGGTAGGGGAGGGAAAAAGTACATGGTCAATCAAATGGGTGAAATAAAAATCATATATTGTTGTGATTCTTGACGTCACTCCCGTGCACGGGGGGATGGAGACCAGCCAGGATGGCTTTCCCAAACCGCAATGGTTTCGAATTCTAGCTGCTCTCTTCTTTGGCCATCCGCTGAATCGAATAAGTAGAGAGGGGAGTTATTGTCTGTAGAAAACCTACGATGCCACAATTGGCAGAGGGAAGTACCCGTATCAAATTCTTCTTCATAAACTATCCTTCCCACGATCGACTTTCTATGATTTGATTTCCAACAGTGATGGATGTTGGAGTACCTACATATGTCCGTGGTAGCTCGTACATGTGTGCGGGATCACGGCAAGCTTGTATTGAAACGAATCCGAGACACCCCAGAACTACCCCATCTCACTCACTACCTTCAGCTCTGTGTTGGAGAGGTCGCAACCGTCATCGATTCTACCAACTGGCAGATATAGGCAATATACAGCAACGATCTCGATTAGTTAAGCCATAGGCTTGGGATGGATCTTTATTCAATGTTCACAAGAGCATTCTCATTCTGGGGGTCACGACATATATATACCAACAGAGATTCACAAGACTTCTATTAAAGCTACCCAAGTAAGTGCCTTCTAATCTATGGTACAGTATTCAACATAATCCACATCCGGCTAACCCTATAAACGAGGGGGGATCAGGTTAGGGACCGAAATATGTTGATAGCAAATAAAAACTACCCGGAGTATCTTACCAACTCTGATTGCCTATCTCTTGTCTTTATGGCCTGGTGGCTGTATCTCATACACGGCGGTAGTGCCGAGATTTGGGAAAATCTACAGCGAGCTTTGGCATTTGTGGAGAAGATGAAGGGCAACTGCTTCTTCACATGCCACACAACCCTTCAGAATAGCGACTTGTCTACACGAGACGGGTACTACTTCTGCTGGTTGTCAGGGGGAGAGGCTCTTCTAGACATCTTTCCTTTGTTGATGTTTCAAGACAAGTATTGGCAACGAATATCACAAGTCACAACTCGACCAGCTTGGTCTAAAAGAATAACTCAACGACAATTGGCTTGCTACCGTCACCGTTGAAAATTTATCGGCGCGTCAAACAGAGAAGTGAAATATGACGCCCAGAATAGTACCCGGACCTAATTGCGCCTAAGATAATAATACCTAAGTCATGAGTTGACCGACCTGTTTGGACGAGACCAACATATATGATGCTTCCCAATGTGAAGCAAGAACCAATAGAAATATGTGCTGCCAATCCTTGATATCGCTACATATAAAGCCCAATAACCATTCGCTTGCTTCCCTATGCCTTTATACAACAAATAAACTTGGGAAAAATGACGGTAAGAACATAGAGAGAGGGTCAAGGTGTTAGTTGAAGCACCATTTGGGGGAAGTGGCATAGCCAGCTTCGGATAAGGAAAATGCCGTATCCTCACGCAGAAAAAAGCCTTTTCAAAAGCCACAGTAATCGTACAGGGGAAAGGGAAGACGTTGGCCTATCGTCATCCACATGACAACTCCATATTATCGAAGTCTTGCGGTGTGGATCCATGTTTCTTGACCATGTGTCGCCGCCAGTTATCCTTCCGAGGGAAAGATTTGCCGCCCTTGAACCATGCACAGGTAGGTTCCGTGCAATGGTATGCCTTTAGCTTCAGATGCCTGTCATTGATATGGCGATCGAGATGTGTTTTGGTGCCGAACTTTCTATCACAACCTGCAAATGTGCACTCGTGTGTGCGATCATGATAACGCTTATGATGGTTGAGCTTGTGAATCTGGTCGAACTCTCGGCTACACTCCGGGCATACCAACGGGCCGGGTAGGGGGAAAGGTTTTGAAGAGTTGGGCGATATACTAGGATCGGGCTTGAGTTTGCCATGCTCGGGGATGGCAGGGAATGGTGACGGAGAAACTGTGGGCCGAGTATCAGGTGTCCTTCCACTTGACTCAGCTACTGAGCTCTGCCCGGGGGTTGAAGGGTATTCGTACGAGTCAATGGACCGACGGTTCTCATCATCACTAGGGAGGTCGAGGTACATGTCGGCAAAGTCATCCTCCTTGGAAGGTGGAGGGTCAACGACATCCTCCTGTGTCGGCTGCTGGGTGATAATCTCAGGAGCGGGTGGTAGCATGGCGGGTGGTGATGCCGAGTGTTTTATCTGATAGGTAGTATAAGCAGCTTGCTCGGCAGGGTTGGTTGGATGCAAGATAGCCATGGGATTTATGGTGAAGGAATCTGGAGAGGACACCTGAGGGGAATGGGATGGCCGGAATGGAGAATGGCCATTAGTCTGTGGTTGAGGGCAGTCAACGTTCATAGGCTCCGGGATATCAGGGCTCTTAAGGCGTTCCCGTTGTTCATTTGGACTTTGTGGCTGAGGTCCAGGAGGCAACCCATCATAAGTGGAGCCGGTAGTTAGAACAGATGATGGGAGCGCGGGATCTCTTTCTGTTGTTTCCCGAATCGTGGAGTCAGTACGACCGGGAAACACGCCGTATTGGGAGTCTTGTGTGCGTCGCTCAGGCCTTCCATAATGTGATTGTGGCGGGTGTTCCCCTTGAAGTCCAGAGCCTTGACCCTGAAAATCCAAATTCGGCACACCGTCAGGAATCTGTTCTGGCTCGTCAACATAGTCCGGAGCGATACCTTGCCAATTAACGCCTCCAGACGATTCTTGTCCGGGTTCTTGCTTTATGGGCACAGGGAATCCCAAGGATGGCTTTCCAAATTGCTGTTGGAATGAGGGAGACTGCGCACCATCACCGACTGTTCCTTTTGAGTTGCGTGTCGACTGCCGTGTGATTGTGTTCCAAAATTTCCGATGCATAGAACTGCTTCTCCTGCGTTCCTCGGCCTCTTTTAATTGTGCCTTGTACATCTCGCTCATCTGGGTCGAAGGAGGTGTAATGGCCTGGGCTGGATCCGAGTCCATGGATATTCTCGTGTCATAATAGCTAGAGTTGGCAGCTTCAGGTGCCGTTGACGCATGGTTTAAAGGCGTGGTTAGCGCCTGCTCTGCCGCAACGGGGAACGTTTGCTGGCGAGGTAATGAGAAATCTATATCGTGAGGTAGCGTGTCGTAGGCATAGGCCTGGCTGTTTCTCATCCAGTCTTCGCCGTCAGGCGATATTGGCGAGCGTTGTGCATGTGTATCCGGGTCTTTAGGAAGAACTGGGACAGGGCCGTCAGGTCTTTCTTCCTTGAGGCTTACAGCGGCCGTCTGCTGCGGCGGGAGACCTGGCCAGGGTGCAGACACGGGATGGTGCAATGCCTCTTCTGCCTGGGCGATCATAGACTTTCGCCTATAACGAAAGTATAAAAACCCTAGGACAATGAGCAAGAGGCTACCTCCCACCACGCTGCCGATGACGGCGCCAGCAATGGCCCCGGGCGCCAGGGCATGGCTGCGTGGCACAATGGCTGCCCTTGCGGTGATCATGGTGGGGATCATGGGGATAGGCTTGGGCTTCATGCGAGTCAAGGCTCCAAGTGCAGGGAGGATAAGGATGCTCGCGCGATGCGAATGCAGCTAACTCTTATCGTCGATGCCGGCAACCTGATCGATACCACTGCCCTGGAACGACTTAGTGTGCAGTTGCCTCACTCGCCGAGCGAGGTGGATGGGCAGGCGGAACAGACGGCTGCCAGGTCAGTGAATGAGACCGAAGGAATTGCTGGCTATGTGCGCGACGCTAGGCTGATTAATGTGACTCCCAGTATGGCGCGCGTAGCGAGTGCTGCCGGGTCGCATAGACGGCCAACAGGTGAGCGAGGCGTTCTCTCCTCAGGTCTCCGGTTGCCTGTTATTATTGCCGCGAGAGGAGGCCGACGAGGACACTCGGCGGCCTCAATCTCTCTGTGATGAGACAAGAAGGACGGAACGGTGTATGTGACGACAACGCGAGGGCGAAGACAACGACGGCGACTGCCACAGCTCTCCCGGGGGTGCTAGCAACGGGGGGCTGGCAAGAGATCGGCAGCAGACATGATCAGGTCGAGGGCGAGCTGTGGATGAGGCGACGTTGAACTTCAGGAGTTGGTGCGATTGAAGTCCTTCAGCCTCATCAGCAGCGTGGGTCAGTCCGTGCTCGTTAGGTATTATTTTTATTTTATTCCAGGTCGGTAACATGCAAACAATAACCGTAACAATTACCTACTGCGGGTAGATAGGGGAAATAAGGACCTTGAATCAGGGAAAATATTGGAGGCCGGGTGCTGGAGCCGCTCGCGCGCGATCCCCATGCAGTGACCTGATAATAGAGAAGTAGTCATGCTACCTAGGATTCGTCGCTTACGCTTACATCCCTCCTCCACTGCCTACCTACCCAGGTACCTAGTGTGCACTATCACTTTCAGCTTGTTAAGGTATTTCCAACGGTGCAGCGGTTGGTCCAGTGGGAGCCCTCCAATTGACGCCAATTGATTGGCGTGTGTTGCCCTTCAGGGCATAGTGTAGGCGCACTATAGTTACGTCTATCCCCTTTCTGGACGCTATTCTTTCGAAGATCCCTAACAATAACCCACCCACATGAGTGAACCCCAGCAGTACCCCCGGTCAGAACCCGGCGGACGCTACACCACTCGGGATATGTCCGGGAGGCATCCTGACAGACCCAGTCCAAGCCACATTCTGTCTGCAGTCGACCACCATAAGTTAGTGGTCCTGCCGAGCCACACAACATGTCTGAGGGTGCCGATTGGATCCATCCACCATACAACATTCCAGGAGGCAACTCGACGGCCATGCCGAAACCAAATCCCTACGTAGATCTGAATTGCATCATTCTATTTTCATTGCGACATGCACAACAAGTTTACATGCGCCGAGTCTGTATTCTTTTGTTTCATTTTCTCGCTATAGCAGGCTGGTTCCCTCAGTTTTGGCCGTGTTAAACCCGAGAGTAATGAGTGTGTTCGTAGATTATGTAAGTCCTAGATTTGGAGTAGCGGAATTACGCAGAACCTTCGCCCACGAATATCTGTGGTATTTACCTGGCCATTCAACAAAGATTCTAACAGCCACCAGGAAATTCAAGCTGTATGTTGAAACACAGCTGGTTCGACAGTACCTCGATTCTCGACAGTCTATTAAACCCCTTGTGCTTGGTATCGAACTATGAGTAACCCTTTGTCATTCTCTGCATAGGCGTGATGACCTGAACTGTCGAAATTACGTTTCCCAAGACGAGGGGTTCGAGGAAAGGTTAACGAGGTTTGCCAGGCATGAAGATGTGATGATAGGTTCGCAGCTGAGATTTTTGACGTCATGATTCTTGAGCGAGGCCACTAAAGATAGTTGTATACTTGAAATTAATTATTAATCATTCATGGTAGGTAGCACATTGTGCTACATAGGAACACAATCTCACAGAGATCTAGACCGGTTTGGTCCGCATATTCCAAGTTGTAACGCGGTGTCTGACGATAGAGCAGTTAAGACCATGTCCTTGATTTCTTCATTCACCAGCGCTAGACCCTTCGCGCCAGCCGCACGATATTCTTAAACCAAGCATCAGTAATCTAGATTTGGACGGCAAATATGAACGTCGAGTCCCTTATTGGACTTCATGATTCCGCTGCTATCAACACATATGCGGCTGCCGCTACACCCGTCCAAAGGCTATGGGACAATGAAGTATACCAGTAGTATGATGGGTTTGGTTTGCCTTCGAGCCAAACATGCCGACCCAATCCGGATCTTGGAGTGCCGAAGAACATCTGCTAGCCTGTTAGAATCCTAGCACCGCAAGTATACTACTCGGTATCCCATCTATGGACAAGACAGACCCTATATTACTGTATACATTGGGAGATGGCGACGGCCGCCAACCAGTTCTTCGTATCTCCCCTTCAAAAACGGCCTGTCAGTAATGGGTGCTTCAATAAGCTGCCACACGCCCTTCGTGCAATTCTATAGAGTGAATAAAACTCACAAACGTGCAGTAGGTGAGGGAGGAAATCAATCGTGAATCTCACTGTCATAAATGTGACTTTAACCGAACCACGATAATGATCATTAAGAAGCTTCGGAGGAGGGGGAGGTAAAGAGTGGGCGTTACTCACCAAAGTCAACTAACTTCTAGATTTCCTACCTATTCTATGAGCAGAACTTCTATAGGTCTTGGTACTTATCATAGTTGTGTATCTGCTGGATGCTGCCGTCATTAATGGCCCCGCCTTGAACGCGAACAGATAGTTTCAGATCGCATAATGCTTTAGCGTATCTCAACCGCCCCCCCCCACATCTAGTAGTGCCTAGTATACGCTGTATCTTACACAGCTATGAATCTACTACATGTAGGTGATAATGAGTATATCAAAGTAGTACCTAAATAATTAATTGAAGTAACTAATTCGGCTAATCCACTCAGAGTCTCGACGACGGATATAAGCTGCCAGTACCTAATCTTAATACATTGCGCCGAATGTAGTATTATACATTTCGCAGTGATTAGTGCACTTGGCGTACACTAAAAAGTCCCTGCATGATGCATCCAATACCTACTACCTCTTAGGGTCGAGGAGGTAGGTACCTGTCGAGACTAGTACTGTAGTGTAGACGGCATTACC
This sequence comes from Ustulina deusta, assembly GCA_023159155.1. Taxonomy (NCBI): domain Eukaryota; kingdom Fungi; phylum Ascomycota; class Sordariomycetes; order Xylariales; family Xylariaceae; genus Ustulina; species Ustulina deusta. The sequence continues at coordinate 124,258 of JAJNNX010000053.1, forward strand.
CATACTGGATTCCCATGGCTTTCGAGCCGTATTCAAGAACCACACGTGATGAAGAGTGTCTGTAACAAAGCTGTACCACCGGGCTTCAGCATTGCGGCCACAAGTGCCGTGCAAACTTACGAAGGTAGAAACAATGGATAACCCGTGAAGCGATGCTAGAATCGACAGACACATTGGTAAACAAAACAAGTAGAGGAAGGTCAGAGGGTGGGAGAAAAACTACATATGTAGGTGGTACACAGCAACAGGCATTAGGTCTTATGTTAGGTGTGTGTATACGGTATACCCACGGCCGACGTCACAATCGACAGGGTTTTGTGCTCAGCACACATCCTCCCTACCTGGAAATCCTATTTTATGGGCCCCCTGCCCGATCTTGGTTTCCGATCTCGAGGTCCTGCGAGTAAATCGCAAATCGGGCCTCTCAAATAAGCAGGGCACAACCAGCATCCGCTTTCTTATATGGCCATTCCAGCCCGTCGACGGTCTGCAAACATGGCGGATATCCAGAGCAAGAGGCGACGGAGCACAGGAACAAGACGAAAACTTCAAAAAGGGCACGTTGGCCGTCTCTGCTTGTTTTGCGCCTTTGTTCTCCCTTCTCCAGCCCATCGTGCAGCATCGATCCGCATCCAGTCCGCGCTACACATCTCCGGCGTCACATGTGAGGCATCTCAAGCGCCTGTTGGACGGCAACATCAGGCTATCGTCCATTCGCCGAGACGATCTAACTCAATAATACCCCCATTTGCCTCACATGCTACGCGTCTCCGGGCTAACGAAGCCTCCTCAAGCAAACTTCGGTGGCGATTAGCGTTCACACGTGTACTTGTGAGACTGACTTTCATCTTCCCCATCCAAGATGGCCGGATTGAGACTTATAAGTGCTCTCCATGAGCGCATAAGCCGCCGTCCTCGATGTTGCACTCCGTGGCACGCATACACTACGCCTGCGAGCGGGAACTGATAATATTTTTTATCTAGTTATTGAGATTTAGGACCATTTCTCAACCGCTATACCGCTTGTCGCTGCTCTATCACACGTCTACTAGAGCCGCGAGAATCACACGTCCGTACTAGTATCACTAGTATCGTTGCGCTCTGACCGCCCAATCTCTTGCATTCATTTTACTTGACGTTTTCGGGCTCCTTCACCGTGAGCTTGGATGCGTAGCTGTGCTCTCGTTAGTCCGAGTCTAGTCACGCTGGATCGCTCGACACACCGTCTTTATTATCTCATTACTTCACCTACAACACGTGCGGTGCGGGTTTCGTCCTTGATCGCTGTTCGAAGGATAGCGTTCGGTTGCAATTCTTCAGGATTTCAGGATTACTCGTGTTTCGTCGACTTGTTCGTCTCTTGTCTACTCGGTGGCCGAAGTCTCATTTCCTTGGCTGGCTCAGGCAACGGCCCCTCCAGGCAACATGCAGGAGACTAACGTCGTGATATACTTCGTGCGACACGATATGCGTGTTACAGACAATCCCATTTTGGACCGTCTCGCGTCGTCACAAGACCATGGCTTTACCCATCTTCTCCCCTTACATATCATCCTTCCCCATCAAATCGAGGTGTCAGGCTTTCTAAAGGATGGCGCAAAGTCTCCCTTCCCCGAAGCCAGAAGCGAGGTCGCCCACTTCTGGCGGTGCGGGCCACATCGAGCTCGGTTCATAGCTCAATCGCTCTGGAATCTGAAAGAGAATCTTGTCAAGCTAGGAAACGATTTGATTGTACGTATCGGGAAGCCTGGCGATACATTGAAAAGTGTAGTGGAAGGGCTCAAAGAACGTCAAATAAGGGTAGGTGCAGTCTGGATGATTGCCGAAGAAGGTTGCGAAGAGGAACGGGACCAAAAGAGCGTGGCAGAAGCTTGCTCGTCTCTTGGTATCGACCTTGAGGTATGGGTGGATGAGAAATATTTCATCGATGAGTAGGTACATCGTTTTAGTGTCTTGAGGTGGTAGAGCTAATGTGTGCCTCACCAGTCGAGATCTGAAATTAGCAACTCATCAAGACCTCCCAGACGTATTTACAACATACCGCAAGATGAATGAGCCTTTGAGAGAACGTCCGCGACCAACAAGACCCCGACCGTCAGGCGAGTCTCTACCCAAATCCATTGAGGCGTCCCGGATACCGAGCCAGCCAGATCCTTTCGAGATTCCGACGTCACTTGAGGCATTGGAGGCAGCCTTCCTTCGTCCTATCGAGAGAGACGTTCCGGAAATCGCCCCTATGGATGAGGGCAAGTCTGCTCATCCTTTCCGTGGTGGCGAGGACAACGCGTTGGATCGACTGAATTATTTGATCAGATCAGGTCATGCTTCATTGTACAAGGAGTCGCGCAATGGATTACTAGGGGTAGATTATAGCACTAAATTGTCTAGCTACCTTGCGCAAGGGTGTATTACCGCTCGCCAAATACACGAAGAGCTTTTGCATTTCGAAGATGGAGCCAATGAGAAGTACGCAGAGACGGATGGGTATGGTCAAGGGGAAAATGAGGGCACCCAAGCCATTCGCTTTGAACTGCTTTGGCGGGACTATATGAGGCTTTGCACCCGAAAATTTCGAGCGAAGCTCTTTTATCGATCTGGCTTTAGAAACGATCACTCCCACAAGTGGAAGACGGGACGTACAGACGAGAAATGCCCGGGCATTCAGTCACAGTCGGCCGAAGATGTCTCCGCCACTGTGAAGCGGATTCTCGAGGGTACAACTGGGCAAAGCCTTATCGATGCATCTTCACGGGAGTTGATACACACAGGGTATACGTCGAATCGGGCAAGGCAGAACGTTGGCAGTTTTCTCGCAAAACATCTCAACATTGACTGGCGTTATGGTGCTGAGTGGTACGAGTCCATGCTTGTCGACTACGATGTCAATTCGAATTGGTCAAATTGGCAGTATGTCGCTGGGGTAGGCAACGATCCTCGGGGCGAAGCCCGTATTTTCAACCCCGTCAAGCAAGCCTTCGACTACGACAAGGATGGGGAGTACGTCCGATGCTGGTTACCGGAGATCCGGAAGGTTGAAAAACTCGAGAATCTATTTCAGCCATGGACGACGCCGAAGGAAGACTGGGAACGATTCGGCCTGACCGGGCTTCCCATGGCAGAGGATCCGGTGAAAAAGATTAACTTCTCTGTCGAAGGCAAACCAAAATCTTCTCGGAGGCCTTTCGTTCGCAGGCGCGGCCAAGGGCGAGGTGACATGCACTGTTCTACCAACTCTAAATCGACATCGCCTGAGGACCTCAAGAGTAGTGACGATAAGGCGTCTGCTTCTCAGGGAACTCACCAGGCAAAAGATTTCACGGCCAATCACCGAGGCAGCCCTCGTGGAGGTGGACGAGGATATGGAGGCGGACGGGGATATGGAGGTGGGAGGGGATCTGGAGGCGGGAGGGGACGTGGCTATGGTGGACCAAGAAGGGGAGGATTGCAAGGGAGCCATGGTGGCTGGCAACAACCATGCCCTCAAGTACATGGAGCCATGCCACCACATTCATGGTCGCCCATAGGACCTGCGTCATAAGATGTGCAGTTTTGGGTTATGATCATCCAGCATGGCCTTTCTGAGAGGCGTTGCTATCTGGAGCTTGTGTCTGCAAAGCAAAAAGAAAGCGAATAATGGTTAACATGTGTGTACTATATTTCAGAAATTTGTTAATTGGCGCGTTGGACTGCTACGTATTGCCGTTCGGATGGGTATGGGTTATGATAGGAGCGCACATACGCGTTCTGTCCGGGAGAGGGCAGACTCCCATGGACCAAAAATGACATTTCGCTTTCATCTTCAGCCAACTATATTCAGCAGAATTGGTCGACTCTGGTGCTCTCCCGGTTTTTATTTTGCCAACACTTAAGAAAGTCGGTAGAAGTGCAATCTGATTCTCCAATGTGCCAAAGGAGTTTTATCATATGAAGTGCGGTATTTAACATTTCTAACTTGTCGACGCAAATATACATACATACACATCGATCTACCCCGCATCAGTAGAGAATCCCGTAATTCCGACAGTTGATCTGAGAAAATGGATGCAAAAGTTCCTTGACGCCATTAAATACCTCTCCCCCCATCCATCCTGAACAAACATGCAATCCGCTCGCTCTCTCCGCGAATGCAGCAAATTTGTAGTCTACTCTACAGTTCCCGCTCTCTGAATCATATGTATCAATAAGCCTCTGATTAGGTAGTCTAGGGCGCTCTATCCACACACACTTCCCTCCTCTATACCAGTCCAAGGGGTCTAAAAGCCGTCGAGGAGCGGCTGAAGCTTATACGTCTTGGGCACGACGAACAGGCCCTTGGCCTCGACGGCGACCTTGCCGGCCTCGGTCTCGAGGGTGCCGCGGACCCAGAGCTTGCGGTCGGCCTTCCTGACGCCGTCCGGGCCGACGACGTCGTCGTCGCGGCTGGCGAGGGGCGCGGCGCGGATGACGTAGAAGTTGCTCGTCAGCGTCGGGGCGCGGTACTGCATCTCGAGGTTGGCGGTGACGCCGGTGCGGGTCGGGAAGCGGAAGATGGCGCAGCGGCCCAGCGACTCGTCGAGCACCGTGGCCAGCGCGCCGCCGTGCACGACGCCCGGGAACCCGGCCACGGCGCCGCCGAAGTACACGACCGTCACGACCTCGCCCGTGCCGGCGTTGTGGAAGACGCGCTGGAACGCGAGCCCCGAGGACCCCGACATCGGGCCCGAGGTGATGCGCGTGTGCGCCGCCCACACGCCCTGCCGCGGACCGGCGGCCGTCGTCGTCGTCGTCGTCGGGAGCCCGCTGTACGCGTCCCAGGACCGCCAGGACGGGTCTGCGGATAGCCGCTGGACGATGGGCAGCGCGGCACCCTGCGCCTGGATCTTGGTCTGCAGGTGGAGGTCTTGGTCGGAGCCGGGCGGCGGCAGCGCGGGCGGCGCGATGGTTATGCGGGCCAGGGTCCCCGTTGCCGCGCCGAGGAGGAGGAAGAGCGCGGCGTAGTAGAGGCCGCGGCTGCGTCGGCGCTGCGGGCGAGGCGACGGCGACACATGGTCGGGGAGTGTCTCGGCGGCCGTGGTCGGCGTCTCTTGCGCTTGTGGTGGCGGCTTGGAGGGTTCGGCGCGGAGCGAGCGCGATATGGCGAAGTGCCGCGGTCGAGGAGCCTGGGGGGCCAAGAGAGTCGGTGCTGTTGTTGTGGCACGCCAGCGGCTCGGGGAAGTGGTTTCGCGAAGTAATGGCCGGCCAATTGGCCTGGCGAGGCCCCGGCGACACAGGTGCTGCGGTGATCGGAGCATGTTGAAGGCGCTGCCAGCTACCGAGCTACCTCGACCGGTCTGAAGTTGGCGAACGTCTCTCGGCGGTCGGGAACACTTGCTAGGTACCTACCTAGGTAACGTACATAGATCTGACGATAGGGCGCTGCAGGTGATGCATGCAAGTAGATACATGCATATTGTAAATGGGAATTATGATACTAACACATATTATAAGATAATCAGGTATGTTTTCTGTACATAGGTACTTTAGGTACCTAATCCAGGCTACCTATGTATCAACATGAGCGTCTGCGATGAACAACTAATTAGCATGGCAAAATGTGATCCCAGTCACCTTAAGCTCTCTTTCCGATTTGCCTACGATCACATATACCTAATCCTCGACGCCTATCAGAAACTTGATAACCGTGACCCTACCTATATCGCGAGCCCTCTTTACAAATCGCCGTCCCTCCGACGTAGTGGCAGTCCGATATCCAAAAATTGGAGACAAATTGCTACCGTGGATGTGTCTTTTCTATGGTATCATAGACAAATCTAACCATGAATATGGTTAGACGAGTCTACTTATGAGCCTTCCTGGAGCCTGCTGGCAGTGATGGCAAACCAATCCGTTTTGGCTGATCCTACCCTGGAATGGATTCGACATGCTGTGTCACGATAATTAGTAGCCCGGGTTAAAACGGGACTAAGCTAGGTGTAAGATCTGGCTTGTTAGAGCCCGCCTTGGCAAGCCGATTTGGAAGTACAATGGGCAAAGTGTGGATCGAACAAGTTCCACTGTTAAAGATAGTAAATCTATGATCTCATGAGCTTAGACGCCATCGTGCCAGCCACTCTGCCGGGCTGGGTTAGGTGCTTAGGCCTGCGCCAGAGAGAGAGAGAGATTTGATAAGCGATTTGTGATGGGATCGAACCCGAATGGCATCGGTGGTCATGGCGAAATTCCAGGAATCGATATTGTATGATGCGTGTCCTCGCGTCCTTTTCATAAGCTCTCGTTAACCTAAACCTTATAATAAACATGCGCCACTCGACGAAATGTAAACCTTACCCAACGAACTCCCTCTTCATTTGCTGTCATAGAGACAACCATCTTCTTTTCTTGGGACGTCGATATCCCCTGCCATGGCGTATGAATATGCCCTTGTGTAAGCCCCAATCACGTTCAATAAGCATGGAATGTAAGGGCGATTAGAAATTTGCAACTGATATTGACTACCAGGCACCTCGTATACACCGTCCCGCTCGCCGGTGTCTTGACAGTCATCCTAAGACCCCTTCTTAGTCGATTGGATCTGTATAAGACATTAGTTTTGATTCTGATAGCATTCTTTGCAACTTTACCTTGGGATTCATATTTAATTCGGCACGGTATATGGACATACCCTCCAGGTGCTATCCTTGGACCTCGACTCTTTGGGATACCAGCTGAAGAGCTGTTCTTCTTCATCATTCAAACGTACATCACGACACTCCTCTACATTTTATCGAACAAGCCTATTTTACATGCTCAGTTTCTCACTAACCATGAAGAGTCATCGCCAACCATTCGCCGAATCAGGAGTTTCGGCCAGCTTCTGCTGTCTGTTGCTATGATAACGGGCGGCATTCTTGTGAAAAAGGGCGAGGAAGGGACTTATCTTGGCCTTATTTTGATCTGGGCTTGCCCTTTCCTTTTCCTTACTTGGACATTTTCAGGCTATTTCTTGCTCAAACTCCCCTTTGCTTGCATCGCGATTCCGATTTGTCTACCTACGCTTTACCTGTGGGCTGTCGATGAGCTCGCTCTGAGGCGGGGAACATGGGCCATTGAGTCAGGAACTAAGCTTGGTTGGTGTCTATGGGGAAACCTCGAGTTGGAAGAAGCTGTTTTCTTCGTCGCAACCAACACCCTGATAGTTTTCGGCCTGGCAGCATTCGACAGGGGCATGGCAGTTTTCGACACATTTCCCGAAATGTTTCCTGGAGTTTCAAGACGCATATCTCCCGATTCGCTCACAAAGGCGATCCTCACAGACCCAGCGAAATATGACATGAAGCGGATTAGAGGCATAAGGGAAGCTGTTAGCACACTCCGGAAGAAAAGCCGCAGTTTCTACCTTGCTAGTGCTGTATTTCCTGGGTCTCTTCGTATCGATTTGGTATTATTGTGAGTTTCATAACCTGGATTATTTCACGGAGAGACCTAATATGTCAGATACTCATTCTGCCGAATTGCGGACGATCTTGTGGACGAATCTTGCACCAAAGTTGAAGGGCTATTGTGGATACAAAAACTTACTGGATACCTTGACCGGGCGTATAATACTGCGGGTAAACAATCACATTCGGCAGCCGACATCGCTAGCTATGCTGAGGAAAATTTTCCTGTGCCTACGCAGTCAGCCTTAGAGCTTCTACCTACCCGACTTCTTCCAAGCGGACCACTCTACGAACTGCTGGAAGGATTTCGTATGGATCTGGCCTTCACTGACGCTGAGTTTCCCATCAAGAACGAGACCGACATTCAAACTTATGCGAGCCGGGTTGCTAGTACTGTTGGTGAATTATGTCTCTGGTTAGTGTTCCACCATAGCTCGGTAAGGCTACCCAAGGACGAAGAATCGAGACTCATCCAGGCCGCCACTACGATGGGGTATGCCCTTCAGTATGTCAACATTGCTCGCGATATCCAAGTCGATGCCGAGATGGGCCGCGTCTATTTACCTACGAATTGGCTTAGTGAAGAAGACTTGGCCCCTCGAGACATTTTAAACACTCCGAGACAACCAAAAGCAGAGACACTCAGACAGAAGCTGCTGGATCTTGCATTTAAGGAGTATGAGAAGTCACGGCCTACGATGAGCTTGTTACCTGACGAGATTCGAGGCCCTCTTATAGTGGCAGTGGAGAGTTATATGGAAATTGGCCGCGTTCTCCGAGAGAAGAGCGGTGTTCCTTCTAAAACAAAAAAGGGGCGAGCGACCGTTCCTCGTTCCAGACGTCTCTGGGTTGCTTGGAAGAACCTTTCGATATCATGAAAAACCAACTCTAGCCCTAGAAAGGTGTTTGTTGAAGGTAATATTCTATATTGGTGATTGTTGGAGCTTTGAGAGTGGCAGATATTGATTTAATGATGTGACCTCATTTAATTCTATACTATTATGTTACAAATTGGTTAAAACAGTGGACTAAATTATGGTCGAACGTGATGTATCGCCTTAATCATGGGTGTATGACATCATGTAGGCTTCAGAAGTGCAACTCCCAGAATGAGAATGGGATAACTTGACACACCGGATAACTTGAGATGTAAAATAACGGACGGCCTTAAATAGAGTCTTAGAGCAAAAATAATGAATAAGGAAAAAATAAAATAACATCCCGAGGTGGGGGGCAAATCACGCTCGACTAGGCTATATTATGCTAGTGATGAATCATGGAACTTCGAACACGAACAACTCAACTTTCGCTCTTAGAGTATATGCAGGTATCTTGAAATGGTAAGATGACTTTACCACTACGAGCTTTGAACTAAAAATTCTCAAATCCTTAATACATGGCCTTGTATAGCTGCATACTAGCTGCAGTCGCCTGGGATATTCGCTGTACATCGATGAGTATTAGCGCATCGCTCGATCATTGCTTCTAAGATCTATCTGAGAGATCGGTGTCTTTCTGGTAAGCCACGGGAACACCAGGGTTACTCTGACAAATATACATGCACGAACATCACGAGACATCACACACTTGTTCCCGCCTTCCGAAGTTCGTCCGGCGAAAGTATTTTGTTTCTTTGTGGCCTCCCCCCTCGGTCTCGCATTCAGACTTAGTCTTATATCGTAGAACGCTATCCACCGGGCTGGATAATTACTGGCTATGGAGAAACTACCAAGGAAAAGGGCAATTGTGATCGGTAAGATGTTATACCTAAACCTTGACAACCGATCTGATGTTACATGTGTTCCCCTACCCGCTGACACTGCAAAATAGGCGCCGGTGCCGGTGGCGTCGCAACCGCAGCAAGACTAGCCAAAGCCGGGGTTTCCGTGACGGTGTTCGAGAAGAACACGTTTATCGGTGGCCGCTGCAGTCTAATAACACGCGATGGTCATCGTTTCGACCAGGGGCCGTCGCTCCTGCTGCTGCCCAAGCTATTCCGAGAAGCCTTCTTCGACCTCGACACGACGTTGGAGGCCGAAGGCGTCGAGCTGCTGCGATGCCCGACGAACTACAACGTCTGGTTCGCCGACGGCGAGAACTTCGAGCTGACGACAGATCTCGCGCGCATGAAGACGCAGATCGAGCGGTGGGAAGGCAAAGACGGATTCGTCCGGTATCTCGCCTGGCTTCAGGAGGCCCACACGCACTATGAGCTCAGCGTCTCCGAGGTGCTGAGTCGCAATTTCACCAGCTTATGGCAACTTGCGACGCCCAAGTTCGTGCTTGCCGGGTTGAAGCTTCACCCGCTTCATAGCATTTGGAACAGAGCGAGTCGTTACTTCTGGTCTGAGAGGCTGCGTCGAGTGTTCACGTTTGCGACCATGGTAACTTTACTTGAATTATTTTAAATTTAGTCTATACCACCTCTAAAACCTTCTCTCTTTTTCCTTTTTTTTGGTCTACTAATACAAGGATATTTTTTATTAGTATATGGGCATGAGTCCCTTCGATGCGCCGGCTACTTATTCCCTGCTTCAGTATACGGAGCTTGCTGAGGGCATCTGGTACCCTCGCGGCGGTTTCCAGACTGTGCTCGCGGCGTTACAACGAGTGGGGGAGAGGTTAGGTGTCAGATACCGACTCAACACGCCCGCGAAGCAGATCTTAATGTACCCGGACGGCAAGACAGTGCGTGGCGTGGAGCTAGAGAGCGGCGAGATAGTAGAGGCAGAGGTCGTGGTCGTGAATGCAGACCTAGTATACGCCTACAGCAACCTCTTGCCCCAGACAACACGGCAAACGCAGAGATACAGCAAGCAGCTTCGCCAAAAAGATGGGTCCTGCAGTTCCATCTCTTTCTACTGGAGTCTGGATCGCAAGATCCCCGAGCTCCAGACGCACAACATATTTCTGGCCGATGAGTATCGCGAATCCTTCGACGCCATCTTCGACCGCCAAACACTGCCCGACGAGCCGAGTTTCTACGTCAACGTGCCCAGTCGCATCGACCCCAGCGCGGCGCCTGAGGGCCGCGAATCCATCATTGCGCTCGTGCCTGTAGGCCACTTACCTGAATCCAAGGGTTTTGAGACCACGGCCAACAGCGAGAGCGGAATGGCACGGAAGCAAGACTGCAGGCCGCTGGTATCGCGGGCGCGGCGGGCGGTCCTATCGACCATCGCGGCGCGAACGGGATGCACACGCCTCGAGCAATCCATAACGCACGAGATCGTGAACGACCCATTCACTTGGGAGGCCAAGTTCAACCTGGACAAGGGTTCTATCCTCGGGCTGAGCCACAGCTTCTTCAACGTGCTTGCCTTCCGCCCAAGGACCCGGGCCGAGGGCTTCCGGAATGCCTATTTCGTCGGTGCTAGCACGCACCCCGGCACCGGGGTACCGATCGTGCTCGCGGGGTCCAAGATCACCGCCGAGCAGATCCTTGACGACATGCGGATGGCCGTCCCGTGGAGGGGTCGCGCAGGTTTCATCCGCGACCAGGGCACGCCGCAGAACTCCACGACGGGGAAGCTGGATAAGATACGCGCACCATTTCGGAAGTCGGTTTTGCTTGCAATCTTAATCCCCATTTTTAGTATCATGTTGTATCTGTTAGCATTCTACGTTGGTTCCTCGTCACGACAACAGTCTGTGCCCTACGTAGAGAGACATTGACCTTGATTTGCCGAGTGTTGGGGGTTCAGGTATGGATAATGTTTTCACCATAGCAGGTGGGAGCCAAGTCGCTGCGTGGAATGAGAAATAATGTCAGTAATAGTGTTTGAAAATTCCATCACGTATATTATACACTCACGAATAATGCGTCATGCGTTAGCGAGATGTTGAACAAGAATGTGACCCTACCAAGACTGAAGGATCCGAGGGATTGATTCCCTTAGGGGTCCAAGAACACTAAATATTCGGTAGAGAAGCTCTGTGTTGTTGTATTCGGAGAGACATAATATCCCTTAGAACTCTGGTACGTACCTAGGTAGTTGGTAGATTTATTGACCATCACAGATCCCCATCAGCAACCATTCCATAGCGCATTTCTACCCCGGGATATCCCCATCTCAAGCCCGCTAGCTTCTATGGGAGGTTACAAGACGACTTAGCTTTAGCTTTTACACACAATCATGCGGACCTCCAAATAGTGCACGCAATACCATAGGTATCTTGTAGGTAGACGTAGGATTCGGCCGTCTCGATACACCCACCGTAACTGTACTTAGGTACCATTGGGCTGCTCAAGGAACCAAGGCACGACGGTATCATAGCGGTAGACGGGAATGGTAGTTTAGACCTAGGCTCCGTGCAACACTGCGATCCAATCTTATGTTAATTGTGACTTAGCTAAGCTAACCAAGTCTCCAACTACCAAGCCACTATCTATCTCTCATGTGCTTACTTGTTCGGCCTTTCATGCAGTCTGTTTTTGAGCCCTTCCCCTCATGACGATAATTAAGTAAGTAAGTACTTAGGTAGGTATTCATTTCCAAGCCCTTTTCGAAGTGAGAAGAGAGTGGAAAAGAGAATAAAAAATCCCAAGAAAACCAAAGGGAAAACCAAGGAATACGACGACAAGAAAATTATTTCAATATCGTCATGCAAGAAGCTTCCCCTTCCCTCTATTCCCGCCGTCTGCTTCTGCTCCGCTCCCGACTCCGGCTATGATCCTTATGCTTAGAGTCCCGGACGAGCAACAATCCGTCGCTACTCTTACGACTATGGTGATGATGTCTTTCCTTCTCCCTCTCCTTCTCTTTCTCTTTTTCCTTCTCCCGCCTCCTCTCCTCTCGTTCTCGCTCTCGCTCCCTCTCCTTCTGCCTCTCGCGATCCATCTCCTTCTCCCTCTCACGCACGCGGTCCTCCTGCTCGCGAACCCGCGTCTCGGTAACTTTCTCGACGGCCTCGAACCGCTTGACCTCATCGGGCATGCGCGTGACAACGAGCTGCTCGCAGAACAGCCCCCACTCACCGCTCGTGCCGTCACGCACCACGTCCGCGAGGTCCTCGTGGTATCGCTCGCGATACGCCTTCTTGATGGCCGCGAGGTGTCGCCGGTCCCAGTGGAAGCGCACGAGACGGCTGATGAGCAGCTCGCGTCGCAGGCCGTCTTTCCTGGACGCCGTCAACGCGTGGTGCAGGAGTAGGGCGTCTCGGACGGGCTTGTTGATGATGCCGTTGAGGACATGCGCTAGTAGCTCGCCCTGTGAAAGAAGTAAGTGACCGTTCGCGTAGGCAGTTCAGTATACTTGTGCCTTCAGAACGTAGGTAAATCGAATAAGAAAGACAAGAAGCGATGAATGAATCAACCTCTACAGAATGAAGGAAGCAGTCTTGAACTTACGACTAGGTTCCCGCTCTTTCGAAGCGCATCCCGCGCGAAGTTGCTGTCGCATACTCTCTCGTATAGTTTGAGCACTTCGCGTAGATGCTGGTCGCTACGGAGCAGCACGATCTGAATCATGGCGGTCTCGCCGCCCTTCTCGGCGCGAACCGCCTTATACAAGGCCTCGACGTCGTCTTCGACCAATCGACGCTCAATGGGCAGGAGGCGTCCGTACGCGTCGCGGTCCTCCATGCGGCGCTCCTCTAAGACGAGCAAGACGGCCTTTTTGAACTTGTCCTCCTTGAGCTCCGTCCTCATGCACTGCACCAGCGAGTCCTTGTACTTCTTGTCGGAGAAGGCGTCCTTGATGTTGTGGATCTCGTCGTTGGTGCGACCCATGAGGCTTTCGATGAGGAGCTCACGGCGCGTCTTGTCGCCCTGATACCAGAAGTTGGCCCAGTAGGCATCCGACTCCCACTTCCCGAGGGCGGTGGCGTAGCAGGCCTTCATGAGCACGGGGTCCTCATCCTTGAGGCGCAGTCGGATGTGCTTGGCGATGTTCACGCCGCGCTTGTCCGGACCGATCTTGACGAGTTTCTTGTACTGCGTCCGCAGCTCCATCACCTGCTCGTGCGTCAGCCCCGGCAGGATCTCGATCAGCGTGTCCGTCTTGGGTGCCCGGTGCTCGCCCTTGAGGGCCTGCGACAGACGCTCCGCGTCGTCCTCGGGGTCGTAGAACCGGGCCCGCCGTCGCGTCTTCTTCTCCCCGCCTTCACCGTCCGAGAGGCCGGGCGACAGTGGTTCGATAACGTCGGCTCCGCTCGCCCTGGGGCTGTGCGAGGCGAGAAGCAGCGGAGACGGCATCGGCGACGATTGCTGGTACGTTCCATGATACGACTCGAGGAGGGGAGAGGCAGGCGGCGCGCCACCGCTGCTGCTACTGTAGGAGAGCGACGCCGAATGGTGGCCCGTATTCACGCTCAGTGTGGACATGCGTGCGGTCGGGGGGTTAGGTGAATGATCCCTACGGCCGTAGCTCGAGGGTTGATTGGCAGTGAGTACATTGGGCGCCGAGGATCGAGGATCTGCGCCATAGGAGTTGCGGTGAGGCATGTGATATGCAGAGGGAGGGGCATTGGCGCTCGAGAACGTCAACTTCTCGTCAGGCTTGTCGTAAACCCACTGCCCCGGCATACTATAATTATGCGGAGGCTGCGGAGGCTCATGGCTGCTGGCGTTGGGCTTGGTGTTCGCCAAGGGCGCGACGCTACCGTAAGCCAGATGGTCCTCCTCCCTTTCCTTCTTGCGGCTCTTCTTCTCCTCGCGGCCATTGTCCGAGGGTTGTGGTTTGGATGCGTATTTGGCCGGCAGAAGGGCGTCGGCGCCCCGCCGGAGCGTATTTTGCACGACTTCCACCACGTCTACATCGCCCTTTGACTTGCGAGGTTCTTGGGTCCTGGGATTGGCATACCGTGAGTCTACGTCGGGCATCGTGGGCATGTCAATCCCGTCGTGGCTGCGACTATAGTACCGCGACTCCTGGGTGGGAGAAGCTATGCGGTACGAGTCTCGCTGGCCGTTGCGAGGATAGTCGTAGGCAGGCCGTCGAGGGCCGGCGTCGTCGTAGCTGAAGCCCGCGGGCGGCGAGGGCATGCGGACGGCATTGAGGATCGAGGGCGACCCAGAGACGCGCTGCCGGTCACGCTCGCGATCACGAGAGCGCCCACGCCCGCCATCATCGTCTCCGTGCACAGGCATATTTGCAGTCTCGGCCAAGGAACAACAAGTTGTTGAGGCTCGTGACCACCGACTCAATCGGTAGGATGGACAGCCAATGCAGTGGGTGCGCTACCTCGAATTGGTTCCTGGGAGAATAGGACCGAGTCCAGCGAATGAGATTAAATACTGCGGGGTAACAACTGTAGGGCTGGACGTGGGCTGTTGGATTCCCACATCGGTGGATCTGGCCGGGAGCTTGTAGCTTGGATGGCGGTGGATGCCCCACGATGTCCCTGGCCGCGGTGAGGCCGAGCTGCGGTGTCGTATAGGTGATGTACCTACTAGTAGGTGATGTAGGCGTGTGCAGGGCAGGTAGGCGGGTACTTTCTTGGATACCACGCGGTCACCGTGTTACAACCACGCCAAAAATCAATGTCCCTTGCCTTGTGGTACCACACCAAGGTCTGCGCAATGTGGAAGGGAGGATGACGGGGGCGAGAGGAGCGGCGGGTGGCCAATATATAGGAGTCTCAATGAAACAAACAACCCCAGAATACCAAACGTGTGTAGAATGCTCGTCCCTACCGTGGGTAGACCGATGGTCTCCAGATCATGGAGAAGCCGTGAGGCGCAGGATTCAATCGCCTTTCCCTTGCTGGAAGTCCCTATCCTCTCGAGCTCGAGGGAGGAAGCTGGTTGGCCGGTTGAGACGAGCTCCATCACGACTTGCATGTGAGGCGATCCTCTGCCAAGCAATTCTTTCTGCAGGGCCCGTCTTGGGGGCCAAAACCAGCGTCTAGTCATGGTCGGAGACGCATTATGGTCCCGTGCATGAACTCGCTCGTTGGTGTGTTTACGACCAACACGCCGCGTATTTGGGATAGCTAGGTATCTGGCGCTTTGCTGCTACAGCCTGGGCTTAGGCTTATTCCGTCGAGGAACGGGAAACGATTAGCCTCATTCATGGCAAATTGCTGGTCAGCTTTGCCCCGATGTCGGTGTAGTCTATGTCCGATGGAGAGGAGAAGAGAAGGCCGAAGCGATGACGCCAGTCGAGAGGACGGGGCAGCCAGTCAGCAGTCATCACATGATTCTTCCTGGCTGGATGTCATTTGGTGATCCGAGCATGAGACACGGCAATAATAATGAATGCGTCGGCCAATGCGAGCCACCATCGTGCGCAGGCTGAGGAGCGCACACACCCACGTACCGAACTTCTTCAATGATGCACGAGGAACACCGCTTGCCCCGGCGCACTGTTGAACGTGTCCCGTTGTCGTGTTCCAGTCAGAGCCAACAGTCCGAGTCTGGAACACGACTGCGCGGCTGCTTGCATCTATCGAGATAGCGGACCTGCTTGGAAGTGGACCATGGACACGGCACTCGTCATGATAAATGTCATCATTAAAAACACATATGAAACGTGCGTAAATCTGCTTCGCTCGTCGACTTCGCGGCGGGCCTAAAACAAAACAGCATTGTGTTCATGCAACACGCGCATTGATGGCGCGTTGACGACACTCCCTACTCGCAACGGCTGCTTCACTTTTTCCACAGGCAGGCATACATTGTCAAGGAGTTGTTGGACCGCTATTCAAGCTTGTAATGATGCCAATCCCTGCCTACGGGATGATTGATGCAGCTCGTTCTTCTTGACTTGAGTCATGATAATATGTATTATGCCTTCAACGCCAAGAAAGCCCTAGCGGTTTTCTATCAAATCATGATGTTGGTTCTCTCTGGCCACGCGCGTATGAAAACAGCCACCAGCGCGAAATGCTAACTCATAATCCCAAACGCCAGCGCATGAAACCTACAGCTTCTTGAATATACAGTCATCGCCTCGTCAGTACCATTACCTCGTCGTCGCCATCTCGACTTTCGCAGCCTCTCGTTTACTCTCACCAATTGCTCCGATCATCGGTCCGCAGGATGCGCACGGTTTCCGTACCAAATCCTCCTTGCTCGGCACTTCGTCATTCTCTAAATAGATTGGACCGTGGCCGGATCGGAAGCGGCGAACTCTGAAGACCAAGATTAGCCTCGACGTACATGTACATGCATCACTCTAGGTGTTCTCTCAATAAGGCGAGTCTTACCTTGCGGCGACCGGTTTCCACAGCTCGATGACAAGTACGACGGCAATGAAACAGAGTACGAGGCTCACCACGAGCATATCCGTATTGACTCGCACGCGATGATAGTGTAGAGTCTTGTCGGTAGTGAAACAGGGGAGCCAGATGGTTGCCTCGCTCGATGCTTTGGTCTCCCACTCCACAATGGTTGCTTCTGGTTCCCAATCCCCCGTGCTGGCCCTCGTTTCCTCTCTGACAATGCTCGATTCGGAGAATGGCGACTTGTTGGTCAAACGGTGGGCTAGTGATGCAAGGTAGGACTTGGGCTTCTTGGGGTTGTCAGAAGATTTCTTTGGCGATGGCTTGGCGATGCCAGCGGACGATAGCTGATGTTGACCATTGCTAGGGTGTATCCCCTGTACATTTGATGCCTTCTTCCCGGATGCTTTACTCGGCGGGCCGATTGGGGCCTTGATTGGCAGCTTGATTCTTGGCTCCTGTCGCGGACCGGAGTTGGACAGGTCAGCTCGGCCGGGGACCTTGTCTAGGATAGTGGATATCGGGGCTGCGATAGCACATGACGAGAAAGCCAGAAAGTAGAGAGTGGCTGATAGTTTCATGACTGGCAGTTTTGCAGTTTTCCAAGCGACGAAAGAAAGCGGCGCAATGTGTCGTCGGTAAAGAAGGTAGAGAAGGGAGACAAGGGATGAGTGTTTCTTGGTTCCAAGGGGTAAGGAGTAAAGTAGCAGTTGGCGAGTACGTGAAGTGAAGTGAGCGAGGATGAAACTGCAGTGTCGTAGGTATTCTGTGGGCCGCACAAATGCTGAGGAGCGAAGCAGCTGAAGTCTGCAATTCGCCTTTGTTGGTTGCAGATGGTTCTCTGCTGTGTGGTGGCTGCGGACACTGACACCGACACCGTGGCGGCTAAAATACCGACAGACAGACACAAAGACCAGGAGAGATCGGATTGGGTGGGATGGAATGGGATGATCTACCTGCCGGTTGGTGTGTAAGTAGTTGGAGGGCGATGTCCGGTTAAGCAAAAGAGGAGTAGGTGCAGTGTGCTTGTTTAAAAAACAAAAACAAAAAAAAAATGGTGTGGGTGAGGTCAGATCGGTAGAGGTCGGCAGAGAGAGATATACCTGCAGTTGATGTGACGGACGAGTAAGGTAAGTTGGGTTAGACAAGACTCGAACGAGATGGGATGGAGGGCTAAACATGTAGCATGTATCATGTATCATGTGTCATGTGCGCGGGGATGTGAGGTAAGGCATGATGTATGTAGGTATGTACGTACGTAGATAGGTAGGTAAGAACGCGTAAATGTATATGTCTACAGGTGCTGTCAAGCAACCTTGAATGGACGGCTGGGTGGACGGATGGCCGGGGATGGATGGATGGATGAATTAGATATGCGATATACATACATACACTACCTAAATACACTACATATGCATGCAGACCTTGTTTCGTTTGTTTGCTCACCAGCACCAGCTGCAGCGCGTGAAGTCCTTCCCTTCATCGAGAATAAGGAATCTGACGCTGGTGCCAGGACAAGGGAAAGGACTAGTTCCGCGCTACACTTATTATACCATACTTCAACAGGTAACCTTTGTTAAGTCACTCTCGACTAGCCCGGCCGACTCGAGATCGCCAAAGGCCTAGACTACCCAGGCATCTACCAATATGTCTCTCCTCTATAAGAGAAGAGAAATCAGGGTCGAGGTAGCGAGGTACCTGATCGACAATTTGGGGTTATTGACAGGGTTGAGGGAGACATCGGATGCAACCCATAGGTCCAATTGGGATTCCCACTAACACGCTGGTAATATCGACCGACTGCCTATATGTAACATAGCCCCCCCCCCGCCGGTCCCCCTGTAATGCGCGCGTGTGCTAACGGTAACATGAAGCGAGCTTGAACCAACTGTCGGGGAGAATCACGGTTTCAAGAGGGTGGACCAGGTTCCCGCCCTGTCCGGCATCCCGTCCTGGATTGATTATCATTAATTCACCTTCGGCCGTAGTGAAGAACACCGGGGATCCGCGCGGTACCTATACTACAGTGGTGCAGATCCAAGTTTTATGTTTGTGTTATTGGATAATGATTTCCAGAGTCGCGATACCCGCCATCAAGGCTGCCTACATATAGATTCTTAGGCAGGCATTATGCAGGCTAGTAGTCGACGCATGCCTACTATAACTCAGTTCCTACAGACACGGATGTATTGGATGGCCTGGACTCCCAGCCGCCATACCTAGTGTGCTGTATGCGCTGTCTGGCGCATGGTGTGTGTATAGGTATGTCGATTACCCCAAACGTAGAACATACCGAGATAGCGTCTTGGCTCCGGTTGCTGCCGTGATCTCGGATAGGATCTTGGCAGGCACTTCGTTGAACTAACAGCATTGTACCGACGTGATTTTGTAGAATTCATTCTCTGAGTGCCTGGGAATGATGCGTACAATAAACCACGAACAGAAATCCAACACGGTTTTGCATTGGCCATACAACGCATCGGGTATGTACCTACATGGTAAATAAAGTAAGCTACCTAAGGTAAGGCACGTCGAGTCTCGTACCCCACTAGTGATGGAGGATTCTGCTCGTATCCGGCAGACCCCGTAAGGCACAGCCTTCTTGGCGCAGCAGACCCAGCAGATCCAGCAGACTTACACTAGCCGCATGGCTGAGGCTATGCACTTTCTACACTGCTTACTTACAGTGCCGAGGCCTCTAGATAGCGTACAGAATGGTTTACCTGGTAGCCGTCTTCGTAATTCTCCTCCAGCTATGTTTTCTGAAGCCCACTGCACTTACCACGTACACATCTCTCGTGTACTCCACAATGCACAATGCCATGAAGCATCCCAGTCGAAGTGATCCAAAAACTGGCGAGGGAAATAATGTATGATTGTGGGTCCCAATTACTTACCTAATTACGTCAACATGGAAGATTGGAGACGGGATGACGACAACATTTACTAAGTTTTGAGCAATGAACGCGATAGCAATACCCACCCAACGAACGATGTTGCCATCATGGACACGAATTGCAACATGGGTTCGACTCCCCTCAATCCTATGTTGCGTATGTATGTTGCGACTTATGCGCCGACCGAAGATCTGATTGGGGCTCTTCTGCCGTTCTTGGGTGATGATGGGTTAAGTTGAGACGCGGCGACCTCTCGATACTCAATCCACTCCGCTTGGAAACTTGTTGCTCTCCTGACAATATCCACCCCAACATAGCCAGCCATCTTCCTATCACACTCCTTTTCACCTTGTTTCAACTAGGCAGACACAGAGAGATGCCGATCAGAATCCCTCCACTACGCCTAGGAGGGCTGCTACGACGGCCTGCGTCATCCGAGTCGCCAATTCAAGGGTCATTCTCTTGACAGGTTTGGGATTTCATTAAACTAACGAACTGTTTAGTGTATACTTGCGAGTCATGAACTGGATATTCTATTATTACCGGCACGTCGCTCCTCCACTATTTCAAGCTTGCGTAGCGGTATGTTGTCGATCTATCACTTAGCTTGCGCGTCCGTCAAGAGACGCATTTTGGCCGGTTCATAATCTATAGTCTGGATATGGTGTTTACTCCTTGCGTAGTCTTGGGAAGCGGCAGCAGTAAAAGCTACGTCTCGTAATAGGTATTGGTAAAACCCACCTAGCTATGTTGCATAGCCCGGGACCTATTAAGATGGGTATAGATGCGTCTCCTAGTACCTATCCTATAGACTAGAGTATAGTAGGCTATGTGTTTGCACAATTGCTCGTTATTCGAGTTGACCACTCCACCAAGCATGTAATTTCCTCCTGAATTCAGAATGCGAAAAGTCTTCTCAGTTCTTGTTGGGAGGGTACGGGGGAGTGCCCAGATAATCCCTCACAGTGGATGTCTTTGTCAATTAGGTAGTCTCCATCTCTTCTATAACTTCAATATAGTATTCCTACAACGTTCTCTTTTTTTAATTAAGTATTCGCTGCCATTTCACTTTTCTATGCCATAGTTACTTATTAGCCTACCACAAATGACAGACTACTTATCTAGGTAGGATATATATATATACTATAGGTATGTATGGTCGACCCGTTTCTGAAAGATATACAAACGCCCACCTTGGCGTGATGTCAGTGGATGCTTGGCAACACGGGAGATGTCAGGCTTTTACCTATTCAGGATTCGGTTCAGGTCTTGTTTCGGGCTCAAGGCCCAGGGGATTTCGACTACCTACACTACCTTAGATACCTTAGGTAGGTATGAGGCAGGTTAAGTGTTCTGCCGGTAGGTACTTACCTAAGGTAGTTATAATTAGTACCTCTCCGTAGGGCACCTGTAGGTAGGTGCTGGCTTGATGACCGTTTGTTACCCCACCAATATCCCCCATAGACTAGGTACCACTTAGGCACCTCGATACGCCAAGCTTTGCTGTTGGGCAGGTGAGACACCTTCTCCCACGTCGTCTAATATAGCCTGGATAATTCAACTTCTCCGCCCCAACTGACACCACCTAGCCATGGATACCTACTTCGTGCAATCAACGTAGCCTGCAGCGGGAAACATGGCCAATCCTTCACTCCCTGCACGGGATCGGCCCTACGCGGGCTTGACGCGCTCCGCCACGGCCCCGATCGAGTTGCCGTCTCCTCGTTCGGCGCGCTCCCACCTCGCCCCTGAAGATGCCTTCACCTCCCAGTCGTCTCCACGCCGCGATCGCGCCGCCGTAGTTCACGACTCGGGCACCGACCCGCCGCCGAGGGCCAGAGCCAAGCTCGAGAGCCGGAGCCGGAGCCGGAGGAGGAGGCGCAATTGGAAGAAACTGCTCTGGGTCAGGCAGTCCTGTATGCCTTGCCTTCGTCGCCTTGCCTTCGTCCCTTCACCGTCACCCGCTGCATTCCCTCTCCCGTCCCTGTCTCAACTAGCCGCTCATGCCGTCGCTCGCACGGTCGCTCACATCTCCCTCTTGTAGATCCGGACAACTACACAGACCAGGCCACCTTCCTCGAGAACCTCCAACGAAACCCCCGGCTCCAGCCCTACGAGTTCTGGCCCCTCGTCGCCGATATCAGCGTCATCCTGCAGCAAGTCTGCTCCGTTACCATATTCGTCGTTTGCTTCGTGGGTATTTTCCAGGAGCGCGTTTCGCCCGTCTCTGTTGTTGGCTGGGGCAGCTTCGCGACATTCGTTGGCTGGCTGATATGGGACAATTGGGTCGGTTTGGAAGACGAAGATGAAGTGTTGCAAAGGCGTCGCAGTAATCGCAACCGCGCTGCGAGGGAGCAGCCGAGCCGACGTGATCGTCCCCCGTCTTCCGTCATCGGACTCTCGTCGTCCGCTGCCGGTTCTGTGACCAACCTAGCAGCCGCGGAGCGTGCGTCTCCCCAGATAGCCATCCACCAGTCTCGTTCTACCTCGGCCCTCTCTCTCCAGTCGGGCATATCACAGGCCAGCAATGCAGCCCGGCAGCCCAATGATCCGTCTGACGAGCCCAAGCACCGGTCTTCATCCCCCGCCCCAAGCGGCCGGACTGCTCTGCGTTTGGGCACCATTAAGTCGGCTGTTCTCATCTACTCCACTCTCCTGGGTCTGTCGCCCATTCTTAAGTCCCTCACACGTTCTACCTCGTCCGACAGCATTTGGGCCATGTCTTTCTGGCTACTTGCCATAAACATCTTCTTTTATGACTATTCGGGAGGCGTGGGCGTTAAGTTCCCTGCCTCGCTTTCCACCAACGCCGCCCTCATGGCATCGACCGTGTTGGCTTCACGACTTCCTTCCACTGGACAAGTGTTCAGCCTCACCCTTTTTAGTATCGAAGTTTTCGGGCTCTTTCCCGTATTTAGGCGGTATGCCAGGCATCAGAGCTGGCGATATCATGTTGCCCTTTCCATCATGCTTGTAATAGGAGCCGGCGTCGGGGTGGGAATGATACTGGGCGGCGAGAAAGACGCCGCCTCGAGGTGGAAGAGCGGCTTGTTGGGCGTGCTTGTCGCTGTTCTCATCGCCATAGTCGCCATAGGCGGTTGTAGCTGGTGGCTGATTTCATTACAGAAGTACAAAAACGCCATCAATGGGCCCTGGGACCAAGCACGGCCCATAATTATTAGTCGCAGGCTGTGGGATGACGATTAATGAATAAGACGATACATCAAGACTACTTCTTTGGTCACAATCGCTAATTCCTAATCCGGCATGTTTTTGAGTTAAGACTTTCATCATGACACCAACGTCTCACTAACAATTAATTCAGGGACTCGGTCTATCAAACAACCTCGTTTCCGATCATGACCTCTAGGCATATTTCACAACTGCAGGCTAACGTTTCATATCAACTTATCATTCAGCCTGCGAAAGTCCAACTTGGTGCACCAAAAGTTATCGTGTGAGGGCAGCCTATACCTATGCGTGTGTCTGAGTTGAAAAGATTTCTCGCGTCGAGCCTCACCTGCCCGTATCGTGTGTGCTCGCGGGAATCAAGATCATGTCCACGTCACTCACGACTCGTTGCTGGGATGCAAGAGTACGAAATGAAAGCGAGGAGTATCAAGTAGCTTTTCTTTCACTTGCTCTTAATCTCGTTATGAACCGGCAGCGGCTAGCTAGAGAGAACTTCACATCTATGCTTTAGACTTAACCTATGTAGTAGTTGATAGTAGGGAGAACGCAGGAGAACGTAGAAATAGGTATAAGTGATTGGTCTGCTTGTGATGAATTATCTCGCTCGGGCCTTGATACATGGCGAGTTCGAATGTTGAGAAATTATACAGGCTCTACATAGATGGAGTGTCAGCTTCGTAATTCTAATGTGTCGTCGAGTCGAGTTCGGTCATCATAACAAGTGTCTATATAGCCTGTCGTCGACGGCCTTTGTAGGTCACTCCCCTTAGCTGCAGTGAGTAGGCAGCAAGCATATGAGTACAATCAACCAGGAAGATACGATAAAATTGCTGTGATTTGTGCCTAGTTATCTGTCCTCGGATTTGCCCGAGCTCATCTTCTCACGGCTTCCGAATGCAACGACAGATCATGAGCGAAAGAACGCACGCCTGCTTAGACAGTTAGGATTCGTGGTATCTATATTGTAGACAAGTATCTTCTCGTCTCGATATTTCTTGCTGTCTCGTTGGATGGTATTCGCGAGGAGTCTCACTACAACCATGCCGTGCTATGTATGGTAGAGAAACGGGCCACGGCTCGATATTCGTTGAGGACACTCGATGTGCTTCAAGCCCCAGCGCCATCAGGCGACATATACCGACGCGTGATGATCTAGAGAATAAAGGAGGAAGAAACATGCTGTGGCATCTCCCTCGACGGACGTCTACGATGTCGGGGTACCAGAGATCGTTTTGCGCTCTATGTCTTGCTTGCGGGACTCGTGGTATATTGTATCTCGTTTGGTAAACTAGTGTCCTCCTCTACTGAGAGCTATCTAGATAATGCTCTCAATGGCCAGTCATAGCAGCCTACAAGATATAGTCGCCCCCAGTGTTCGCTCATAGGATGATTGGCCATGACCAAGGCCCACATACAATATCTAATCGACCGCGAGCATAGATATGAAATATGTGTATGTCGCTGCGCTAACAAGTCTGATACTTACGTACCGACATCTCGGCCAAGACTAAATATATGTGCTATCGGAGATATAGAGTCTCAGCTTAGCTTTCTGGATTTGCTAATACTGGTAATATGACCTAGTATTCGTAATTACTGTCTACTGCCAAACCCGATGATCGATCATTTCAGGCGGGCTCGAGGGATATACGTCATTTTCGGGGCAATACCCCTCGCGGCAGAGATATCTCTTAGCCTAGGTCGATCACACCAGTAGTTCAAGAGCTTTGATTAGAGTCGCTATGAGCAATACACAGCTCGGACTATCCAGATGGTAGTGATTGTAGGTAGAACTCGCCATTTCCGTGTTTGTCATTCTGAGCTGATGCTCGACTTGGCAAAGTTGGGTGTGTATAGAAGCAAGCCAACGTGTTGCTGTTTGTACGCCTATTTTTTTTGGTGGGCTGTTACTACTGGCTGTCTCCAACTTGTATTTGTATTGATTCACAGGAGTCTTAGACGTGCAGTCAAAGAACCCTCGTGGGACGACCTGGCAATGCAAGGGATTCGTCTCGGGACACCGGCGGCTTCTAGAATTCCCCACCACGACCAGGCCTGGTCTCATCCCCCCGCCTCCCTATCCTCCCTCACGGCCTCGGCAACAACAAACCGTCTGATAGAGCTACTTTGCTATACGTATTTCGGTTATAGGTTGAGCAAACAACCGAATCGACATAGGGATGGTATTTGGAATTTCGGACACGCTCCATACTACACTCATAGTATATGATAGATAATATGGTTGTAGATCATCGCAGAGAGTGACCTACCGGTTCTTCTGAATCGATGAACAGAGATCTTGGCGCTGAACAGCTCCAAATTCCATTTATGAATGCTCGCACCGCCGTTCGAGATCTCGTGGCTAAAGGCAGGACGCTACACATATTCCTGGCAAGCAAGCAAGCATGGCCATTTCATGCGGGGAGTGTATTATTAGTGTAGGCTCACTTCCGGGAAAATTAACCGAGGGCTGATGGGCTATCGAATATGGATATCGGGGCCGCCATGGATGGCATGTAGTCGTTTCCTGCTTGGCAATGTTTTGAGAAATCGCTGGCAAACGTCACTCGCCAGGGGGGGCGTGATGGGACTCGGTTGATCGACCAAGCACCCCCCGGGTCCAATGTTCTCGATTGTGGAGTCTCAGATCTGGGCTTTTCTTTCTCGGAACTCTTAACCGAAAGCCATAAGCAGCCATCCAAACCGTTTCGGAAGGTTTGGAGGAACGGGCTTGATTGAGGCTCCCTTGTGCCTTGCGGCCTGCTGCCACACAGGACTCATGCTGTGCGCGCCAACCGAATCGCGACCCGACACTATGGACGAGGACCTGCAGCATGACAACGACAACGACAACAACAGCGGATGTTATGCCCAAAATGATGACGGCACGAGAGTGCTTGAGCGATGCTTCATCTGTCTAGTGTAGGTACAAGACACCAAGTCGGCTACTATGCCCTTCTACATCATGCAAGATGCAACACTGCAACACTCGTATATGGCGTGCGCGGCTGAAAGAGACGAAAGAAATATTGGGAGAAAACAGAAATTGATAGGCGCCATGCTCCCCTGACAGGGTGCAGGCCAGGTATTTGTCATGGTTCTCTCTGGTGTGAGCCGGCTGCTCCTCTATTTCGGTACGAAGTTACAATAGCGTACATATAATTATCGTTGGCCTTGAGGAATAGACAATTGTGCTGCGGCCTGTATACCGCTTCTGACTGTCGTCTAGGTACCTAACCTATGTTTGTAAATTGATCGTTCCGTAATGGTCGGCGGAATCCATGCCCAATATAAGGTTGCATCGTTCTCGAGCCATGCGACGGCGGCTCCTGCAGCCACATCTTGTCTTCGGGTCTGGTGGCTTGCCATGAGATCGCCGGTCCTATCTATACTACTTGCACGTATAGCTAGCCTACCTAGTACATTCGATGGGTTGGAGAAGCTTAGGATCTGGTTTTAGTGTCCACACATCTCTCCAGTAGTGCATGTATACGATCGATGGAGTTACTATATCGGCTACATTACTCCTTGCCGACGAGAAACGCAAGGCTCAAATGCACGTGTGACCAGGGATGCAGTGTCGGTCTGTGATATGTTCAACGAGTCACTGAGCCAGGCAGGGAATCGAGGCAGGAAATCAATCCTAACTACACCACCTACACTAGGTACGTGATATTACGGTTCCGGCAAGGACCAGCAGGAGGCGGCCATGCGTGCTGACTGACCGTACCGGTTACACGATATTCGTGCGGGATTGCCAAAGGATGGATATTAGGGATATCAGGTGCTTCGTATTGCTCCGAGTAACACGGATGGTACCGAAAAAAATATGACATTATTAGTGAGTCGGACCAAGTGCGCAAATGCTCAAAGTTCCTCGACGCAGTCTTGGCAATGTCACCTCACGCCTCGCAACCCTTGTACAGTATGATGAAGTAGATCACCATGTCAGCAATCTAGATACCATTTGTAATCTGCATAGATTAGTGACAGCACATTAGTCTCTCCTCTTGCAGCAGTGTTTCTTTCCCAGAGGTTTACTCACGGATTCGGAGATGTCGAGGCCGAGCTCGAGCAGGATATAGGCTCTTCGGCAGCAGTTGGGGAATCTTTGGGCTTCGAGATGCTGTAGACACCAACCGACCATAGTACCGGTATGTAGTGCGCACTACAGTATGGATATAGATAGCTATACCAGCATTGGGTAGCGCACTCCACTCGGAAAGCTCTCCTGTTCAGCCAAGGATTGCAGAAAGTCTAGACTCTAGGAGTGGATGCGGCCACAGAGTCCCTGCACTAGGTAGACTAAGCGGCTGGGTCCCTATTATTTATTAAGTGTAGCTTGAATGGGCAGTGTTGGGAACGGTGACGATGTGTGACATGGGGGCTGTTTCTTGTGCATTGTAGGAGACTCCGCGGACTTGTTCCTATCTTCACACAGACCTACTGATGAACAACGTAATCAATTTTGCGGCATACTCTTTACGGCAGTGCCAAATGAAGAGCATCCTAGTGAGAAGACGATCAAGTGGTTATTAGGCCGTGTCGACCGGGTTCGGCGCGCCACGGCTCCGGAAAGATTTATCGAAGGCTGCATCTTCCCGAGACATGCAAGACAGTGACATGTCTGCATCGTCCCGAGCAAATCAATCACCGGGTTCCCCAATTGCGGGCCAACAACGCGGACGCTTCCATTCCTGGGACCTGCTGCTCGAGGTCGACGGATGAACAATGCACTCCGGTTGCCGGCATTGCCTAGCGGCACCTGCGCTGCGCTCCGATTATCGACGACCAATATGTATCGATTGATCGTTGTTACTTGACACAGGGACGAGTCGTGAGGGCAATGAATCAGCCAAATGAGTGCAATGTTGCGAAAACACGGAAACAATGATATCGAACCCAGGACGCGTATATTCGGCAGCATAGTGTTTTGGTCTACGACTTGCCGCAGCACCTCAATCAACCGTTTCGGTGGTTTGCGCCATGCAGCCGCCTAGACAACCCGAGGTTGCGGCAAGGTTCCAGGCTATAACCTCCGAGTCCTTAGGGTAGACGCCACGCATGGGCACACATGGCATCGTGGATTAGTCGTACAGATCTGATGGTCTCGATATTGCGAGCTTCCGGACGTTTGCCGGCAGGCAACGGTGCCCAAGGCAACCATGGCCGTCACGGAATCGTTCTTCTGGTGCGAAGACTGACTATGTATCTGCTGACCCTGGGGGCGAAAACACCGAACCTCACTGCCTCTGTCGGGGTAGGTGCTGGGAGAGTAGGTAGAAGGAACACGTAGGTACAGTATTAGCAGTGCGGACTGTAGCCCGCGGCGTTGTTCGGGATCCTTTCACCTGTCAGCTTGGATGGACGGTGTAAGTCGGTGTCACACCATGCTTATTTTTACTCGTACTCCTTTTTTCGCCCCGGCACCATATGCCAATCGCTTGTCCAGCAATCTCTCCTGAGTCCTGGAACTGGGTAGTACAGCAAGAGAGCTGCTCTAAAATTGGGCCTCCTTGGCTACTGAGCATGAGCATGGTCATACCATGACAATGAGCGTCCTCTCCAGTCCCGTAATCATCAATTCGGTCACCACACTCACACCATGAACGGTCAGGCCAGGCCGGTGAGAAAAAACAGCAGGACCACTCATTGATCGATGTAAGGAGTCCGAAGCCGGCGTCGCAAAGACATTTTTTTCTTCTTCTGGACAGAGAGGATCGACGAGCCAATAAAGGGACACCAACCGGAGGCAGGAAGCGCAGCACGCTGGGCAAAAATCCCCAGGACCGGCCGGTACAAGGCTCATTAACCACTTATTGGTATAGGGCAGACCGACTCCTTGACCGTAGGTAATGTACCGACTAGCGCTTGTCTTCCGCCCCAGCTTAGACTAGAGCTATGCCCAAACCTGTCATAGATTAAAAAGAACCACGCATCCATGGTCGAGGCTATCCAATCGTCTCGTCACAACGAGGAAAAGAAAACACCGAAAAGCTGGAAGATGATCAATGTCTCACCGGCTTCATTGGGTAACAGCCCGTCGCACAGGCTCCGTCTCTGTCTGTCTGTCTGTCTCTGTCTCTGTCTCTGTCTCTCTACTGCGTAGCATGTGCAACTTGTCGAAACTGATGTTATGCCATGCCATGCCATGCCATGCGGGGGATCTATCTTATCAGCATCTGTAGATTTGCCTGTTTGTGTATCAATCAGCACTGTGGTGTACACTCGAGTGCTCAAGTGACCAGATCCATGCTCGGAAAATGGACTGCGGCATGCAGCATCCCTTCCGAAATTTCAATCAATGGCCTGCCGCACAACGGATGCAGATGCCCCTACTATCTCCGTGGTAGCGGTAGGTATGCTGGCGTGCTCTCGATCCGCAGGCTCATGCTGGATTGGGTCGACAAGTACCCTCTACTGCTTGCTTGGTTTGCTCTCGCAAGATGCTGGCGCTGTTGATTGTACTGTCTAGCAAGTTCCAAGTCCTCCCTGTTCGTCAATTCCTCCCAGCAATGACGGTCTGTTCTGCCATAACCATTGCTCTGTATTTATTCATATATCCACCATGTCTGCGTTTGTATGTCAAATACCAGAATAGCGCACAGCGCTGCGGGACACAGTGACAAACTATCTAGTGGGCACACTCACTCGAGAACAACCAGTAAGCAGGGTTCTTACTACACTACACTGCAGCTCTCATCGTCCCAAAACGTCCTAGGAGTCGGTGCCGGGGCACCCTTGCTCTCCAGTCCTTGTTGCATTTGAGGACCCCATAGGTACCGCATGCTGCCTTCGAGATGAGCTTGATGTTGTGACTTGATACCCAGAAATGCCAAAGAGATACGGCAAGTACCAGTATACTAGTATCACCGGGAAGGGCGCACAGCCTTACAGGTTTCTCTCCCAAAAGAATGCTTTCTTGCGCGCTCCTTGGGGGCTGTTGAACCCGGCAGCGTTGCCGTTGGGACGAAGCAATCGGTGCGAGCTGAAAACATGGTTGTTGGTAAGATGGACTGCCGAGTAGAGCTTATGATGCGATAGGTCAACATCTCACAGACTTCGTATGCACTCGCCCCCGTTTTCGCCATAACCGCGAGACACAATTCCTGCGAAGTGTCTGATATACGTAGCGAGGTACGGGCAGATGGAGCTTTAGAAATTACTACTTCTATGCGAAATAGACACCAATCTGGAAAGGTGGCCAGAGTGAGGAGACACTGTCATTCACACGCAGACTGCTGTTCTGCAACCTCATCGTTGTACTACCAAGTGTGCTAGGTTAGGTTAGTACTGTAGGCGATGACAACCGCATCCCCCCTCCAAAAAGAACCAAAAAGTCGCAGACCAGAGCCTGCTGAAGCAGATCCAGCCGCAATCGACAGACTCCGCTCCAGCTGCGCAAAGCTAAACTCGCATCGGATGGCACATCGCTGATCACACGCCAAGACAATAGGTTACAAAGTAATCTGGTGGCAGAAGAAATGCAGATCGTCTTGTACCAAAAGGACATTCATGCTTTATGTTACAGAAAACGACAACGCAAGACTTTTAATTCGCCGTAGCAATTCGAGTAAATTCATTTCTCAGATTGGGGAGTTACAAGGATGTTCCAACAACATCCGCGAGCAATGGTCGGCGTTGACCTCCATCTTGCTTACATTTCCTAGTTCGAAGTCCCATTCTGATTTCAGGCCAGGGTCCGTTGCGGACACACCCAGCCAAGCGATTAAGATGCTTGTCAAATGCATATCTGATGACAGGGGGGGGAGGTGGAAAACCCTAGTCGACCATCCCATCGGGGATCTCAGCAGCTAATTTCCAAATCTCGCTCCAAGATGCTACTCACTACACATTCAGCACGGCATGGTCGATGAATGTCCAGCTTCACACTCCATAAGCACGAGAAATCATGATCATAACCGCGGTCCTATCTCTAGCAATAATTAATTAATTAGCGGCCAAGAATTGAAGAAAGAAAAAAAAAAAAGAGGTGCTACGAGTTTCGAGAGGGTTAGTCAATGCGGCGACAGACAGGTACCTATTTCTATATCGAATAAATAAAGCAAGACATCTACATGAGGTCATAAAGCTTTACTCGTCTTACATGTACATAATATACCAGCCAGTATAAGCAGGTTTGCGGTGTGCAGTGTAGTGTCATGAGTGCGCTATAGGGACGGCTATTACTTAGGTCATGTTAATAGTGCCTATACTTAATAGCGATTCTATTTATGCCACGGACATAAGTTAGCGTGTAGATGCACCCAGAATATTGGGAGTATGGAGCCCTCGGGTGGGTTCAGGAAGGATGCGCAAGGGTTTCTAGCCTTGTCTCCTCTCTCTCACATCTCACTAGGGCACCTAGGGAGACTACTGTAAGAGCCAAGCCCTTTCGCTGTTGATGGTTCGTTAGGCCTATCAGGTGGGTTTCTCTTTGCTAGATTTCTCACTAAACAGGCTATTCCTTGCAAGTCTTCGTGAAGGGGGGCAGAGCGAGAAAAGTGCGTGTACGCGAGGGGGAGCGAGGGTAGGAGAGAGAGAAGGCGAGAGACAACGATTGGCAACTTACTTAGATTCTGATTCTGCTACCTTTTCCATAACTGAGGGAACCCCCGTCTTCACTCCCACTGTTGGCTCTTTGACCTGTAGTGTACTGTTCGTACGTCCTTCTTCCTTCATCCTTCCTCCTGGCTGCTGCTGGCCTTTGGGCTTGTCTCACAACCTGCATCGGGCTGGCAAAGTCACGCATCCTAGATCCGCCTGCAGAGCTGGTGTGATCCGCGTTATTGATTCACACCTATTCCGGAGCTGCATTGGCTGTTTCGCTCTTCTGGTTCGTCTACAACATAACAATTCACGTCGCCAACTCGGCCCCTAAGGCTAGTACTTATACCAATCATTAGGCTTTCTTTGTTACATACTGTACATCTTCCTTGCTTCCCCCAGTAGTGTAGTGGACGCCTGCCTGCGTGCCCGCGCTTGTTGCCGCCGGCCCAGACCGCGCAGAGATTCCCTGCCTTAACAAGTCTCTGGCTGCAGGAATGCCTCGAGTTTAAGCCCAATTTGGAAAAGGACAATAAGACACACAAAGACAGTTTCGAGGACTGAACTCCAATCCCCCCACCAGAAGCTACCTCTGCGGGTATAGGTAGGTATGTTTGAGTCTCGCTCAGCGAAACATCTATGCTATATGGCCTGTATGTAAGGCACAAACTTATCTAGTGTATGTGATCTCAGTTGCTTGTCTGAAAAACACGAGCAGCAGCAGCAAGAAGAAGTATACGTAGAGATCGGGCGTATCACAGTGAGCAACCCTTCTTTGCGTCCCTCGAGTTTTCTCGAATTTTCTTCTTCTTCTTTCCTTCCATCGTCATCATTATCATTACATGGGAGCTCCGAGGAACCACTCAGCTGCCACATATCAGAGGAATCATCTGGACTTTTTCACCGTAATCCTAATTAAAGAGGAGGGTGACCAAGCTATACCACGGGAGACTAAGCCAACTAGCGAACTCAGCTTGACCAAGCTAGTCCGGGGTCGCATATCCTTTCTTCCCCGGTCCCTGGGCTAGGCCACCCACTCACTCCCGCAAGGGGCGTTTCAGTTTCGTAGACTTACAAAAGCACCGTTGTCAGCTGCAAGCACCAAGTATTCGCTACAACATACGACACGTGCCACGAGATAACCTTCTACCAGCCAGTACGCGCGGTACAACCAAGACGCCTCTTGCTCACTTTTTCTCGGGCACAGCTGTACATGTGGTACGTTTGTTTATAGGTCAGATGGACCACCTAAAGGGCGAGACATCAGACTAACCCAGCGAAGAATGCAAAAGCACAGAGGCTACAAAGCTCATCCTCAGGACTTCTACTACCGTACCTACTGTACCCGACAGTACAACTAGCCACATACATCCATCGATCAGCCTAAAACTAATACGTACACACACATCGCACAGAGGTTCCCACGACCCATGCAAGCCCGGGACCATATATATTACGACAGGCGCCTCCCGATGATCGACGTCTCCACAACCCACCTATATCTAAGTCCAAGTAGTATATATCTAACCTAGGTATCTATTTATTACTTACCTACTTCAAAGCTCGCGAACCAACTCGATTGGAGGTGTGTATGAGCAGCGGGGATCACCACAGCCTGTGGTCACTGGAACCACGATATAAGCCGCGCCTCGGTCTATATCCGAAGCTATTGGCAACTACAGTTGGAGTTTATTAGCGCCTAGAGGCAACACCAACGCCTTTATTCATTCCTTTCCTTCGATTCGTCTTATCACATTTACACCGGCGTCTAATTCAGCACTTAAACCATCACAGCGACGCCGCGGCGCCTCTATACGTGTAGTCTGCCTCAACACTTTACGGTAGCGAAGATCAAAATACCCTCATTTTACTTCCAGGACACAGTTGAACAAACGTTGCGCACAACAGGACTTAACAACGGACGCTAAGAAGTCGTGAGAGAGTAAACAGGAGGTGGTTGCTGTACCATCCTTTGATACACGAAAGACTGCGAACACTGGACCAGTTCCGGCAAATCTGGCGACTTTATAATCGAACCTTTAGGACTGGCATCCCTACTATCGTATTAGTCGATTAGAAAACCTGTTGCGGACCTACTGCGGTAACTTGACTTAGGCCCTCTCTTTTTACCAACAGGGAGCATTCGTGTGGAGAAAGACAGATACCAGGAAGCGCGAGTGGTGTAGGACTGGGTGCACGAAAGAGATAGAGAGGCAAAGAGAGGGAGGACGGGGTGTATTGAAAAGAAGCATGGACTCCGCCGCCTCACAGAGCATCCTCTCTCGTCGACCGGCAGCTGGCGGTCTTCCTCAGTTCCATCTTCCTCCTCCCAATACGTCCTTGGACTCCCAAATACCAAGTATGGCAGCTTCTCATCGCTTTCCCCATTACCCTTCACCCCCTTCTACCTGTTCCCCTTCCGAATCTCGCCAAGAGACTTCCTCGCCATACTTACAGCATACCCTCCCGCAAGTCGTTAGCAGCAATCATCTGACTTCATCCTCAGGAGTGAGTGACAGTATAAGTCCACCCTCCTCGAGTCTCAACAGTAGCAGCTCGCACAGCCCCCATACAGGCATTACACAATATAGTAGCCATCCCGGTTGGTCCATGTCGAATAATTCCTCGTATACATACGGCTCGATAACCCCGGGCGCGCAGTCTAGTGCAATGTCGTCAAATTACAGCCGCCATTTGTACTCTCCGAGCGCACCAGGGGCAGGCCAGCCGGGCTACAGCGCGAGAAGCTCCCAATCACCAGCAACAACAGATGGTTTGGCACCAGCGTATGATAATGTCAACCACTCATTCCCGATGTCAATCACGGGGGGCGCCACAAGCCACTCAAGCTTCCCTTCGCAGCCTTCACATACACAGCATTTACAACACCCCATTCTGAGTTCTCAAACATCGCAACCCCCCACATCCGTAGCGACTGCGCCGTCCGAAAACTATTCAAGACCACCCCCAACGCCTAGTTATTACACAGCACCATCATCCACACCCCAGCAAACTTCATATCCATCATTCCCTCCGCCACACCCATCGCCTACGCAGCTATCTCCAACGACGACAGGGGGTCCGACGAGAGCGATCCCAGCCCTAAGTTCACAGCATCATGCCTCTATGGGGGGTCTCCCGCCTTATGGGAATAGGCACTACAGTTATTCGACGACTGTTTCTGGTTTGGGGCCCATGGTCCTATCGAATATGGGCAATCCAGGTGGCCAAATGCACCTCATGGGCACCACAAATCCCCTAAACGCCTACCACCACACGGGGCATGCGCTCCCTCCCCATAGCATGTATGCTGGGGCTCCAAACTCGCAACAGGATCGCCCTTACAGATGTGACACATGTCCCCAATCTTTCAATAGAAATCATGATTTAAAAAGGCACAAGCGAATACATCTTGCTGTCAAACCCTACCCGTGTGAGTATTGTGATAAGGCATTTTCTCGTAAAGACGCATTGAAGGTAAGCTAGCAATCTTGCTATCACGCGGCCATCACTAACGAAAGACAGCGGCATCGGTTGGTGAAAGGCTGTGGCAATAATGGAAAGACATCACCGAAAAGTGGAAACGGAGGTTCCCCAGAAGCGGATTCGAAAATGGATCTGGACGGGCCATCAGGCTCCTCGGGAGGAATAAAGCCGGAGCCGGCTTAAGATATTCTAAGCAAACATGATTCGGACGAATCCGGACTTGACTATCATTTCTCGCATTTGGCAGCGGAAAGCGTTGAACACATCAGCATGATCAGAGCGACGACATCTCACCACCATAATGGGACGGAAAAGGGACAAGGTTTGGAGTATTGGGTTTTCGAGTACACCACACTCATGATTGATTCAGAAGGATACCAAAATGGCAGTGATCATCGGACTAATACAGGGGACATGTTTATAATTCAAGGTCGAGGCGTTCTTCAGGTCGGCGGTGCATTTGAATGGCTGACTTTAGATTTTCGTTTGTTTGTTTGTTTATTTATTTTTCGGTGTGTTTGGTAGCTATAGGACTGCGGCTGGATTTACACTCACAAAGCCATCATAGATGTAGGAATACTCTGTTAGCTCGTTATCATGACTGTTGAGAACGAGATTATAACCGCTACGAATAGTCGGTTGACAAACCCTCCGAGAATCATATTGCTTCTCGGTTTTCTCACATTACAATAGTAAATTGTTATAAAGCCTGAGCTTAACTAATCTAACTGCGGGCAGACGTGTGTGCGTGATATTACCTAGATAACTAGTTTGCTGTCCCTGAGCTGGATGGTATACCTAGGTGGAAGCCGGACAGAAATCAGGCTTTTTTGTCCAACACCATATGAATACTTTCGCCGCGAAATGCTAATTTTTTTTCTAGCTATATGGCGAATACCACGCCATTTTGTTTACACTAACAAGCCTCGCAGAGAGACATCTATCCATTTAAAGATGGAGCCAGAAACAGGACTAGACCTAGGCTAGGCTAGGTAGGTAGTTGCAGAGCCAATTGTACGGTACTAGATATCAATAGAAACAATGCTCAGCCTGACTTCGGGACCTCCCGTGTGAACCCCGTGGTTAACTCCAGACAGACTCAGTAGCAACACCGTCTACAGACATCTAGATTAATCTACGACCTAGGAAAGACCACAGAAGACAATACGGAAATAGATCCAGAAACTAAGAAACAAGTGGGCCTTGGCTGGTGCTCAACATGTATAAATAGGACAAAGATAAATGTCAAAAGCAACTCCCAAACAGTAAAGTCGGTCTAGTCTTTTGCAAACCAAACTTTCTCATAAGCCATTAAACTTGTACTTTGTTTCGGCTAATCTCGAGCACGCTGTGGGATTGTCAACTTAGAGGCAACTCAAACGATCGAATATACGTAATTCTAAAATCGGCGCATGGCCAAGGGCGCACTGTGTTATTCCGCTCTGCGTCTCAGAGGAAAAGGTGAAGGTCTGAGGCCTTTACTCATATTTTCCTCTTCCTTCTTCGTAATTCGTCCATGTACACCGTAAGCATAAGCTCAAGGTGGCTATAAAATGTAGCGTAAGCCAACCCACTCGCAATATGCCTCAGGGGATCGGGGAATCGCTGTTTGTCTCTCTCGGTACCCTTCTTTTCAACAATTTTGTCGTCTCTTCCATTCCTTCTCCCTTCCCGTCGGCCTTATCCTAAACGAGTCTTAGTTACTTATTTTATTTTACATACCTTTTCTCCTCGGGTGAAGCCGAAGTCTAGAATCGGCAAGTCTCACCGGTCTGTCCTAGATGTTTACGACGACCCCAGGTCGGAGGCGTCCGCTATCGATGGTCTTGCAGCACCTTTTGGCGCCCACTCCGTCGTTTTACTTGGTCGGCATGTCCTTTAATGCTTGACTAACTCTATCAACTAGTCTAGGAGCCGATCAATTCCGTTGCGTAAAAGTGGACAAGTCGATTATACTAATATTACAAAGCACGTTGACCTTCTTCGAACTTCTCAACCTTCTCACACGGACCGGTATCTTAGCTCAACAGTTCCCCGTACAACGATGGTGGCGACAATTCCGATAGGCAACTAGATAGAAGAGGGGGGGGCCACATGTAATGTATATTGTACACAGCTCAGCCAAGCATTTAGGAACTTGTGGCTTGGAAATAATCTTGGCCTCCCACCCAATCCATCGTCACCTTTGCCAACTGCTACGGCACACCACACCTCGTTTCGTGCTGCCGCGTGGGGTGGCTTTTGGGTTCTCGCTCCTCTTCTGCATCTCTGAGGTATCTCTCTCCACCAAGTCAAGAAAATGGTAAAAGAAGAGCGGTGTCACCCTCTCCCATTTCCCCAGTGATCAGGCCTCCCTGGCGCTGTCCACATGCGAGGCTGAAATGATGGCGTTTCGGCGACTTGTGCTACGGCACATACTAAACTGAGCTCCAATGGACATTACATGCATTGGCCTTCGCCTGGATGCCAGTAGCTAAAATTCACATCCTATTATTTTATTTTGTGACTAATATGGCAATGCGAAATTTGGCCGGTAATATCGTATGTTGGGCTACATGCTTCAAATGTTCTACTGTATTAGTCCATATCCTACTGTACATGCCAGACGCTCGTTGAATCGACTGTCACCACGCGCTAGTGCCCGTGTTGGGTCGAGAACGCAGATCAAATGCAGCAGCTGAAACAACACATGTGAATCCCGAAACAGAGGGAGCAGAAAAAGAAAATCGACGCAACGTCGATCCTAGTCGCCAGCGGCTTGGGTTTGGCGCACCCTCTCTGATGGACCGTGACACTACACACTATCGGCGAAAACGGTTTCCTAGCTGCTTTCTTGGGTCACCCGAGGTTCCCAACAACACCCAGTCCGACAGGAGAGACAAATGAACACTGGAAAGCTGGTCTTATGTGCAACAACGGGAAAAGAACCCAGACCGCGCCGCAAGCCCCCAATATTTCCGCTACTACTCAATCTTTGCTGCCCCCCCTATTGCAACAACACTGATGGAGCAGTAAGCACACATTTCATGGAGTTACCTAGTTCATGCGCCCGCTCAAAGCAAGCTGGGATCGACTTTCTCTTTCTCTCCAAAACCGTTACACAAGCAAGGACGAGGGTTCCTTTATTGTCAAGCGTAGTGTCTTATGGCTGTAATGCGTGGGCATTGTCACCTGCCTCTCAGATAGGCACAGTATGGCAATTATGAGTGTAGGCTCTATTTGGACGAGACAATCGTATTGGCGAAGCAATCAGACCGCGGTCCATAATTACATAGTACTATGCCAGTGAAACATCCCATGCACATTACATATAGTGCGAGGTGCATGATCTGTCGGGGTAAACTGTCAGATGCGTGCCGTTAAAAGATGGAGGTCCTTTCTACTGGGTTGTTCTCTCCAATGATTCTGTGCACAATATCCCCATAGCTTTTGTGTAATCGGCGATTTTTACGTCGGTTTTAGTGTCACATCTCGTCATCCTACAGACCGGCTAGCATATACATCTGCTCGAATTATTAAAATGTACTTCCTCATGGGAGAACCGTGACTAGGAGAGAAGTCCTACTCCTATTTTACTGTGAGCAATCTTGTTTTCTTACTACCTGAAATGGGACACACCAAATCTAATAACCAATTGGCCGACCTTGTTGGGCGGCTGCATTGGCCGAATATTGCAATGACCACATGATACGTAGGCTAGGTGACCAGCTAGCCTGTGTGAATGGTATGCAAGTGTAAGATTTCTCTAAAATTTGCTTCTCAGCTCTAGTTTTATTATTTGCTGTAACTTTAGTGTGTTAACATAGATTCATCTAGAACTCAACCTCCTTGTTTTATTCATGAAACAGTGATACTCGTAGTTCCCGCTGTATCGCTGTACTGTGCATGGCCTCCTATTTGTTGGCAAGTTCCTGATTAGGGGCTTTATTATGAACCACGCATACCATCAACCGCAAAGGCTATTAGGTATTTTATTGCCATCGCCCTACCGGGAAGAACTGGGACGAGAAGGCGACGATTATGATCATCATCGCTAGTACCCTGATTATCTACCCTCATGTGTAGCTGCCTGGTGTCTCCCTGGGGTCTACACTACACACATCAGATGCGAACATGCGTCATGCTGCAAAAGTTGTATGTAGTCTATATACGACCTTATGATGCCAAGCAGGAGGCCCAAATATGACCGTACCTGTTAAATTACATCTCACAATGAATATTGGCGGCGACATTCCTCTGTAAAATATGCTACCTACCCAATACGAGGTCTCCAAGCTAGAATACGAGGGTGTTGGGATACCTATTACTAATTTTCAAAAATGACACAGAGACGCAGCGTAATCGTGATATTGAGGCTAATAAACTGGAACCCGTCAGCTTTTAGCCCTTCAGTAAGAAATCTTTTGTACCGCGTTGTGCTAGATTCTGCTTACATTTATTTCCACTTTTGCTCTCTTTTTTTTATGCTTTCGTGCAGCACTATTTTAGAATTCTTGTGTAAGATTTGGACCGAGTAGTAGTCTAAGACTTACAACGAGCAAGAGCATGCGTGAAGAAATATCGTGTTACCTGGCCCGGAAGTAGAGTGAATAGAAAACAACAATGTAAGTGGGTCTCACCTCGGGACTCGTTCCGAGCTGTCTAAACTGTGTGATGGTGATATTGTGACGATGATACAGCGCTCCCCCCTCTGCATCCTGCCACGCTTTCCCGGATGCCACGCCTCTTGTCAATCGAATTAATTGGCTATAAAAATATATTGAGATCACATGCGCTAGTCCACTTCATTCTGATAGACAGGAGGACAGAAAACAACAACCAGGATTGCCCAGGATTGCCCAGGTTACTCCCCCCTCTCCTCCTTCTATCCATATAAACTCCGAGACGAGTCAAGCCATTGTACGTACGTGACACAACGTCTTTGGAGGGTGCATCCGGCGCTGTTTGTCTCTTGTATTCTCCGTAGGAACACGAGACAAAGCGGTGTCCACGCATCATGCGTCCCTTTCTGCCCTTCCTCAAGGTGGGTCACTGCAGCAATCGGTACACAGATGTGTAGGACAAATATCAATAACACCTGGTCTGGGTGGATGGTGAGACACTAGGAAAAGTAGTATACATGCCATGACGATCAAGGCCGTTAGGCCGAGAGGTTATGGTAACAATCACAGTGGATAATCTAACAGTCCCCAGCCGGAATGTCCACCATCGCAACCAAGGTATGGCTTTGGGGGAGAACCTAGCGAGATTGTCTGTCTAT
Organism: Ustulina deusta; assembly: GCA_023159155.1. NCBI lineage: Eukaryota > Fungi > Ascomycota > Sordariomycetes > Xylariales > Xylariaceae > Ustulina > Ustulina deusta. The sequence goes on from JAJNNX010000053.1 coordinate 164,202, forward strand.
GGAAGCCTTTTTCCCTGGGAAAGGAATAGTGAAGTAGTTCATAAACCTCTAGCGTCTGACGTGTCCCATATGTATCGAGTGTGCAGAACCGATCTCGGGGCTTTATATTCAAACCTAGAATGTTCAGGGTCGAGGTGAATGAGTTGGGTGATGATTAGGCCTCAGAACTCGTGGCGTATGAAAGCGACAACTGGCTCTCAACATTATCCATCTGCCTAACACTGTAGTTGCAGCTAATATTAATCCAGAGCTGAGATAGCATACCCAAATAATGACCCTCTGGTCACCCATCACGACTCTAACGGGAATACCCTCTACAGGTTAGTAGTATTAAACTCCGCTGGCGTGCTAGGCACGCCTAAGGGATTGCCAGTTCGCGCCCAAACATGCTTCGGAGACCGGCCACGAGGATATTCCATCCAGCATGGGAAAATCAAGTGACGTAAAACACATCACTAAGCCACGCTAGCTCGTCAGTAGCAACATCGGCTCGAGAATATATACGCTAATAAAGAGTCTTGGCCTAGTCACCCAAAGTGTGAGGGGAGATAGAACACGTTTGAGGACGCTAGTTTCATATGGGCAAGGAATTTGGTATACGTAATCCGCGGGAGTTGAGGTGGAATTGGCACTTTGTGTAGCGAACTTTCAAGATATCTATATCACTCCTTATGTGTAATTGATAATTAGCCCACCCAGGAGTATTTAACACCAGACAGTAGGCATATGGCCACCTTCACCATGAAATGTGATCTGCGCATCTTAAGGCGGGGTCAACGTCGGTCAGTTAGTTGATACTAGCCCTTATATATGTTGTTGTACACTCCGCAAACCTAATCGAATGCGATCACAAAGGTCATTCAGGTATAATTCCAGGATGGGTTGCTCTGAAAAATAGTTCCTCTGCGAACTGGGGGGGTAGGTCCTTGATGAAACTCTTCCCAGCGACTAGGGCTAGAGTCTTATTCTCGACTCTACGCCATGCTCTATATTGTTTTAATCTAACAATTATCACTACTGCAGTTATTTTTCTTCCTTATCCAGCTAAGGGATGAGACGAATAAATTGCTTCTTGTCTACAAGCTCCGCGACACAGAATTTGGAGCTTTTAGATCTATGCATTTTGCTCATTTAACGTCTGTTTCTAGGATTCAAATAGACTAGCATTAAGGGAAAAACCGAGACACTGCACTATATCTTCACCAATGATGACTACTTCATGAGGTGTGAGTAGTCCAAGCCATACGCAGAAGCAAAGCCCGAGAATCTTGGGAACATAGAAAATAATGTTCCGAAACTCGATGGGGGGATAATACATGTTGACTAAAGTAACTAGCTTCCATTTTTTTCATCGAGATAGTACTACACCATCCGTAACAATGTGTTTAACGGTGTAAAAGCTAGTATAGGCACTTTCAAGAGTCTTCGCTGCCTTGTTTTTGGTTACTTCGAGTAGCAGAAATCTCTACAGAAATCTCTATTTGAGGCGACATTCACACCTTACAAAACATGCACATTCTCTATCGTGAGGCTCGGATTATCATGTAAGTCGCTGAACAATTCACGCCTACTGAAGTTGAGCATAGCCGTCCTGAGTTTTAGGCACCATTGGTTGAGTACGGCAATAGAACTAGCCCCCCCCCCAAAAGTGAATAACGTCTAACACCCGCCTCGCCCCAAAACCTCTCTTCGAATTCACCGTGTATTGAATAATGAGAGAAATGGCCTCGGAATTTTGCACGATGAGACCCCTAGAGATTCCTTCAAATATCAATTACTGACCCTCGGCATTGTTGGACTGCTGCTCAATACACACTCATCGATGATCAACAAGAAGCATAGGTCGCCAGACCGGTATTTTCTGCAGACCAATTGCCAAGCAGTGAGGATGGTTTGCACACCTTGCTCTTTGGTCAGCTTTTGTACTGGAAAAATGCTGCCGAGGTACAACCCTTCCTAGAAGCTTTAGAAGATGCCTGGCTCTTATGTCATACCCCTTCTACAAAATAATGGTCTATCCGCTAGAGTAGGCCGTGCCCCCTCAATTTTCTGGCAAATGTCCTTAAGATAGAGGGGAAGGCAGCGTTGTAAAGTGTTCTACGTGATCAAAAGATCATTCTTTTTATTTTATTCCACGGGATTAACACTTGCACTCTCCCCCCTGCTCCCTGAACTCTTTGATGTCTTCCAATAAAACGAGGACTAACTCCAGGCGCCCCAGTGGGGATTTTCGGACGATCCGCTATATTCCGGCGTCACATACGCGCAATATAATTCTGTCATCATTTTGGCAGCCGGTCAGATAGAAACGTTGAGTAGGGGGGACGTTACACTAGCCGAGCGATGTCCCTTGACCTATTACTTTGCAAGAACAGTAGACGAGCCAATACAGTCAGGATATTGTTTTCTCATAAGACCATAGCAGTAGCGACCAACCGCGTGCAGATTTTACACGAGTTGATGCATGCGGCTATGCTTGCAAGGGTGAAGCTCGGCTTCGCTCCAGAGGACCCGACCACACCCTGGGATTTCGGCATAGGGACTGCAAGTTGGCCGTCATCACGATTGCTCAAGCATCTTGATATAAACACGGGGGGAATCCAGGACTGATGACGTTCTACTCGTCATACAGTTTATAACGTTTGACCAGATAACTCAAATAGGGTACGCTCTGGAGCACCACATATTTAGCGGTGTATATCTATTGAATTGTAAGATATATTCCTAGCTTCTAAATTCAACCCAGCTCTTTCCCAAGACGTTCTCAAAATGACTACATAATATAGACCGTTACCAAGTCAGAATCACCGATAGCTTCATTGCAACAATCCCTTGGCGTGAGGGGGAGAGAGTATACTTGCTATCTGCAATACAGACACACAAAGTGCACATCCCATGGAATATATCACCGGAGCTAGCCTATTATAGATCAACTTGACGAACATAGTAGGCTCAGATATAAGACAGGCGAACACCTAGTATTTTCAGGAGGTCTAGAATCAGGAATTGGTTAAGGGCTGGCGCTGTATACTTCAAGTATGATATTTCAATACTTCTGGAACAACCCGAGCATCCTCTGAAACAGCGATGATTTCCCTATAGAAATATACTCCTTTCAATCAGGACTCCTTATGACCGGAATGTATGCCATCCACCGAGATATAACTGTTGATGACATGAACATTTCAAATGGTGAAGTCTATCCTGGGGAGGCTGAAATGAGTGAGTTATAATCAGTGACAATAACTATCTTGGCTTAGTCAGGTTGAGGTCAGAGTTAGGCAAGAATCCATTGTTCAAGCTAGGCGAGTATCTGGATCCCTCATACACTGGAAGTTTGTGAGGACTTCAAAGAAGTCATCACTAATTCTTGGATGTTAACGAAGACCAGTCATGGCAACACTGTGAGTCACCGTGGAAGAGTGCACCTAGCGGCGTAAGTAGTTCCCGGGATCACTTCTATCTTGTTTTCGCAACCTTAGGGATATATAAGCTCCATTTCCGACCCGTAGTGCTCCGGAAGCTTCTCCTGGTTCCAGAACTCACAGATCACACCCTTGGTACGGGCTTCTAAACCCAATCACCCCTGGAGGCTGCCTGGATTGCTAAACCTGTCAACTTAGTCTTACTTGTGAGTATGTCTTTGAGAAGCTTATCATTTCTTAATTATAAAGAAAACTCCAACTGGCAAAACACCGAGTTTACATTCGTCCTTAAGTAAAAGACTTCCACGGCTACCGCCTTCGAATATCATTCCGACGACTATGGAATGAACCAGCATGGCGAAAATGTACCATAAAAGCGGCAGTTAGCTTCTCGATGACATCGACCACATCGATAATCTCGATAAGGTGCGCGACGTGCTCCGACTTCTAAGTAGGCGCGCAAATCTCGAAACCATGGATCTTTGAGATTCTGAGAATGCTTGGAAAATTAGGGCGTCAAGGAAGAGAATTGAGGCAGGCCAGCATCTCATCATGTCCAATTCGCCCTTTGATAGGCCTTGAGAACATGAGAGTAGCGTTATTGGGCCAAGGGATTTTCTACTGCTATGAACGCGCTACAGGCTCCCCTGCCCTCTAAAACCTTCTGCCAAAGGTTAATGAGTGGGATGCGGCGAATTAAGCATGGGGGAAGTCGCGCCTCTGGTTACAATAAGCATAACATATGGGCTTCTACAAAGTTCGTCCGAGCCGGAGCGATATCAATGCGATGGCCTCCTTTCAGTTTCCCTGTTAATATTCAGAGTAGCTCGACCCAGTATTTGAAGAATGGTTGGAAAGAGTAGATACAGACTTGATGTCTTTCTCTCAGTGCCTAGTTTACGCCTCGATGATACGTAGAGTAATGTGTTTTTGAATAATGATAGAGGAATATTGTATAATTGAGATTCGGTCCACCGATGCCTAAAGCTCGGAGACGGACTGTAATCACGGCGTAGATTTCTTCGGTCGTGTTTGAGAAAAGCGATAGAACATCGAGGGAGAGTACACGAGAAATCTATACTACCAAGTGCCGAGGACCTGCCACAGACATTGCCTTTATTAGGCATTAACACTATCCGAATGATTGTCTTGTTTACCCCTTAGCAAGTTTCACACAGCAGGGAGTTCTGGGTTGAGGGAGACGTATCGTACACTCTGGGACTTGCATGCGATGGTGAACTTACAACTTTGAAGGGTGGGATACTATATACTAGAACACTAGAGCACTGACAGCCTGGTGCCCGGGTGCGCTTTCGCCTTTTGAATGCCCAGTGGCATATAAGCAAATATCTTACCTCAAATATGGAACCGTAGATAGGACTAGCGAGTAGCTAACAGTGCCTGAGATTTAAAAGTTAAATTGTTTACATGATTGATATAAGTAAATACTAGGTGCGGAATAGACACGTCTATTCTTATCGGTATATATATTCAGTTGGCTGCTGTTCACCGTCAAGATACTAGCAAGCTTTTTATGATTACAGGCGATTTCGTCTAAGCGACATAACTTCACTGAAAAGCTACATGGTAATATGGATTAGGCTCGCTAGTAACATGACTGTCCTCCATGGAGTTGCAGTGTTATGTGGAGGAAGGCGGTCACCTGGGTGCTCGTCAGCAGAGCGTTTCGGCATATTTTGGGGGAGTGCCAAGGTGATGGCCGCCAGGTCCATCAAGAGCTTCCCGATATACTTGGTACTCTAGATACAAGATCCTGAGCGACCTAGGGGCGTCAAACCTAGCCAAGCATGCATTGCTCAAAGTACACGAACTGGCGAATCCATTGCTTTGCGTTTGGTGACCTCAACTAGCTTCACCTCCTATTCAGCAATAAACCCAAAGGTTCGGACTTTGCGATTTGATCTTAAATTCGCCATCGCAGGCGCTGGTACACCTGAAACAACAGGTGAGATAGGGATACAACGGGCAGAGAAATCTGTAAATGTTGGAACATGGTCTTAATTAAGCGCGATCCCGTATACAAGTGCCACCAAGGTGGATAAATGTCTTAATGACCGTAGAGCAAATCCCCATCGTTGATCTAGATAATCCCAGGTCAGAAGAAATTCTTAATACAATTCGTCAGTAGTATGAAAACTGCAAATATAGATGTAACATCCTCATAGTTGTAGGGCTTAGCAGGAGACTTCATAGGGAGGGCTAAATAACGGGAACAATTAGAGGAACTAGATATTGGCGGTTGACGAGGCGAGGAAGTAGGTAAGAAAAAAGAGCAGGGAATGTGAGCTGTGGCTATACCTTGGGTGAATCCAAAGCAATTTTCACGTCCAATTAGCTCCGGATAAAAGTTAGTCTACCTAATCAATATCTCAGCAAGCCAAATCAGCCTTTACAAAACACAGTCAAAGCGAGCCGCAACGAGGTAAAGGCAGACTCCAGTCATTTTGTCTTCCATTAAAAACGAGGGCACAAGGTTTAACTAACAGTTGATACACCAAGTGGAGGGCAGAAAGATGAAGGATAATTTGTCTATAGCAATTAAGGTGGAACGTTGATGATGCTTGAAAAGGTCCTAAAAACTTTTAATATATAATTGTAGCTGGCGGTTTTCTTATTGATGCAGAGAAGCTGACGTTAAGTTTGGGAAATAGAGTGGACCAAAATATGAACGCATTAGGTTAGTATCTCCTAAATAGGCTGCTCATGTCCCTTGCAATTCTGGTCTTTTGAGGCTGCTGAACCGCCATGCCATACCTAAGTACCTACTAGGTAGCCACCGCTGCCAGCCAAAAGAGTCTGCGGGTCGCGGGCTCGACCCGGAGCGTGAGCGGGGAGGGTGGACACAGGGGCTCCCCTTCAGCTATAAATCTACGCCGAAACCCGTCGTAGCGTAGGCTTAGGGTTTATTCTACAGAAGTTGAAAGCTGTAAAAGAGAGAGGTACTAGGTATGTACTGTACCTACTAGGTAGGTTGCTTAGGTATCGGGAAGTGATCCACACCTAGAAATTACTAGATCTGGACATATTTACAGGGACCCCGACCACTCACAGGAAGGGACCCGTTCTTACGGTACCTGCCTAGTAAGTAGGCAGTGAGCGAATTTGAGCAGGAAAACAAGGGAACAGGACACCGGCTGGCTGGAGGCTTGGGTAGTTAGCGTACCTAGTCTACACAGGTACCCATTGAATGAAGTAAGAGCACGTTTCTTTATTACCACTGCCATCAGTATCATCCATATGCTGAGAGGCGCCCATAATCTGTCGCTTGTGTGTGTGGTGCCTACTCAATCGCTGTTGTAACACCCGGAAGACGACTTTCAGGTCCTGTCAACCTACATCACTCCGAGTCTCTCTAGATACCGTTGTCACCTTAACCTACAAGAGTCAACACATCAACACCTTTCCCTAGCAAATATCTTTTCGAGTGCTGCTATATTTCCTTGATTTAAAACGAGTGTTCGGGTCTAAGACAAACGCCAAGTCCACGCTCCATAGCAACGCCCACTGACCCGAGAATCTACAATACCAGCCCATTCCTCGCCGTCCATCTCAAAACGAGTCAAGAGCTCGGTATCCGATTCTACAGACTCATAGAAAAGGCCGCAACTAAACAAAATGGCACACAACCACGATGAAATGGACATGGGCTCGTCGTCGTCATCGCATGACTCGGGGCACATGTCCGTCTTCAATAACGAGATGATGACGGCCCTCTACTCCTATGCCTGGACGCCCTCGACTGCGGGTGCGTATGCGGGCACCATCATATTCCTGATCTTTCTCGGCGCATTCTTCCGATTCTTGCTGGCAGGCAAGGCGATGGCGGAGGCGCGGTGGCTAGACGCCGAGATGAAGCGCCGCTACGTTGTCGTGCAAGGCAAGCTGCCTGTGTCGGAACAGCTCTCCCGCGACGATCTCTCTAAGCAAGTAACACTCACCGAGAACGGAGTCGAGGAGAACGTCTTTGTTGTCCAGCGCAGAGAGCAGATCCACCGACCCTTTAGACTATCCATCGACCCTCTACGTGCCGCCTTTGATACCTTGATTACGGGCGTTGGATATCTACTGTAAGAAGACTCCTGCTACTCTGACGATCCGGAAGCTGTATCGCGCTAATTTCGTTTGTGTAGCATGTTGGCTGTCATGACGCTGAACGTGGGTTATTTTCTGGCCGTGTTGGGTGGTACATTCCTCGGCAGCCTGCTTGTGGGCAGGTTCTACACCGGATCTAGCGAGCATTGAGGAGGGCAGTGCGATCAAACAGTATTTGCACGACACAGTCGGGGATGAGCTTCCGTCCTGGAAGCACGCCAACCGAGAGATGGGAGTACGAACGATCACGAAGCAACGGCCGCTCGTTACGGAAGCGAGGCGAGAACCATAATACCTGATCAACGGGGCTCGGTCAAAACATGCACAGGAATGGATAGATGGACTACAACTGGGCTGGGCAGTTGAAAATGAGTATATATAGTAGGTGTATAGTATTGTATATTGTATTAAGGAACAAGTCTAGGTATAGTTGGATGAGGTGGTACTTTTACAATATATAGTGGATACGTATGGGGCGTAGTACCTAGCTATCTTTTTTATTTGCCTCCTGATTTTTATACTTTTATTTGAACTATACGTATTTATATAAGGTTATTACTAATTTGTTTTTTTAATTGTTTTTTGTTATGCTTAGAGTTGTATGTAATTTTAGAAGCGTATATTTTTGATTTTTTAATAAGGTAAATTTTTTAGCTTTGTTTATTTTAATACTTTTAGTAAAAAGTTTGATAAGTATTTTTTTTTGTTGCTTTGACTTGTGTTTGTATTATATTAAATGTATGCTTTTTTTATGTTTTTTTTTTTTTTAAAGTATTTAATAAAGGTGCGTTGTTTTTTGAAAAATATTTTGTTTTAGTAATTAGATTTTATAACTTTTACTGGATCGCAGTTCTATATTAGGATATATTTTTTTTTTGATTTTTTTATTTTAATAATAGCGATTATAAAGATGTGCTATTTTTTGGTTTTCTATTGGTTTTTTATTATAAGTCCGTTTAGAATACTAAATATTCTAATTTTAAAGTAGTGTTTATTTATATTAACGGGTTTAGCAAAGTAATTAAAAAAATTTTTAGTTTGAGCGTTTGGTATATAGTTTGTTTAGTTTATTTTGTTTTGTTTGTTATAAAAAGAGATAAATTAAAAGTATACGTATAGGATTGTTTTGTGTTTTTATTTTAGTTCTAGATATTTTAGAATAAGGGTTAGTTCTGGTTATGTTTAAAATTGTTTTAGGAAATTTTTAATTTTAGAGCCTAGCGTTTTTGGGTCTAATAGGGGTTTATTAAGATTTATTAGTAATTTTATTATAGTTGAGGGTAAAAGGAAAGAGTTTGTGAGTAGTGTTGATGTTTTAAGTGTTTTTTTTTATTGTGGTTTTTTATTTTTTAGGGTAGGGCTTTAGTATTAGTAAAAGGGTCTTTTATAGGGTAGAGGTTAATGATATTAGTTAATTAGTTTGTAAATAGTATTAATTAAATTGTAATAAAATAGAAGATCTAATAGAGTATAAATATTTGGTATATTTTTTATAGGGTGTAAGTAGTTATAGTTTAAAAAGGGTATTAGTAATTCTAGAGTTCTTTAAAATAGGACGCTTTAAAAGGTAAGAGCTCTGTTAGATTAGCTATATAAGATTTATAAAAGTGTTTTAAAGTAGCAAGGGTTTTAATAAATAATTTATAAAACTTATAAAGCATAAATTTAGCTATTTTTTTTATTTGTTTTATAACCGGAGGCCTAGAGCGTTTTAAAATATAATAAATTTGTTTTATAGTAGTGGTTTAGTAAAGCCATTAGCTATTTGTTTAAATGTATAAATCTATTTAAAATTAATATTTTTTTGCTATATGGCTTTTTTATAGAAAGCTTGTTATATAGGAATATGTTTTATTTTGTTGTAGAATTGCGGGTTTTTTGCTATAACTATTGCTTTTTGATTGTTTTTGTATATAATAGTAGCGGTTATTTTTTTTTTTAAAGCGTTTAATTTAAATAGTAGTTGTTAAAGCTATATAGATTTTTTTGTAGCTTATGTCTATTCTATTAGTTTTAACTTGCAAAAAGATAGGGTAGTGCTTTGTTATTTTTTAGAGCTTTAATTAATAGTACTGCTTTTTATATTAAAAATATATTTTACTATTAAATGTTTGGTTTGAGTATAGCTAGCCTAGTTAGTATTAGTTTATCCTACTAAATCTTGCAGTTCTTTTTAATAGTATAGTTTTAGGTTAATAGTGCTATATAAATAATATAGCACTTGCCTAGCTGCTTTTATATGTGCTATTATAGGGTTTTTTATATATTTGCTTAAATAGGAAACAGTATATACTATGTTTAGTTTAGTACTAAGCATGGCATATATTAGGCAGCTAATAGTTTTTGTATACTATTAAGTGTTATTTTTGGGGGCCTTGTAATTGTTTGCTAGTTCTAGAATTTTGTTTATATTAATAGGTGTAGTAATTATATATGCTTTTTATTAGCCTAGTTCTTTAATTATTTTTTTTAAGTAGGCTTTTTAACTAAGGAGGATAGTTTTATTTTTTTAGTTCTAAGTAATAGCTATACTAAGGTAGAAGGAGTATAGCTCTAGATCTTGTATTTTAAATCTTTTTAATAATGCCTTTTTGATTTTGTTGATTTTTTTTTTTAAAAGTCCTACTATTAATAGGTTATTAATATAAATAGCTATATATATGTGCCCTTTAGTAAATATACTAATGTCTAATTCTAGTAGTTTAAAGTTTAGCGTTTTTAAAAAATCGGCTAGTATTTAATACCATACTTTAAAGGCTTGTTTTAAGCCGTAAAATATTTTGTTTAGCTTGTAGGCTTTATTGGTTCTATTGTTAAATTTAGGTAGTTATTGAATATAAACGTTTTTTTTTATTTTTTTATATAGAAAAGCAGTTTTAATGTTTATTTGTTTAATTTTAAGATTTAGAGCTGCAGTAATTATAAAAATAGCCTTATAACTTATTGGTTTTATTACTAAGGCAAAGGTTTTGTTATAATTTTTGCTAGAGATTTATTTAAAACTTTAAATAATTTATTGTGTTTTATACTTTGTAACTTTTTTGTTAGGGCTTTTTTTGATTTTGTAGACCTATTTTCTAGTTATGAGATTTCTGCTAGTGGGTAATTTATAAAATGTTTAGGTCCTATTATTAATAAGTAATTAGTATTCTGTTTTTATAGTTTTATATTATTTAAGCTATTTAGTGTTTTTTTTAGCTTGTTTATAGTTTTTTAGTTTTATATTTACTACTAGTAATATAAATAATAGTACTATAATAATTATTTTAAAAATAGGTAATAAAGTATATAAACTATATTATAAATAATTAAGAACTTATATTTAGGGACGCAAATTATAGTAAGATTGTAGTGCTTTTTGTATTAGGTTCTTTAGTTTAAAATATAGTAGTACTAGTAGTATATATACTAAAAGTTATTGATTTCTAAAAGGTATTAGAGGTAATAAAGGTGTTTTTATATAGGCTGCTAGCATATATAATTTTAGAAGTTCTATAAGTAATAGATCAAAAGTTATTTTTTTTTTTTAGGTAGTTATTTTTATCTTTTTTGTTTTTTTAGTAGCTTACTTTTGTTTTTGTTTGTTAAGGGGTAATAGTGATCTATAGCGCTTTTTTATTAATTTTTTGGTATTTTTTATTAATATGTAAAAGTATTTTTTTATAAAAGTAATATTATTAATAGTTATAATAGTAAAATTGTTAAGTCTATAAATAATATAGTTATATGTTTTATTACTTTTGTACTCTAGTATTTTATAAGGGACAGTTTTTGTTTTTAGTATGTTTGGTTTGTTATTTAATATATAGTTTTTTAGTATACTAAGAGTAACTATATAATAATAGTCTAGCTATTTATTGTACTAATTTTTGTATAGTATTAATGCTGTTTTTTTAAAGCGTTGTTTATTCTTAATATAGGTAGCTGTTTAAATATAAATAGGCTAGAAATTTAGTAAAAGTTTATTTTTTTTTGCTATAACTAGTATTACTTATACTATATCTTTTAGCGTTTAGATAGACTTTTTTGCTTTTTTATTTTGCTAGTGCTACTTTATAGCAGAGTATTTAATAGTTATGCCTTTTTAAGTACAATAATAAACAAAATCTTTGTTTATATATATTTTTAGTTTGTTTAGGTTAATATATTAGTATTATTATTTAAGTTTTTTTTATTTTTGCAGAAGTTTTTTAAATTTTAAAAACTATAAACTTGGACTTAATAAAAAAATAGCCTAAACTCTGCCAGTAAAGTTATAAAAGATAGCTATTTATTTTATAAACTTATTATAGCCTATAGAAGTATCTTTTAGTATGCTAGCTTTATTAAAGTAAAAGAACTTTATAAGGTAAGTTCTTTTAGAAAGTTTTCTTTTGTAAGGTTTTGCTTGTATTTTTTTTTTAATATAGGTTTTATAAAAGTAATATTTGGTTTAGGAAGTAATACCTTTTGTTATTATTATTAGTTTTTATATTTTTTTATTACTTATATATCTGAGTTATTTATGCTATATTTTTAAAGTAAGGTTAACTAAATAAGCTTAAAAAGTAATATTAAAAGCAGCTACTTAAGTAGTTTTGTTTAGCTAATTAACTATATATAGTCCGCCGGACTTTTTTGCTATTAAAAAAGTATGCTTTTTTATAGCTACCTAAGCCTTATTTTAATAAAACAGAAACTTTGCTTTTTTTTTTGCAAGTTAAAATATTAAAACTAGATTTACGCCTGTTTTAAGGCAATAAATAATATTATTAATAATAACTATTTTAGTTTTTTTGTTTATAATAATAGAAAATCTAGCAATGCTTATCTATTCTGGAGTAACTATAGTACTACTAATTCTATAAACTAACGGCCCGTTATAAGGTTAGAGTTCTATAAATAATAATCTATTGCTAAAATTAGTTTAGCTATAACTATTATTTAAAACAATATAGTTAGTAATTTATTTTATAAGTTTTGCTGCTTTTAGTTTTAGTATATTTAAAAAACTTATTTTTATTAAAGTTCTTTTAAAGCTAAAGTTTAATAGGACTATAGCTATTAGGCTTTATAGTATTATAAGTAGCGCCTTTGTTGCTAATAGGCATTAATCTTTTTAATGCCTAAATTTACTAAATATCTTGCTAAGAATGCCTGGTTTTTGTTCCGGTATTTTTTTTATTTTTTCTGTATTGTTCCGGGTAGCTAGAAATATTAGGTTTAGGGGTCCTAGTAGTAAAAATAGTAAGGCATTATTAATAAATAGAGTAGCTATATTTGTATTGTTTGATATTTTTTGTTTTTTATTTAGTGTTTTTACTTTTTATTAGTTAGGAGCTAGGTCTAGGTTTGTATAGAAATATTTTAAAAAGCTATAAGTTATAACTCTTCGGCTAGTAGTAATATAGTAGGAATAGCTAGGTTTTTTTTTCTTTTTTGATTTTTTATTATTTTTACTATTATTATTACTGTTATTATTATTATTATTATAATTTCTCTTTTATTAATTTGTAAGTAGTATGGCTTTAGTAGTGTTTTGGCTGGCGATTTTTTTTATATATTCTTTTTGCTATGCTTTTATTAAAGCAAGTTAAAAAGTTGTTCTTTTTGTAAGTTTTTTTTTTATAAGTTTTTTAATAGTAATAAAGTAATTTGTTTAAAGAAAAGTAGAAATAAAGTTGGCATAGTTTTTTTTTAGACCTAAAAAAAACTTTATTATTAAAAAGAGTTTTTTAATAGTAAGGTTTTTTGGATTTAGATCTTTAAGATTAAAGCAAATATTGCGGAGTTTTGTAGTAAAGGTTGAAACCGAGCTTTTAGTAGCTAGTGAGGTGTTTTTTTATTTATATAGTAGGTTTTGGAAGGCTAAACTTCTAATTGGTTTGATTTTTTTGTTAATTAGCTTTTATATGTTAGCTACTATAATTTTTTGGTTTTTGCTGTTGAACTTTATTTGTTGTTCTATTAGTAGTTCTTAGATGTTTTTTTTATAGTAGCTACAAATATAGCTTTTGACCTTTTGTTAGGCAATTTTTTAGGTTTTTTGTGCTTTATATAAGTTAAAGTTTGTTAGTATATTAAGGATTTCGGTTGGTTTATTTTTTTTTAATTTTTTAAGTAGGAGACTAGCATATTTTATAACATATATATGGTTTTTTATTTGTTTTTTGAACTTAAAGTATTTAGTTAAAAAATTAAGCATAGTAATGCTTTAAAGAGTGGTTGTTTTAGAATTATTATTTATTTTAACAGCTGTTGTATTTTTTAAGTGTTAGCTAATAAAATAAGTTGTTTAGAATAGATTTTAATAAAATATTGTTTAATAAAATTAGATTTGGCATAAAGTTATTAGAGTTAGAGTTAAATAATATTTCGATTATTTCGGGTATAAGTTGCCCTAAAATAGAAGTGCTAAATGTACTAGATTTAGATTTTAGTATAAATAATCAAGTAATAACTTTGAGTCCGAACAGGTTTATTTTGTTAATGTTTTCTAGTATAAATATAAGGGAAACTTTACGTAATAAAGGCAATAGTAGAAGATTTAGAAGTATAGTTAGTAAAAGAGAAGTTTTTAGCTAATAGTTATAATTTGAAAAGTTTTTGTAAAAAAGGCATATTTTTTGTTTATTTTTAAGTTTTTATATAAAATATAGAAAGTTTTTTTTGTTAAAGAATCGGTAGTAAATTAGTAGAATAAGTAGTTAAGTTCTGAAGTTATATTTTATAGTAATTTTTTAAGTATTTATAAACAAGCTTAGTTTAGAACTTAAATAAGTTTTTGTTTTAGTTTTAAGTGTTTAAAGTATTGTTTATTGTTTTTTTAGCCTAGTTTTAGCTAAATTTTTGGTTATTAAAGAAATATTAGCTTATTTAGTATTTTAAGTAATTTGTGCTTTTATATAACAAATATTAAGGTAGATCGATTTTTGTTTTTTGTTAATAGTTTATAATAAGCTGTAAATATTATTAATAATAATAATAATAGTTATTAGGAATATAGATATAGTAGAGATTATTTGTTAGATTTAGTAAGTATAGTATGTTTTGTTAGTTATATAGTTAGTATATTAGGGCATTTGTAGTAAGGTAAGTAGCTACTACTAAAGTATAGTATTCCTACTAAAGTGTTATTTTTAGTGTTACTATTAGTTTCTAGCTTAATAAAAGTAGTAATAGTTGTATTTAAATGCTATAAAATAATTTAGATAATAGTAAATAAAGTGATAATTATTGTTAGTTAATTATAAAGGATAATTATAAAATAATTTATAAGTATTATAGGTTGTAAGTTTTTAGGCTTATAACTAGTTAAAAATAAGTATATATAGTAGGTGTATAGTATTATATATTGCATTAAGGAATAAGTCTAGGTACAGTTGGATGAGGTGGTATTTTTACAATATATAGTGGATGCGTGTGGGGCGTAGTACCCAGCCATCTTCTTTACCTGCCTCCCGATTTCCATATGGGCGACGCTCTATTTTGGCAGTGTGAGATACTCTTACGGACGGGCTCAATGAGCCATGTGATAGACGGCGTTACGGGAGAGACGGGATGACACAGCAGGCGTACCAGCAGGACGAATGATGCCTATTCATCATAATGATCAATCAAGCAAGACAGTACTCAACCCATTTCTCACAGACATTTGAACTCAGTGCGCTAGCTTTCGCGTGGAAATTTGATCACGAGTTTTCTCGCTTCGTTTCTCTCATCGACTGGTTAACCACTTGAAGTCGATAGTCATGTTGTACCCAGATAGGGAGTGACATGTACCGGTACCTAGGGCTGCCCAGGGGTCACTAGCGTGCATAAACCTTCTCAAAACTGCTCACCTGGTGGGTCAACCTATACTTACCCCGCCTCACACTCTCAAGGTGCTTACTCACTTCTTTACATCATCTTCACATATCTCATATTCAGAGTTTGATTCAAACTATATCCACAAGATTTCGTACTGCATAACTAACTATGATTCCATATCTTTCATGTATAACAAGAAATATAATATGTGGAGAGAGAAGAAGAAGAACCATCCAGTCCGCTCAAGGAGCAATGTGTTCAAGAGGGATGAATCTTCTTGAACGTGGTATTCACAATGAACCACGTTTGCGAAAGTACCCATTCACGACAGGAACTACACCAAGTCTAGACAACAATAAATTGCCATGTTATGGTTTAAATTCAGAGCCTATGTGGAGTTGTTGTAGTCGTGACGTGGGCGCTTCATCGAACCGGACGTTCGTCATCGTGTCTTCATCATCATCATATTTATTATTACCCTATGAAAAGCCAGCTCCCGCACAGCCTCGCGTTTGCGCCTGCCCGTGGAGGTGTGTTCCGCCAGGCTCAGATGATTTTGCATCACAAGCTAAAGCTCTAGAAGTTCTTCGTTGTGGCGCTCTTATGACCCGCTGGTTGCCTAGGAATGGAGTACTGACATGTCGTCTTCTTTCTTGCCTCAGTAGGGATTGTATTCTGCAAACCGTTGCAGCAACTCATTGTATAGGAGATGTAGACTAGAGTATATGATAGCGCACCAAATAAGCTCTTATTTGGGTCTGCCGAGTTCCAAGACTCTCCGCCGTGGTTTTAACCTTCGTACCCCACTCTCCCCTTTGGTATCATCACGTCTCTACCGAGAACTAGAGCAAACATCGGTAGTTGGCCACGAGCATTGATTGAGAGGAGGCAAGTCGTTCCCAAGTTGTCAGTATGTGAGCTTACCATCCCTGGCTTCGCCGCAATGATCAGCTTCCGGGAGACTTGGGTATCGAAGAAACAAACTCAGTAGGACATTTTTATTTCTTCCTGGTCTAGTTCTATATGACCTGTTTGATCTCAAAGGGCCTTGTTTGCGCACGAATCCAATTGGCAATCAAGTATCTCGAGTGAGAGTATGGCATCCCATGTGCGTCAAGGAGCTTATTCGGAGTGGCCCCCAACCCATCTCAACGCCAAGCTCGAGCCAATTATTCGCGCAAAGATAAATGCATAGAATGTTATTTTTCGATTGTCATAGGCTTTGGCTATATTAAGGCCTGCTATTTGACGTGAGGTCAACTTTATCAAAAGTTACGGGAGTTTGTCTCAATCGAGATCAAAATCTCGGTTGATAGGAAACATGGGACGGTCGGCTGGGAGAGTCCATATCACGATCTTGATCGCAATTCTCACTTATTTTAATGGCTGACGCATCAGGGCTTTACCTAGGTCTCATCTTAAGCCATTATTCATAGGGCCTAGCACGTAGCCGAGTATCTGGGTATGTTTTGATAAATGCTATTCTTAATATTATGCCTAACTGTGATGGAGGTCCTATCCAGGGTTTATTCCTTAATGAACCTAAAATTTTTTACACAATTGGCACACGCACTTGCGGTAAATGTGATTTATATTCGGTGATTAAGCTTGTTCTTATGCTTATCGAGGAGGTGTCATTTTTGGAACGCCGGATCGAGTCCCGATATGGGTGACGGTCTATGTTGGCATTTCTTCCCGAATTCATGGCCTAGTAAGAGGCTTCGAGTCATTGTATATCATATTTCGCAGCTGCTTAGATGAGTTTATATTAGCCAAATCCGACAGGCGGCTAACTTATTACTTAGGGTACCACCTGTCAGTTTTGACATGGGCATCGGCACACCTGCCTCTTATTCCCCAGATGTACCATTATGAACGAGGACTTACTAGCATGCACGATTCTCGGTGAAGGGGTAAGTCCTACGTTACAAGACCCTCAATTAATAACGCATCGGTAAGAAAAAAAACTAAAAACAAAAAAACTGCGACTTTCTTCGTAATTCTTATTTGGCATTGAAGACGGGTTGGTCACGATATAACACGAAAATTTGTGCTTTAGAGTAACTCGGGATGACTCGACCTTGTAGTTCCTAGCAACAACATCACAATTGTCTATGTAGGACTAAAATGAGAATACTTCCGACACGATCCCACAGGACATCTTCATTCCGATTAGACTGCACAACTGCGACTTGTCTCTCACTGATATTAAACGGCTGTTTTGTATATTCTTAAGTATCCGTATCAGGAGAATACGGGACATCTAAATTTGTTCAGACGGCTTACCCGCGGAAAGAAACAGGTTCCAACTCCAACAATGTACCGGACGTTGCATGGGAACCTGAGAAAATAGTCCTGACTGGAAAAATTCCGAGAGAATCGTTGCTTGACTCGCCCTCCCTAGCAAGAATGAAGAAACGTAGGGAAAGTCAAGCCCTCTTCACAGCAGACCTAGAGTCCGAAGGTTAGTGCATAGATATTAGTACGTGTAAGTTACCTGGGTAATTGGAACAGATTCGGATTCTTGCACTGGCAACGATAATGCATAGATCCCCCGGCGTAGCGATCACATCCGAGCCACTCTAACAACCTACAGTACCTAATTGACAAGAACTCGAATCAATAACCGTGCCCGTCTCACCTGTCTCCTCTTCCATCGATTATACTGAATACTTACATGGTTATCAAGTTCACGCAAGACCCTAAGATACGGACACCTTCACACGCCATAACTACTTTCATCTCATCTATCCCTGTTATCGCCTCATAGGCGTATTTGAAGAACACCAATCCCCCTACCTTCTCGTAACATATGCTACGCAAATTACTAGCACCTACACCTAGACACGTAGCTGGACAATGGTAGGTCAACCAGGAACTCAGGTGTATTATCTCACCGGGACAACAACTGGAATTCAAAGGGCCCCCCCTTCTTGATACAATACACCGAACTAGTGACGAATTGCACTTGCTTTATTGACATCGTTCTCGTTTCATTTTTTTCAATCTAATCAAAGCCTCAAGCCTCAAGTCTTTGTGAAATAGCGTAGTACTAGAATTTGCTACCTTTGCGGATGGGTTCATTGAGAAGTCGCCTTAGCTTTAGCTGTACCAACGACAAGGAGGGAAAAATTTTTTTTTCCGATCTCATCTTTTCGATTTTGTTCAGATACGAAGCTCAATTACTACTCAGTCTTCATGGTCGTCTAATGGTAGGATGATGCTATGATACAAATCAACTCTTGGATGACCTGATCTCCATGGCCTCCTGGTAACAACGCCGAAGTGTTGGTCTGGAGACCCTCAAGTTCTTCGTCACATCTACCATCGGACCGCATGTTTCAAACTCTAGACTAGATTTCGCTAGTCGAGATGGTGATGTTGGAGATAGGACGGTGTACGACGGTACACGGATGGCCCATTAATTGCTGGCTATCATCTATAGACAAGTGAGATGCTCAATAAGTATAGCCTCAAATGTCCTGGTTAACCTGTCCCAAGAATATGCGGGCCTCTGCTGGCGTCACGGCTTTGGATGGTAGACCACTTCGAGACAGTCGTAGTCAAAAAGCAAAGACTGAACGCGACTAGATGATAAAGGTCAAGACCTTTGGAACTGACTTTGTTTGTAAGGGAGGTTTATATAGAGGAGGTGATATGAAGTGTTATGGGTTTTATGGTCATTGCGAACCGTCGATGTCGTAAAAACTCGTCAGCCTTCCATCAATGGTGCATGCTTATTGCAAATCGTGGACGAAAGGGTATATTCGTCGCCACCATGTAGTCATTAGTGACAACGCATAATTTCCTGCTTTAGAAACACCAGCTCCGGGATGTTATAGTTCCCGGCGATGGATCTAGCCAAGCGAGGCATCCATTGAGCGCAATGGTTGGAAACGCTCGGTTTTTCGATGTCGAGTGCCGAGTGCCGAGTGCTTGAAGTAGATGTTCACATTCTTCAAGAATGTAGCCCACACCGTCATGTAGACGATAGAGCATTGGACGTTCGCTATCCCATCGAAAAAAAAAAAGAAAAAAAGGGGGGAGCCCCCCCACCATTACGCTCGAAAGTTCCCGACTTTTTCGGGCGTTCTAGGTAGGCCAAGGGCTATCCCGGATAATCCTGTGTCATATCAATGATGAGAGAGGAGATAGACGCGACACTAGAGCCAACAATATGGGAAGGCTGGTGACTAGGCGGAATATTAGTTTGACAGCACAATTCGTCTTGATAAATTGACGAAAATGCCCTTGCTGCTTGGTAGATTCTTGACCGGGAGTTGGTGCGAGTAGCTGCCAGATTGACTTTAATTCGAATGGAGGGAAGGAAACCATGGCATTAGAGGCCACCGCGAGTACTTGGGAATGAGTCGAAATGTATCGATATTGCTTCCAATCGAATCTATCATTGCCGAGTCACAGATAGGCGATGGAGAGTTACTAGATGGCAATGCCATTTTCCATGCTCATTGCAGGGATATTCCGAGGTGAGCCAGGGAACGGAGAGCAAAATTTAAGAACAAAAGTTAAAGTATGAAAAGATGGGATTGGAAATCGGACGGAAAACTAAATTGACATTGCGGGGAAGTCACGATGGCAAACAACGCTGAGCCACCGTAGTCTCATAATTATAGTTTGGATGAAGAATGCCTGAGTAGAAAGAGAACCTCATCAATGCATTATGTTCGGGTATCAGCGCGAGGCAGAACGTCGCCGGCAGGGTGACAATTAGGACTGGTGAGCGGAGTGTTGAGGCATGCCAGACTGTGGAGGCATGCCGTAAGGAGGAGCGCCGCGCTGGACGTAACCTTGATACATGGCTTGAGGATCCATTGGAACGTTGGACATATAACTAGTTGGCATGTGTGCGTTCTGAGGCATTCCCGGCCGGCTGGTCTGGGGGGGGAGGTGTGAGTTGGGCGGCTCTTCGGGTGATTCGACTTGATTCCCATCATCGACACCGTTCTCATTGCCGGGGTTCGGCTCTGGCGCGTTTAAGCAAGCCTGCAGCCGTCTGGTTAGTTCCTCGCCAGATGCAATGCCTTAACGCCATAGAAGGTGCGCTAACCTGAATTAGATTCTTGCCCTCTGCCTTTGTTACCAGAGGCTGAAGCTTGGGCGT
Source organism: Ustulina deusta (assembly GCA_023159155.1). NCBI lineage: Eukaryota > Fungi > Ascomycota > Sordariomycetes > Xylariales > Xylariaceae > Ustulina > Ustulina deusta. The sequence goes on from JAJNNX010000053.1 coordinate 184,650, forward strand.
GGTAAAGGTGTAGACAAGACCAGTTTCTGAGACGACAAGAAGTAGTACTTGTGTGCCGGTGAGAACGGAAAGTTCGTATGCCTGTTTCACCCACCCAGAGTTAGTGCTCGTTTCGCGATGGTATTGCATGTGTCGTTTATGGTACAAGAACGCGTTCGACGCGAGAGATACGTGACGGGTTGGTGTTAAGGGAGTATCGGCGACAATACCTTCTTCATAATGCCGGCCTTGCGCTTGGAGAAGGTGATGTGGCGACGCGACTTATCGCTGATGAACTTTATTTCAATCTTGCGCCGTTCGCGCCCGCCCTTCTCGTCATCGTCGTCATCGTCATCGGCAATGCTATTGCGCGGACGCTTTACACCGCGATTCTCGGGGGCGGCGGCATTGCCGTTGCCAACATGACTGTCGTCCAGCTCCTGGGGAGTGGTTTGTTCGTGCTGGTCGGTGATATCTGCCATTGCGGGATGGGTGCTGGATGGTATCACGAACGAAACAGGCAACAAATGGTGGAGATACTGTTTTGGTCGTGGTGCCGATGGCCTATACTGGATCTGGCGTTGAGCGGAGAGGCTCTGTTGTCGTAGGCTGGAATCTTGTTGCAGAAACCGGGTTTGGGGGCGCCTGCTGTATCGAGTCTGGTATAAGTGCTAGGCCGAACAAAACTGGAAGCGAGTGCCGAAGAATTTCCCAGACACTTGGCTGGTGGCACTATTGCTTTGTTTGGGTGTGATTGATTACCAAGGCAAGGCGAGGCAAAGCAAGCTTTACTTCGTCGAGACCTGGGGGGAACAGGTGGCTCTGGCCAGAGGTATTGCAGGATGGATGCGCTGTGTGGCCCAGTTTTGTCAGATGCTACAGGTCGGTACTGATTCTCCCATTGAACTGTAGTGGGGCAGTGGATAGAAGGACAGGCAAGTTGGTAGGTGGTAAGTACTGTGCTGTACTGCGCGTGTGCATGACCCTTGTTTATCGAGGAAACCAAATGGAATGAATGGGACAGGAAGGGAAAGGAAGGGCAGGACAGGACAGGACTACCTAGACCTGAACAATGAACGAAGTATAAGATGCAACAAAACGAGAAATTATAAAAAAGGCAACAGCAGTAACATGAAGAGAATAATACTAATGGCATAATATCATACCGGGAGGAGGGATGGGGAGGTGAAGATAATAGGTCCAAGGGAGGAGGTGTTTGCCTTGTACGGTAGGTTCCCAGTCTGGTAGGTAGGGCAGGATGATGGGTTGGAGGAGCTCTGGAGCTTCCTGGGGCTTAGGAGGGTTTGGCGGGCTGACCTTGTCCCAAAGGGCGATAGGTGGGAAAAGAAACAAACGAACGAACGAGGGCGCTGGCGAGCGAACTATACAAGACAAGGCGATGCGATGCGATGCGACACAGCACAGCACAACACGATGCAATCGAACCGTCCAAAATGTGTTTGCTCACCTTTGTTTTCTTCGTCTTGTCCTTGGGGGACGCGTACCTGGGAAGGCCGTCCGAACTGCTTGCACAGTCTTGGAAAAGATTAGTAAAAAGCGAAGGCCTCAGCGTTCAGCGAAACGTACGAGCCTTTGATTGCAGCTTGATTGAACGACACTTTCCCCTGTAGAGGAAAAGCCCAAAGTCTGCTCAGGTGTCAGATGTCGAGCCTTTCCCTTTTCTTATCGGGTTTGGGTTTGGATGATTGATCAGGAAAGGTGAATGCGGGATGGTTGAAAAGAGGATAGCGAGGTGGTAATTAAGGTAGCACCACGGGCTTTTTGGGCTTTTTCTTGTGACGCACATTAAAACTTGCCAGACAGCTGTAAAGCCCGCTAGGAAGCTACGCAGTACTGGCGGGGGACAGTGGATGCCAGTGCCGGAGGGGTGGATGCATGGGTGGATGCATGGAGACGGAGGTCACCCTGGCCACAGTTCCTCGCACCGTGCAAAGGGACACGGCTACGGTGAGTCTGGAAAAGAGGTGGCAGGAATCAGGATGAAGGAACTTGCGGAATGGATGAGTGCAAAGAGTGCAAGTCGGTAGGTACACTACCCTCGGCACCCGAGGAAATTGAATGCACTAAATAGAGACCTATGTACCTACCTAGGTAGTCCACTCGTAATATACATACCACTGTACACTACAAAGAGAACGAACCACCCCAAATTAAGGTAGGTTGTAGTGTATACCTAGGTAGTGTACTACATGCTTAGTAGTAACCAAACACGCTGGGCTGTGGGTAGAAACTGTGGGCGCTCACCTGTCCCAGTCCTCATGCGCAGAAGGGAACACCGCACGCCATTGACTGTAGCCAATCAGTAATACCTAAGTATTCATCGTAGTAGCCTACACTAGTAGATGCGTCAACTACTGCAGAAGCTAATCACTAGCAATGCTACTCTAATTCAGTACACTAGTGGTGATGAATGATTTGCTACCTACCTACCTACCATCAAAACAAGATTGACGAGCTCTTTCCACAATCTTAGTCCCATTCTTGAACACTGTGTGCATCTGGCCAACCTAGAAGTATGTTTACACTAGTACACCACGCTACACTACTGGACCGTACCGAACCCATGTACCTTCCGCTAGAAAGGCAAAAGAAATACACTATGTATGGAGTCGCCGTTTAGTGACCGGGATAGTCGTTTTTAGTCAACCAGGACATCCTACACTATTATTCAACAGGTAGTTGAGTAGGCTGAATAATTCTGTTGATTACATACTTGGGCCACGCCCTGTCGTGTCAGGTTGTTTTTTATCAGCAAAGCCCCTAGGGAGGTGGTACATACTTCAAGTTGCTTTCACAACGGACGAAGGAGTGGGAAAAGCCTTGTTGGAACTCTGCAAGTTCTTGTGAATTTGTTGAGACATCGCTCTCTCTTGTGTACAATTGGGTCTGCAATGGGGTGGTGGTGGAAGCGCCCCAGAAGAACTGGATTTCTGGCCACTCAGGTCCCAAAACTAAGCTGTTAGGTGCCCAATCAAGGCAAGACACATTGTCTGGGATTCAAGTCTAGCACACATTCTTAAGAATTTGAGTTGGCCTGACAAATCGTGCCGAAGTATAGATACTTTATACACTGTATGATCCGCTACTGTCGGCCAGCTGTCAGTGTCAATCCCCCCCCTCCCCCCAGCTGCAAAGATAAAGGTGCAAGGCTGACGACCTCAAAGCAGGTACATAGCCTAGCTAGGTAAAGATACTTTATTTAAGCTTTCTGATGTTCCCCCTAAAAAGAAAAAATCACGGGAAGAGTAAATATTTAACATTACTTATTAAACATGGTAGTTAATCATAATACCTAGCATGGTTAAAGCTGATCTTTTTAATCGAGGTAATAAAAGGTTTACTTGAACCCGGGGTTGCCTAAGTGTGATTAATATAAGACTTTGCACATATATAACAAAGGTGAAGTTAGAATTACGGCATGGTTAAGGTGTTAGAATCAGCATCTCTATCTAATTTAACAACTGTTTCTCACCCTTTAAGTATTGGTCCTTGGGCTTGCTTCAATTATTGATGAGCTGCTATAATAACAGATGCATGATTTGTCTAGATAACAATTCAATTATTTCTATACCACCAACTTGTTATAACGCAGCAGCAAGACGGCCTGCTAAAAATATCTTGATAAACTTGAGACCTTTTAGCTCTATAACAACTAGGGTGCATGGTCGGCAGGTTCAAGCGGCTGTAATAAACCCTTATTCTGAAAAGTGATGGATCATAATGCCACTCTTAAGCACAACATCTGCAATGTGCGGGGGCGGGGCAGTTGCTTCGGTGAAGTGTAGGCACTTATAGGTCCTACGGCCTTGTAGGCTCCGATGCCTCGGACCACAATGTCTTGAGATTTTAGACTACCTAGTACGAAGGGCAGTACGAAGGGTCCATTACTCCATGCCTCTACTGTACGGAGTACACTATTATGGAGACAATACAGTGTAGTGCAATCTAGGTATATGACAATGGCTACAAATGCTGGCGCTGACCTCGAGGGCTGTATGTAATATACTACTCAGTACCTATAGTACACTAGGTAGTGTAGGTCTGGAGGTATGCATGCATGTATGTAAGGACGCCTGATTGCGGATTTGGAATGAGCCAAGATATGACTTTTAGCGCTGACGAATGCTTGGCTTCTTTTTTCGCTGGGCAGTAAAGAAAGAAAATACTATGTATACTATATACAACACTACATACAATATATACATACGCATAGTTATGGGTATATACAATGTAAAAAAGACTAGATATACCAGAAGATGCACTGTATAGTATCTAGTATATCTGTTGACAACATCTCTTCTTTATGCCTTTTGACCAGGTACCTATGTATAGGCTTCCATGGCACCATTTATAATAGCAGTGACAAAGCTGCCAGCTGGCAAAGCGCGATTTATCAGCACAATATACTGTGCCAAGCTACTTGCTTATACTAGTGCAGTGAGTTCATGCTTGTCACAGTAATCCACCCCACACAGTACAGTATACACGAGACCTGGAACTTGGCTTCATCAACCCACCACGCCTGCGACATGGGGGGTGCGGCAGGGGGCGGATGCGCTAGGTAATATTTGTCCGTCCAATCATATTGAAGTTGGTCGACTCTTTGGGAGTGTATCCAGATTGGGACTTTCAAGGACGGTTTTCTCCAGCAATCGTATCTGATGAGTGCACACAAGTTGAAGCAGTACTCGAACCCCCAAGTAGGATAGATACCCAGAGGGTGTTCTCGGGCCAGTCCACATAATTTGTGCGGTTCTTCGTTACTCTTACTCTCCTTGAGAGTATCGGGGCAAAGAGGGTAGTAGAGAGGGCAGAGGAAATAAGACGGGCTATTTTCGATGTCTTCTGTGGCTCTGATTACACTAACATGACTGGCCCTTTCGAATGAACATGGATGCATACTTAATTCTCACCGACCAAACGCCGTGCTTCTCTTATCCCTTTGAGTAGGGGCCACTACAGTATGGTAATAGCAGAGTACCGGTTACAAGATATTGGAGAGGTATCATGCAGTAGCGATAGAGATTTTGCCTCAGATCGGTTAGGGCATCGCGAAACGAAACGCGCCTTGTGGACCGTTCGGCGGTCCAAGTGGTTCTGTTCTCTCTCTGTAGGTATGTAGCGCGCACATGAAACCCGTACATTACCAAGGCCCAAATGTTGTGTACTGTAAAATCGTGTGGTGGGTGGTTGAGCCAGTGCCGTGTAAGAATTTCCTGCAATGTATACGTACATTATACATCTGGATAGGTCTACGCGGCGATTGGCAGATATCAAAACCTTGTTGGGCAAGAGCAGTAGTGGAAGTGTGTGAACCAAGCCTATTGCTACACCTCGCACACCTTGAACAACCTTGGAGGCCAGGGTCTTAATATTGAAGAGGTTGGACGCGTCGAGGGCGGCACAGGATGATCCCCTCATGCAACAAGACCTCGGGAGTGTCAATGCGGAACAAGGGAATGCTGTCACCTGCATCATGTACACTACACGACACCACACTACACTAGGTACAGTGGAGGCGACATTGGGGGGCTATTCCCTGCACTTTGATGACTGTTCCTACCGTGAAGAGGGGTGTTCCCAACCCGTCCTACATCCTGGAGAAGCATGAGTATCTTGTCTGCAGCACAAAGTACCGACTTTGGAGTTGGATTCTTTCTACCTAGAAATGCTCATTAACTGGTGTTTATCGGCCCAAGTTGGCAGACGTGCGTGCGAGAAGATACTTTGGGGTTTCGCGGTGAAACAACCTTCGCAAACAAAACGATAGGAATGAAAAATAGGGCCGACCCCTATTTCTTGCTTCCGCGTGCCAGGCCAACGACCATCAAGCGCTACTGTAGCGTAGATGTACAGTGCTGTAGGTAGTCTCATGCGACATTCAATAATACACTACCTCCAGTATTGGAGGGTGTCGAAGAGATTCGAGAATGCGGTTGATCCTATCCCTGGGAGGCAAAGCGCCGAATGTTTCCCCAGGATTTATCGGTTAAAGAAACTTGCCAGCATTGGTTTGGCGCAGGCGGCAGATTGACAGACAGCCAATGTTTCGTTCCAGCACGGCGGATTGTCCAACCAACCAAGAACCCAAGAAGGGCTGAAGAATGATTTGCACGCTCTACCGAGGTTAGCATAGTTCAGCTGCATCCATCGCTTCACGTAGAAATTACGACTAACACTGCGCCCTGTCTGCAAGCTTGAGAAGGATCGTTGAGACAGGGCAGGAGTTCTGAGCCCCCAAACATCTTCAGCGAACGATCATTGCTACTGGATAATCACGCTGCATGGTTTTCGGTCATCACATTCTGGAAACTGGCGGTGTGGCCTTTGCCGCCCTAACGCGAGTACTATACGGCAACCTTGATGCTAGTACACTACGTAGAACTAACTATACGGTTGTTCCCATAGTCCAAGTAGGTCGCCAAGTAGGTAGACAGACGGATTACACTCGACACCCATTACCCATTGGTGTACGCGACGGCCGCCTGACCGTCGTACCCGTCACTAAGTTATCTCCACATAAAAATACGGACGGACCAGGTACTAGTCAGCACATTGTATGGGAAACACCAGCACTTGTGTCGCGTAGAGAGTATATCGTAGGTATACGCCGCGCGATCACGGGAAGCAAACTAGATTCGCGGGAACTCCTGCGGCACCTCGGATGCCGCCAGGGCCTGTAGTGTACCACTCTCCGTGCAAGCCGTTGGAATGCGCCCACCAATCAATTGTGCTACGGCAACAAAATGGTGACCGTGGTTGACAATGCTAGTAGATTGCCTCTCGAGGCTCTTGGACATGCGACCAACCATGCGCATCACGGTCCTAGTAATGCAGCCAGAGACAGTGTATACCCAGCACCCAGCATCGACAAACCCACGGCCTCGGAACGTGACTTCAGAAAGTGGTTTGCCGTAATATGATTCTCGCCCGGTTGGCCCATGTCCGATCCCGCCCCGGTCACCATTCCAATCTCCGCGCTGTGTTACGCAATCTCCCATCTGTTTCTGTGCAGAAGACAGAAGACACAATTCCGCTCTGAGAGAACATCCGTCGGCTCGCGGGTGGCTTGCTTCCGCGGCACATAGTGTAGGTACTCATTGAAACAAGCAAGATGGACTGGGTGATGGTCCGTATACCCACAACTAGGAATAGCTCACTGACTGTATTTCTATCGAGTACTAATATCCTCTGTCCGCTGCAGGTACCCCTTTCAGAACCCCCTCTATCATGAGCTGTGCACCTGGCATAGGTACCATCGCTTGGATCCCTATCGCCGTGAGCTTCCGTGTCCCGAAAATGGGTATTTGAATGGTGCTTCGAACTCAATATAATACCCCTGGGGGGCTTTTCCTACTACTATCTTAATCTTGAAGCTCCCTGCGTCAGATCCAAGATTCCTGTGCTTTGACGGTAGAGAGACTAATGCGTAGGTAGGTATCAGACTCTACCGGTGTGTAGTGTATAACGAAATCAAGCCATTTGTCTGACGATAACTCGTATCGTTTCCAGCAAAGCCCGCTTGTACACCTCAATAGATAGATAGTTCAAAGAAGGGCAGCATTAATCAGACTTCAGTGTTGAACACGGAAAGATCTCTACATTAGATCGTCGCGTTCGGCACAGCGCCTTTGGCAAACCACATGAGTCGCTACCTCGAGAAAGCAAGGACTTATATACTAAACATCATTCTGGAGTCGCATGAAGGTGGCGACAGCATCCACTTACCTAACTTCCCATTTTTGAAGTTGTGTTCTAACAAACAAAGCTACTATTCGAGTTTTGCTCTGTTTTTTTGTCAACGGATGTACGGCGATTTGCAAAACTACCTCTGGGTATATCGGCATGTAGTTTTTTTCATATCTCGTCTTACCGGTATTATTATAATGCACATGATTTCCCGTTTCGTGCAGCCATTAGGTAGGAGATTTCATTGGTTGACCAAACGCTCAACCCTGCGGTGCATAGCCCGATAAACTTACGTGTGCGAGTGGTTGCAGATGCACTACACTAGATACTACCTACCGTGACTGGTACGCGTAGGGACCCTGGCCGACTAGCATGCTATCGTCGCATCTACCCGTAATTTTGCCTCAGAATGGGCGGCGGCTCCCCCTGATCAGCACCACTTTGAAACCACAACTGTCTTGAGTTGCGCATCATGGTCCCTCCAGTCAAGCCATGCTGAGAGCGCATCGTGCTAGAATCGCATCAAGGTGGATGCACCCATACGCTTGTTTGAAGCATGTTTCTGGGACGCCGGGCAATCAGGCCATCCTGTAAAAATAGCAGCACGAAATAGGTAGAATACAGGCCAACAAGAGAGAGCTGTGGAGCGTCGTGGTGTTTCGACCTTGCCCAGCGTCTGCGTCCTCGAGTGTATCATTTCCCGTCTCATCCCCTGCTTTGCCTTCTCTGCCACCGTCGCTTTTTTTGCCTTATTCACTTCTCTTCTCTTCCACCCATTTTTGGCTTTTCAGTCGGGGCTGCTGTTCTTGTCGCCGTTCCTTTTGTCGATTCACTCTCGACGCTTACGTTCTTTCTGTCGCTGGCTCGCCATTGGAATTTTTATTCTATCTCGCTTCTCATAAATACCGATAATCAACGGGAACATTCGACTTGTAAAGGACGCCGGTCGTCGCATTTTCTTTAATCGCCATATATCGACAGAAGTAAGAAGGGGACATAGGAGGAAATACAGGCTCGACCCGAGGACGATTCGAGAAGAAGCAGAAAAGAGGTGGACATTGAGGTTGCCGTACTGCAGATCTGAATTAAAGACAAGATTTTATTGTCTCCCGGGGTGTAATCAAGATGGTCAACAAAGTGCTCGCGGCCTTTATAGGCATCGATGTCATCTTCGCGGTGACCGGTGCCCTGATCGTGGGTTTCTCCGTCATCGTCCAGAATACATGCTTCGACCCTCCGACCGGCGGCACCGAGGCAGCCCGCGATCTGCTGTACCAGCAATTTCCCCTCTCAGGTGAGCAAGGAGATTCGGATATGAAGTGAGAGAGAAGCCTCCAAGAAGCTTACAATTTCCTTCTTCGCAGCTGGGATCGGCAATGGAATCTTCACATTCATTGCCTTCGCCGCCACCCTCCCGGCGCTGGCGACCAATAGTCGCAGCTGGTTGAAGATCGCCATCTTCTTGATTGTCGTCGATGCTCTTTTCACGCTGACCATCGGTCTCGACTTGTGGATTCTCACGTTGCGTATCAAAGAAACCTTTGCCACCATATGGTCGGCGCAGCTTCCGGCGGTCCAGAGCTTGATGCAGGATTCCGTAAGTAAAAGCCATCAATACAGCTTTCGATGCCCGAAGACAAGTTCTGATAACGCCATTAGTTCAGTTGCTGCGGCTACTTCAATAGCACTTCGCCAGCCTTCCAAATGGACTCCACTTGTCCCAGCCCAGCTACCGCAGCATTGATGACAGGTTGCGCGACGCCCATAACTCGGTTCAGCAACACATGGGTTGACAATCTCTTCACGGCCTTATTTGGTGTTGTTGGTGTGGACGCAGTGCTCGTCGTTGCAGCCCTTTGCCTGCTGAAGGAAAGAAAAGAGATGGAACGCTACCGGCATATTGATGAGAAGACTGGTGCTCGAGGCACATTTTAGACGATTCGATCCTCAATTCTGGTCCTTCTGCACCATTTCTACACAGATACGCGTCGGCTATCATGTATTCATTCTAACAATCGCCAACTTGTTGCTCGGGTGTCGTATTTCTCGCATCAAGTCTACAATGATAGGGGGTTTGGATTAAAAAAGAAGATGCTCGCTTGCTCCTGGTTTGTTTACACCCAATCAGTTAGTTACTCACCTATCAATGAGCCTTTGATATCCCTCGTTTATTTGATTTCGGCGCTTTATTGGATTTAACTCGTTATTACAGAGCCTCATTTTCGCATGTATAGGTTACTTAGATGCAGACTATAGAATGCTGGGAATATTTGGTGTGTACTTACAAATACAGAAGACCTACATGTAGTCTGCCCCAAGCGGAATATGTTTTACTAGAACAATCTCATATGACGGCGAGTGTGTTAAACACATACATTTCCTCCCGAGCTCAGGGGAACTTTCTCACTTGCATGACGCATATCATATTCTCCGATCGTTTGAGGACGACGAAACGGACTCAGTAATAGAGCGAGTGGATAACCTGCCAGTAAGCCTCAAGCATTTCGCCGAGATATATCGGCCTGGAAATCAGCCATCCAGCGGAGAAACCATAGGATGGACATAATGAACAATGTATCATTCGATGTGTGCTATTCCAAGGAGATTATTCACGTAGTGGCTTGGACTCAGCACTAGTCGACTGCCACCATTTCAGGTTTCAAAATATCTGGCAAAAGGAAGTGAGGGTGTCCACAAAGCTAGTATCACTATATCACTATAGGCGGTTGAAACTAGTTTCATTCATTGGGAACACATTTGTATTGGAAGAAGTGACCATCCGTCGGATCAAAAGCACCCGCGAGCCAGGGCCTCCCAGAATTGAGTGACGCTGTTCGTAAAGTTGACCGCGAGGTTGTACGATATCAACAGGACGGCCAGCTGAAGAAAAACCACCGAACTATGTTCTAAATGGTATTAGTGCTCCCCATGTCTCGGAAACTAATGGGTGAGCAAGGTAGAAGTCATCGAGAAAAATCTGAAACCCAACTGCCTTTCTCCTGCACCTCACATTCTAAGGAACAGATAAAAGGATGCAGAGTCACCAAATATGATACAAACTGAACGGTGTGTTATCAAGTATGGGGAAACCACTTGAAAAGACCCAAATCCTCATGACATCGTAATATTCGTGAAATCGGTAACATTCTGGTCTCCTCCTCATATATGAACTTTTCCCAATGTGCTTTTTGTTATTTTCTTGGTCGGATAGAAGAAGGAATGGATCGCGAAGTATCCAATCCGGCTCTCAAGACGGATCACCAGAAAGTTGGGGGGCTAGCGACGGCCAGAGAGCTCGAAGGCGGATGAGGAGAATGAGAAAAGAAACCCTCGTCTTCCCAGCTCGCAGGCGCTTCCAGCAGAAACGACTAATCATCTCCGACGAGAACCGAGATCGATCGGAGTCGAGGCCGGGGGTCGCCTGGCGGAGAAGACACGTCGCCTCGCGGCGGGCGATATAAAAGAGTTCAAGGCCGGGACATTGTCGCACTTCGCACAACAGAGCGACATTCTCTAGCATCTTCCACAGCTATCCTTCGAGAGCGTGGTAGCGCATCGATCGAAAAAAACAAAAGTAGGAGGAAGAAAAAGGGATCGTGTTGCGGATGGCAAAGCAACATCCTCAGGCCGAACAGCTACAATAAAGCCCAGTCGCGCGAGGTTCGCGTCAATTCATCGACACTAGCAAACGCGCACACAGAACGCTCTGTTTCCGAGATCTCTACCGTCTCGCCCGGAGGCGTCGGGACGCGGAAGCTTGCACGTGCGGCGGAAAGATAAGGGGTGCCGCCGTAGGAAGGGAGCGCTTCGTCGAGATCAGATTATGTCGATCGAGTGTCGCTAAGCTACATTCGGAGTTGGAGCGACGTGAAACAGTGCTCAAGACCACCGAGGCGATCGAGCGGGATTTCGTCGCTTCAAGAGTTGACACGGAACGGAGCGTGGGAGGCTAGGCTCCGTTGGATGTTCGGATACGGCTTGAAGCATCCCTCGAGGTCAATCGATCGGTCGACAAGTGCATCAACACAACGCTCCAGCGGCCAAGGTCGGAGCAGGTTCGAGACGGCCAGACCACAAAGCGATCCAGCGTCAACCGAAACGGCTCACGACTCAGGGGGCCGGTTATCCGCGGCCCGAACGGGGTGCTCTGGGGATGCCGTCTTGGGTCATGAAGAGGAGCGAGGCGAAGTGGGCGCTCAATCGCTCAACTCTTGATCCCATCGTGGAGGCTATCCGTCTGCCACGATGGGAGCCAACCGCCTGCCCGACCTCGGGCACAAGAGAAGGAGATGGGGTTTGCGGTCAACTGCCTCGGCGAGCATACTGAGGGGAAGAGTGGAAGAGTGTCGTTCGGGGAACGAAAAGGGCCACCTAGGCTAAATATGACGGCTGGTTCGAGCATGTGCGTACGTCAAGCTGGACAGGGGTGGTTACTTCTCTAGTGTCAAGTGGCGACCGACCTCATACGTCATATCATTCAAGTTCCCGATAAGAATAGGTCAATCAGGTTTCGAAGCACTCCCCACCCACCATTACGTCTTTCAAGCCACATCAGCATACTACCTCGACTAGGTAGTATGATATTGCTGTCTGTCTCAATTACCAGCCTACCTACATGTCGCAGTTGTACCGTTTCTGCAGCGGATGTGTCCATTAGTGCAGACATGGAAAAAGAAAAAAAGGCATGTCAGATGTTCTGGATCGCGATTTGGGCCCCCATGCCCACCCCGGTCAACCGTTCGGAGGCTAATGCCGTGTCGCCCTAGACTATGAGTAGGTAGGTAGGTAAGTAAACCGAGCAAAGTGTATGACGTCGATCCATGAACAAACGCCTCCGCATCGATGAGCGCGTCACAGCAGTGCCTTTTCATATGGCAGCTGTTGTCGTATCCTATCCTACCAGTACTGTAGTCATCATTGGTACTTCATCAAATGCGTGACAAGGGCTTACAGACTCGCGTCTTCCCAATCGGGCAGACACCTCGATCTATGACCTAATTGCCCCACGACTTGAGCTCTCGCCGTGTAGGAACCTACCTCACTTGGCTTGGCTGTGCTGAGTTTAGACCCTCCGTATATTATCGTATGCCGGAGAACTTTCCATTCGCATCCGGGCTGGTATGTGCATCTTGCCTTTTTTCGACTCACTGTTTCTCGAGCACATGTCATGCGTCATGATCGTGGTCTCCTCTGATACGCCGCTTGCCTTGCCCGTTTCGGGACCACAACAAGCGCGTCGAAGGTTGACACCTGGAGGTTCGATGGTTTGATTGGCATGGATACGTCAGAGCTATTTCTATGTATATTTAAGGTTGGAAGGACTCGCCTCTTAGCTTTGTTCCTCACATAGTTTCCACCATATCACCTACAAACCACAAACGTCCACCAACACACACCACCTATCCTATAGCGCGAAGGCTATCTATCAAAACCAACTATATCCACTGTATAAGCTACACACTATAACCAACCGTTCCTCGAACCAAGCTTTTGAAAATGGGTGCCGTGGTCAGCTGTGTAAGTTCTTGTTCCGCCCCGCAGAAGTCTAACCTTCGCCACTAACACAGTCGGTATGACCAGATCGAAAGCATCTTCCGCACAATCGGCAGCGTATTAATGGCGATTGTCAACGGTGTTGGCAGCATCCTACAGGCCATCATCAGCGGCATCGTCTCCTTCTTCGACATCATCATTACCTTCCTGACCTGTGGCTACTGCGGCCGTCGTCGGCGCATGGGCGGCACTACTCGGGGCAGACGTCACCATAATGCCATGACAAGCCGCATTTAAAATCTTGGAGAGTCAGATTTGCGAGGACCGGTGGGAGATGGAGGTGCGGAAGGAATAATGGAGGATGCGTGAGATGGAAAGGAAGAATCAACCGACGGTTGAAGTGACCCTGATGATAACTTTACGATATCACGATACCCATACCCCCCTTGACTTTAGATGCTAGTCTCGTCCCTTGACCATGAATACAAACGTATAAATTGTACAAAATTGTCCACACTGACTAGTTAGACAGTGATGTAGACGTTGGACCTATCATCGCTTACTCGAGTTAAGCGCTCAGAAGTCGCGTATTTGCCTCAAAGGCCATGCCATACGCCACTCTTAACCTTAGGCGGTCAAACTAGTAAATAATAGTATTCTCTATTATTTATGGCATAGTCCCGGCTAAGTGGGACCGCTCTAGATGGTCACATGTCCAGATCGATCAGATTCCGGTTGAAGAAGCCATGTACCTTGCTCGCAGCCTCTTTGCCAATCAAGGGATCTAGCTCCTCAATCATCATGTTCGCGACATCTCGCACATTCTCCGTCTCTAGAGTAAGATTCTTGAGGTTCTGGGGGGTAACACCAGGAACGACGCCCAACATTTCCTGAGGCTCGAGATTAAACGCCTGATCCTCTGCCTTCATGTCCTTGTCGAGCCCCGCGCGCACCGCCGCGATGGGGTCCGGTTCGGGCTCTTGCGTCTTGAGATTCTCAAAGATCTCGGCCGTTTGGTAAGGGCTGCTGCTCCAGATAATGCGGAGGCGCGGGAAAGCGAGGGTGAGAAGCACGATTTTCGACTGGAGGTCCGAGGGCGCTTCGTTCGGGTTGACGGACCGCATGTTGCCTGATAGGTCGGCAAATGGCTCCAGTGTGAACGATTTATTTTGGTCGAACTCGATGAGCAGCATGGGGTTCTTGTAATGTAGGAACATCGTCTCCGCCTGACTGTATAGCCGCCCGTCCTTGAACGAGCTGATAAGATCGCTGATGGACTTACGCTCAATACAAATGTTAGGTGATAAAATGTAGTCCCCAACGGTCAGCATGCAAGGGATCACGTTGAGGTTGCGGCCGTGCAATAATGATGGAAGTGAGGAGCGGAACTCTCGTACGTCAACGACAACTCTTGGTTGTTCAGCTGTGGCGGTCAAGCGCCCGCCACCCGCTATTCGGGTGTTGACTGTCCGGAGGAATGCTTCTTGGGGGTCTTCAACGCCGTGTGCATCGGCTGTCATGACTACAGACATGCTAGCACGCTCCTTGATGAGCTTCGTGAAGCAATCTTTCTCGCGCCGAACTGAGGCTAGATATCGTTGTTCCTCAACGGAACCGCCGTAGAACATGAAATATACCCGCACGTTTCGGTCGTTATGTGAAGATCGATAAACTTCGACCCGCCGTATGAACGAAGCATCTGGCTCGTACATGATAATGTAACGGGGTCTGATCTCCTCAAGGACATGTTCGTCTTGGTCGCCATCGTAAGCGTGAATCACAACAAGGTCCTGCATGTCATAGAGTTCAAAATAGTCGTCCATGTCATCAAGTGGATCGGCAACTATATCTGCCTTTTGACCTGCCTCTTCTTCCAGCATCTGCACTTCTTCCATGAGATCCGCCACCTCGGCAGGCTTCTCAAAATATTGAGCAACGCTGCCATTGGCCGTCCTGCCGGGCACGTTAGCACCCGCTATACCCCCACCCCGGACTCTCCGCCTCTTGTTTGCGGGCGTCCTCCCTTTATAAGAGCCTCGAGCTAACCTCGGATCGACTGCACCATCCAAAGCCTTCTGATTCTCGGAAAACAACTCGTTGTTCACCTTGGCGAATTCGCGTTTCCAATTAAGATAATTGCGAAGCCTTCTCCTCATCATGAAGGAAGCAGAGGGTTTGTGATCTTCTTTCTTCGGGTTCGGGATTTCATCTGTTTTCGGCTGCACATGCATGGTCTGCAAGTAATCTCTGAGTTGGCGGCAGGTCACTGTATCGGAGCACATGATGAGTATTGTTTGATTGGAGTCACCCCGTACGGCGGGCTCAAAGTAGAGATCTCGGTCAATTTCCTCAAGAATCTCGGCCAAGAGGGCCCATTTTGGTTGCTCTTCGAGCACAGGACGAAGGGAGTCAACCGAGCTTTGGGCATTCACACTTGCTTTGCTGACAGCATATACTCGCTGTTTTGCGGTGCCAAAAATAGTATTTGCAGCGTCAAGGAATAGCCAAGGCGACTGATTTTGCCTCGTAGAGCCAGGTTGTGGGGAATGGGCAGCATGGATGGTATCTAGCTGTTGGAGGAATGAGACGGCATCCAAGGCTAGTACAGAGTGCAGCAAGCCTCGAAGGACAGTCAAATCACCGACAATCTGTTTCGTCTTCCAGCTAACCCGATGCCAATTGGGATCCAGTTGGCGGCGGACTATGACGTCGAAATTTTTCAGCAAGGCACTGTCGAGATTCCAGTCATCCATCTCTAAGCCGCTGTTGCCTTTCTTAAGCTCATGAATGCTCACTTCGACACACTCCATGATTGCTTGTTGAATCGTGTTCATATCATCCGTCATGGGAACTTCGAGCTCGATTACCTCGGCCTTCTTCTTCCCCTCCAGAGAAGCGGCGACAGTCACATGGAAACGGGGCCATAGGGATGCCTTGCGCAGAAACATGTTTCTCATCATTGTAGCTAACGGAGAGAACCCAATGGTAAACGGGTCCGGGTTGTCTGAAAAAGCCTTGAGGAAGCCCGTCTTATTTTTCTGACGATATATGCGGAGGATGAAGGCCTCCAAAGAGGTAGCGACGACTTTGTCGGCATGCAGTAATATGACGCCGGTGATACTCTCCGTCCTGAGTAGGCTGGTCAAGAGGTCGACGACAAGGATTCGCGAAGTGATGCTGTAAATGCCGCCTTTCGCATACATCTTCTCTCGCGCCGGAACGCCGGTGAAGTCGGTATTGACGACGGTCAGACCCCTGGCCTTGGGAGCCATGCTGATGGCGGCATGCTCTGCCAGCGCCTCTCCAACCCAGGCATTTTCCCTACCCTCGGCACCGACGATGATGACGAGGTTGTTGCCGGCGGCGTCGTAACTGTGGAGGAGATTCGTGACCAGGCGCATAAGGCCGAGGCCCTTCGCAATGACGACGAGTTCATCTTCGGCCCGGAGCTCTTGGAAAAGGTGCTGCTGGTACTCCTAAGACGGGCGGTAATTCGGTTAGTGAGCGAGCGACTGTGCTGGTAAGAAGATAATACCAATGGATGGCCCATACCAGGGGCAGTGAGAGTCTCACTGGTTGAGGAGCATTGCTCGCAGACATGCGGGGCACGTCGCTGATGGAGGGAGAGGCGTTGCGTGGCGGTGGTGGTAGCAGGGCTCAGCGAATGGCGTGCATATTGTATAGAGACATTTACCAATGGCGGTACCTAAACCACAGACTTCGACAAGACTTCAATTATTGTATGCTTGGTGGGGTGGCGGGATGGTGGCGTTCGAGAGCGATACTGGACGAGGTGCGTGGGAGAGGAATTGGGATTTGGACCCGAGACCAAGGAAACTGAAATCCGGGTTCGCGCATCGCAGCATCCAGGCCGATGGCTGCCGCCACTTTGACGCCGAATCACGGGACTTGCTTATCGGATACGTCATCGTCGA
This sequence comes from Ustulina deusta, assembly GCA_023159155.1. Classification (NCBI taxonomy): domain Eukaryota; kingdom Fungi; phylum Ascomycota; class Sordariomycetes; order Xylariales; family Xylariaceae; genus Ustulina; species Ustulina deusta. The sequence continues at coordinate 201,767 of JAJNNX010000053.1, forward strand.
CGCAACCGTATGACAACAGATCCAGGCTGGCGTTTACTTATAAAGACCATCAAGATAGACGACTCTTCTGTTTCATCCTTCCATCTCCTACCTCCGAAGAACCAACCTAAAATTCATTGCTCGCGATCCAAATAGACGAAAACACGCTAGAAAAATCTAGATAAAGTGCACCATTTGGGACCACCTAATTGTCAGAATGCCTGAGAACACAACTGCTCAAGTACGTCTTCCTCTTTGGCGATAGTGTAATTTTTTAACCCCATTTTCTTCTTTTGCTTCTTGTTCTTCTTCTTCTTCTTCTCCTTCTCTCTCTCTCTCTCTGCCGACTCTAATCATTAGATTCCCGCAGCAGACCAGCAAGTCCAATGCCGACACTCACCGGAACCCGGTGGGCGAGGCGGTCGAGCAGGTGAAGCAGTTCGCTGCTCTTAAGGCAGCTCCTGGCCCTGCCATTCCTCAGAACATGCCTGAGCAAGAGGGAACCAAGGAGGACCGACAAGCAAAGGCCAAGGCATTGAACAAATAGAGGCATAGGGAGGTAGCAGATTATGGTCCGGGAGAAGCTTGCACGGGGGAGAGAGCATCCTGCAAGGATGACACTATAATATGCACGCTTTCATGATTGACATGACTGCCACGAATAAAAAAAGGAATTGCCAACTAAAGAATATGTGCTGCCTGTGATTGTAATCGTACGCACCTAGGCTACCTTCAATGGTCAATCTATACGCAATTAAGCATACCCAGCCGGGGAATCTACTTGGCCCCAACAGTACAGTTAGTATTATACCTTTAGGCAGCGGTGCAAACTTGGTATGGTATGATAATAAAGAGCAGATTGTACGCGCGTCATAAGTGAAGGACGAGTATAGCCAGCAGTGAACTCATCATTTGCCCAGATAGCTAGCTGCCTTGACTATGTCATAGGAGTTCTCATGCACAACACTATCTAGTTACGCATATCTCTGGGAACAAGATCTTGTATACTACCTACCTAGGTACTTGCTACCTATAGGTACAGAATACACTGTGGCTTGAGGTGCCTGTGCGGAGATCCCCACTGAACCCATTTATTGTGGCGGTGCAGGAGGGAGGGTGTCACACAGTTGGTGGGGTAAAACGTGGCTTCTCTCGCCCTTGGCACAAAACCGATTTGAATTGTTGGATGCCTTCTTTTACCGTTTCACTGATTGGTGATAGCCGTTTGGTTGGATTCATGTAGTGTGGTACCCCCCATTCATCCATCTATATTAGTTACCTGCTGTACATCTCTACTTGTGTACCGAGTGGGCGACTCTATACTTGGAATTCAACATACCCCAATCAATAGGTACTTATATCTCCTTTCTCCGCCGCCGCTGCTCACACAGAGGGCGCTACGCTACGATATCTTTGCCGACAACCAGGGTCTCGGCATTACTGTGCCTGCGTTCGGTAAGGGAGTCCCGTTTAAAGGTCTGCTCCCTCCGTCATACCCGACATTTCTCCATAACACCGTCTACTCTTCTGCGTGCTCCAACGTGGTTTACTCCCGACGACCATCGATCGCTCGAGCGCCGCTGCTCCCCACATGCGTGTGGTTGTTTGAGACGGCGTCTACTCGAGGGAAAACTACATACATCTGCTGTCCTCTGTCGGATTCCGGGGCTGGATTACCCATGGTAGCCGAATACCGACTCCAAGCAGCACCTCACACGACCTTTCTCCAGTTGACATCGACCAGGCGACCCTGACCTCGGCCCTTTTCACCCTCGATAAGAAATGCCCTCTATCCTCTTTGAGGAGGACAAGGAGACCGTCAAGCGAGTCGTCCCCAGGCAGACCAACAAGATCCAAGCCGTTGCCGTCGCCCGACTCTATGTCGCGTACCCAAACAGGCAAAAATGGACCTACACAGGATTGCAAGGTGCTGCCGTCCTCGCCAATGACCTGGTGGGGAAAACATACTGGGTGAAGATGGTAGATATATCGGTGAGCATCTGATAGCCATAAAGCCATGATATACATGCTAATTATCTCGCAGCCTGCTGGTCGAGGTGTTATATGGGACCAGGAGCTCTTCGAAACTTGGTCGTACAATGCCGATCGGACCTTCTTCCACACCTTCGAGCTCGAGGAATGCTGGGCCGGCCTGTGCTTCGCCGACGAGAAAGAGGCGAAGCAGTTCAAAAAGAAGATGGATGACAGGGAAAAGAACGCTTCAAAGGCGACCAAGAACACTCCCTTCGGTGGAGCAGCACAGCGGCATCACAAGACTGGCGGCTTCTTAAGCGGCCTCTTTGGGGGCCATAGGCATGTCTCTAATCCAACGCCGCCCGAGTCGCCGCGAAATAGCCTTCTACTACTACAGCCTCATGCGAGAACATCTTCATTAAACCTCCATAGCCATCTCAAGCCACCCTCTGAGCCACCCTCTGAGCCATCCTCTGAATTTGCCAAGCTAGAGGCATACGATCCCAACTGGCGGCAAAGCTTTGGAAACTTTTTATCTGAGCTCGGGCTTACGGACGATTTCATTAAAGAAAACCAAGATTTCATCGTCGAATTCTTGGAGCAAGAAAATAGTAAGAAGGCATCTACTGCGACTCCGACACTACCACCACCTCCTATGCCACCCGCGAATGGAAGCACCGGAAGCATTGTGAGTACCGGCAGTGCTGGACATGCGAGAGCACCACCGCCCCCTCCCGCTGCGCGACCGGCATCCGACAGCATTTCTTCATCCTCCGGCTTTCGTCGGGGGGTGCCTCCGCCTCCTCCTGCACCACGGAGATCTGGCAAGCTAGAGACTGTACAGCGCGAGCCTACACCTCCCCAGGAACCCACGGCCCCTCGTCCTCGCTTCAACGCCCCCCCTGCTCTCCCCGACGCCGGGAAATACGCTCAGACAGATCCTCCTCGCACCGCACTTGCTGGGCCTCCGCCCCCTCCCCGACCACCGAAGACGCCGATCAACGACAAGGACACAGCCATTCACAAATTTGGAGTTCCGCCTGCCTTTACAGGTCAGAGACTAAGCAGCGTACCACCTCCACCGCCAGCCAGGGGCCCTGTTCCCCAGCCGCCACCACGCGAACAGCCTCAAGCTGTACCTCCTCCACCTCCGCGTCCATCGAAGGCACCAGTTTCTAGCGCCCCTTCACCACCACCTATCCCGACTGCCTCGAGGCCAGTACCTGCGCCTCCCCCGAGGAATACTCCCCCACCACCTGTACCACAATCATCGGCGCCACCACCACCTCCGCTGCCTCCGCCGCACCCGTCAGGAGATGGCATCCCTCCGCCGCCTCCTCCACCACCGCTTCCCCCCTCCAATCCCGGAGTGCCGCCGCCTCCTCCTCCTCCAGGCCCTGGGGTGCCACCACCACCTCCTCCTCCACCACCCTCTTCCGTCCCCGGAGTACCTCCACCGCCTCCACCTCCACTACCCCCAAATCGTGACTCCGGTTATTCCTCCACCACACCTGCACCAACCCCGCCTTCAGCAGACTTAGGACGTTTCGCTGTGTTGGAAGGTATCCAGAAAGCTGGAGGTATCGGCGCACTTAAGAAAGTAGATAGGAGTCAAATCAGAGATAGGAGTGCGGCTGTAGTTGGAGGATCAGACACGGGCCCTCACGGTAGTGGACTCCCACCAGCTGGTGTTACCCCCAGTGGACAAGAGGGTAACATGGCCGACGCATTGGCGAGGGCTCTACAAGAACGGCAAATCAGAACTCGCGGTAGTGGTAAGTGATTCTCCTCGAGGTATTTGGTTGTAGACTTCCTACTAACAATTTGTTGTAGATGACGAGCAGAGCGATGACGAATGGTAGAGTCTAGTCGAGGTTGCTCGTTTGCGGCAGTGTAAGAACGAGGAGCCAAACTAGTGGAGGCTTACTCCGGTTTGAACATAATCGGGAGCACAAGGGCTGAGGTTGCATATTTTACGATCACGCGGCACCATGTATCAATGAGGATGCCAATCCACCTTGCTCGTGGCCGCCTTGCGATAGGTTTAAATACCTACAAACGACAACAAGGTCAAAGAATACCATGCCGTGGTGTCCTTCCCCGCCACCGTGAAAGTCTTAGCCTCGCATTGTAAAGCTAACCCGGGTTCCGAACATTTACGATCTTCACTCCGTTGAAGAAGCTTTCGCGGCTGGTTGAAAATTTTGCTAATTTGATGGAGGTACAATAACCTGGGACCTAGAATTTTAAGGGGCTGGATCAGTAGCTCAGTGCAGCTTAAGTAATCACCGGTTATGCCATGTCTATATTGGTGTCCCATGGATCAATCAAGTCGGAGCGAACATGGAAGGTTCTGCTGGGAACCAGTCAACATCTATGCTTCCCATGCCGAAACTACAGTTCATATAATTTAGTACGGCGGCGAGTGAATAGGAGAATGGAAACTAGACGGTGAGACGCAGTGGCTGATGGCGCGGTCCGAGCGTCGAGATAGTGATGAGTTTTTGAGATAGAGCAATACAAATCAACAGAAACTGTTATTGAAGCCGTGTTCCGCCGTAAGGGTTACATACAATCTACGAGTATGTCTTCAAAAGTGCCATCCTGGGCTTAGCAAAGGGACTCAAGCGGTTTATACGATGCAGGCCGAGCATACATCACGGTAGGGTTTTTGTCACCTCCGAATAGTTTATAGTTTGCGGATCACATGAGAACTTGGCACATATGCACACATAGTGGACTCAGTTCCGTATATACATTTTCGGGAAAACGTTTCCATATTCATGACTACCGACATAACAAATGTGAATGGAAATCGATTAAGTATGCCGAGAAAAGAAAGAAGAAAACCTCGCGGCGAGTCCGATGACGTCTCTCCCACCATGGACTCGATATCCTTCCGATTACACGCGTAGAAGCGACTCCGATCAAACGCCTGCACCGTCTAAGTTGCTGTCGGGGAACCCACACAACAGCTGTTGTGTGGGTTAGAGAGAGAAGACAGGCTCGAAGTTTCCCGAAGTATCCCGACCGAGAAGTCTTGTAACAGAAAATCCCTCGACCGGGTCGGAAATTCTAGACGGAAGGCGACCCCTGTGCTACTTGTAATACCTTCCACCGTCATAGCTGCTTTAGCGGATTTCTTGGTGGCCATTGATGCTATAAGATGGAGAGTGCTAGTAGGATAGAGGAACAGTACTGAAAGCGTCTGGACACGAGCTCTTGGTTCCTCCAACTCAATGCTGGCTAGTTGATGATGCTGGGCCAAGGTATAAACAGGAGTGGCGCATAGGGGCGGAAGTTGGCGGTTTGGTTAGATGTCGTCGATCTCGATCTCCTTGTTACCGGAGTCGGACTCCTCATCAGAGTCCTGGTCGTCGGCGAAATCGAAGTTGCATTCGCCCTCGTCGCCGGGACCGTACGTATCGGTCTCATTGATTCTAGCGCTCTCCGGAAGTTCACCGTATTGCTGAGACGTGAATGATTAGTATATAGTTGTTGGACGTCCTAGTTATGATCGGGCAAGCGGCATACCTTCAGGGATCGGGCTTCGTCGGCTGTGTACTTGATGAGAACGTCGCCCTTGTCATCTTGGTAATCACGAAGCGAGAGTAGTATGATCTAGAAATGCTGTCAGCAGGGCACCTCGGCGACCAGGTGGGGTATCCGTCTGCTTACATCGCCGTTGTTGATCCAGACCTTCTTGCGGAGTTTGCCACGGATGTGGGCGAGGCGCGTCTGTCCGTCGAAGCAGGAGCAAGAGAGGCGGCCGCTGCCCAGCATCTTGACTACCTGGGCATATTCTTGGCCTTCCTCCTTGAAGCTATGATCCGATGTGGTCAGTCCAACATACAGCCGATTCGAGCATGTTGTTGGCGGGGGGAGAGAACTTACACAAGCTCACGCTTCTCTTTGTCGCTCTCGTTCTTACCCCTTCTTCGGTTCTTTCCTCCCTGTGTGGATGAAATACGTCAGTTGGCCATCGGCCATTCTACATCGGCGGCGTTGATGATGCAGATGTTTGCTGATGATGGGAGTGGTTGGTGGCGCGATTGAGGGGGGCTGTGTTGAACTGTAAGACGTGGGGATTGCATACCTTTCCCTTGTTCTTAGGCATGTTGACGAGCCTATCTGTCGAATGCGACGGCTTCCGATGAAATTGCTATGCTCTCTGGTTCCCGGGCTGGCAAGACGTGCGGTGTCGACTTTTCAAGTCGTTGGGACGTGGCGGGCGGATGGAGTGTGGTGTAGTTGATGGATGATGTGCGGTCCTGGTTGCTGTGGATTTAAATGCGAATGAATGGTGGGATGTTTTGTGGTGACGAGGGGCTTTGTTATCGGAAAATCCTGGCTTGAGACCAATAAGCAAGAGCCGGGGGGTCCGCGCGGCTTGTTGTAAGGGGCTTGTACGGAGCTAGGCCAACATTGGTTTAGCTGCGTACCGAGGTGGCTTTCCGAGATACCTAGTGTAAGTACTTAGAGTCACTGGAGGAGATGCGCCTTAGGTAGTGGGGTGGTACATCAATTAGCTTTTCTTTTTTCTTTCTTCAGATGAATTGGCCTATGCATTGTACCTAGGTCACGGTAGGCTTGCAGTAGCCCTCTGCTTAGTCACCCTATACTAACTACTGTAAGTACCGAATTGAACAAACGCCACTTAGGCTGGGAAAACCTGCTAGGTACCTCCCTGTGAGGCTCACCGAGCGGTTCTGCGGGGTGCCAATAATACCTAGGTACTGTCACATCCCCAGGTGGGAATACCTTTGACATCACTCACTGGTAAGGTCCGACAAGTTATGGGAGCATCACCTCGTTCTTCAAATGCCTGTCAAACTGGTCGTCTTTAGGTCGTCACCAGAACCCATGGACATCGGTGGGCTATGTAAGCCGCATGTGAGTTAAACTTCAACGACCAAACCTTACGGGCAGTGTGAGTCCGCTCGCAGTTAAATCCCAAGCATGATGACTGCCAAACATTCTAGAGAGCTTTTGCTCCCTATATTTTGGTTCGTTACTTCGAGTTCAAACCCGCACTCAACTCATGAAACTTCAGCAATGCTACACATGCGAAGTATCCCTATCTCTTGTATCCCTCTTCGAAGGTTACTCAGAGATAGAGGTCCGGTTGAAACCGCAGCCGCCGAGGAAGGAGAAAAAGCCCCGACTAGAGAAGACACAGGAGGAAAAGGCTCAGCGCCGGGAACGCAAGAAACTATCGAGGAAAAACAAGCGATTAAAGGAAGCTCGCAGACCTCAGTGGCTTTTCAACATAGGAAATGTGTTGGGTGATGAGTGTGAGACACCCGAGCGACTGATCACAAGAAAGGCATAGCCTGTTCCTAGACACTGTCTACGATTACTGCTCCCCACCCTACCGCCTCGCACCCTCGAGTGCCCATCGTCTTCGCGCTCTCGATCGTGCACCTTTTACACAGTTGAGGGGGTATCTCACCCACAGCTACTTGCGCGGAAAACCCACGAGAGCAGGTACCGGAGGCCTTTGTTTAGATCTAACATAGTTTTAAACAATCCCAATGTGTAAGTGCACTTTTAAAACCCAACTATATTCCTTTGTAAATCGAAGTAAGCGTAAGTAGGTGTAATGTCTACGGTATAAGTTTCATTTTACTTGAACTTAACCTAGATGTGTGTGAAATAGAAATGTTCAAGTTGACATCCATGATCCTCTAGTGGTATATAACAAGGCCTTGTCACGGGTGCTATACCTCCCGTAGTACCTGTCTGTTGACAGTTCAAGCCCAACCGTTTTTATGGACCGTTTCTCTCTGTATAAATAATTCATAAATCTAGCTCCCCAGTCACCTGACTGACAGCAGGGCGAGCCAAACCTGAGGAAAAGCTGCAAGCCCGCTAAGCCCGATTTGTCGTGCGCTACAGGAGTGGTAAGACCAACTACTACCTCTTAGATAGCCTGGAGGTTTTACCATCCCGAATCGGAATGGGAATCCAACCTGAGCCACGCCGCTTTTAGCCTGAGCCTGAGCCTGAGCCTGAGCCCTGTCCTGAGCAAGACCCTGCATAAAGCAGATTAGGTAGAACTTGCATAAAGCATTCCGTTATTACTACCGTAATAAAAACCACAACCTTGTTAAGGGCCGTCTGCCCACCCCATAGTAGGAAAAGACGTCTTAAATAGAGCCATCAAAGGGTGGGAGCCAGTGGTAAGGTTTTAGCAGACGCGGACTTCTTAAAAGCATTTTGCTTCCGCAATTCACTACTTCCCACTACTTTTCTCGAAATTCTTTCCTTTCCTACTGCCACAATTACTGCCTTGGACGCTCCTATCTCAAATGCCGAATAGACACGATGATAACGCCTTTCCCTGGGCCTCGTTGCCCGCTGATATCGCTCTTTTGATCCTCGAGGAAATCTCACGCCAAAAACATCGCGGCTGGGCTCTATGTGCAACTGTCTGCAAAGCATGGCAGGTCATTATTGAACGAAAGAATTTCTATCAATTAACATTGCAGGCATCCTGTCTAGACGAATTTGAATACTTTGTTATCCGACAAAGGCCTCTTGTCCACCACATCTGTCTCAATATCAAGCTTCGCCGATACGCCTGTCCTACTTGTCAGCGAGATGCCATGCCCAAGCACAGCTCTAATTTTGGGAAGGCTGTTACACGGCTCTTCTCTATCCTGAATACCTGGCAGCCTACAGGTCGTCTGATACTCGAGCTAAACGCATCTTCGCCGAGTGACTCAGAACATTGGTTCAAAAACTACTGTTTTGGACCTGGACATGAAGATCCTGGAGATTGGAGTCAGCAGGAGAAAGCTATTAAATGGCATGACCCAAAGCACGGCTGGGTTAATGGCCAGCAGGTTAAGGCTCCCGATGCGCCCACTATATTGCGGCTCTTCTCTCCGCTCTGCTTGACCCCCCCTAAAAATCTCCTTGAGGTTTATGCCGTTACAGGCTTTGTGATACGTCGACAACTTCGACATGAGATATTTCCGGAAGTACTAAAGGCCTTGTGGGAGAAACTCCCTCGGCTAGAAAGTATAGCCTACGAGCTGTGGCGTGTCCGCCGATACCAGTGCCAGACTGCATGTACATATGGTACGTTTAATACTATATTAAAACACCTTTTTGATTTCCTTCTGATCTCTTAATAGAATTAGCCTCTTTAATCCGGGACGCTCTTCCAAAACACGTGAAAAGGATATCTATCTTTAAGGACTTTAACAACCAACTTATACTAGCACTAAACAACGCTATATCACATTCAGGCCCATATATGGACGCTAGCTCAGCTGCAGATCTCCAGCTAGCTAAGGCTTTTGCTAAGCGAAGTCACAATTTTGAGCGTCTCTCTATTTCATATATGATCGATGCCCAGCAGTTTTTTACCTCGTGCCAGCAGCTACCGTATGCCTGGAATCTCTTACAGTCGTTGACACTCACATCATCCACACTAGCTCAGACAACTCCTCGTCGAGATGTTTATACACTATTACAAAATGCCAGTTTGGCTGCGCTAAATATGCCGCAGCTCAAAAGTATGGTGCTTTGGAACAGTGAACAGGGACAAGCATGTGCGGTAATCTACCTGAGACATACTGCAAGTGGGATGGCTACACTTACATGGCGTGGTACATGGGATCTTGATCTTAGTTATGATGTTGTTGAGTCCTGGAAGAAGGTTGCCTCTGGTTCCTGCTACCTACGGGTTGAGAACGAAGCACTACAGGACGTTGATATTAGGTGTCATGGCGATGCAGTTTATCATCTACGCTTGCCAGATGGAGTTATTGATCAAGCATCACTGTGGCAAATACGCCAGGAGGGCATGATGCAAAGAATGGCCTAATCAGTGCATTTGCACAGATTTGTACCTACCTTGCTGGCTGGTCTTAGCTTCGCTGACAAGCCTGCGGACAGGTTGCGCTACTGACCCAGGACACCACGAGAAGGTGCCAGCCAATCGTCCTGGAACAAAAGAAGAAAGGAAAGGGAGCAAAAGAAGAAGAAAGGTAGTGGAGCAAAAGAGTAGAGAGAGAAGTCAAGCCGAATGATTAAAGATAAGAAGTGAAAATTAAATTACTTACAATTATAGTCGGCGAATGGCCGAGTCCCTGACCTTCTTGGCCCGCTCCACGGCCGCGTAGGCCCGTTCCACGGCCCAAGAAGCCCGTAGTAGGGGATACCCCCCCAACCCCCTTTCGAGGGCTTCCCACTCCGCAGCGACTGCTGCTTCGAGGGCAGCCCTAGCCCCGGCGACAGCGGCGGTGGCCTCGGCGACAGCGGCGGCGGGCGACACAACGCGACCGGATCGGAGCACCGGCCTAGGAAAAGCAGTTAGTTCAAAAGCCGTATCATGCCTATATAGCAGTAAGATCATGGACAAAATGGAGTCTAGGTCCAATTAGCTTCAAAGAAGGGCAGACTGCCCAATGTCGGGGCAAGGGTAATAATCAGGAGGAGTGTCTAGCGTAAGGGTTGGCAGATGGTACTTACATAGGTAGTAGTGCTAGTGTTAGTGGTAGTACTGGTATTAGTGCTAGTGTTAGTGCTGCTACTAGTGCTGGTGCTAGTGCTGGTGTTAGTGCTAGTACTAGTGCTAGTGCTAGAAAAAAAGAGAAATTGCTGCGTAGAGAGACAAGAAACGATTCTTAATAAATAGGCTGCCCAAACGTCCTTACATTTCTGCAGACATATTTACTACATCCTGCCTACTTCAATGACTATATTAATAAAAAAGGAGGCCACAGCGCCCTAAGCTTAGCGATCCAGCAAGTAGAAAGAATAGCGATCCAGCAAACAAAAGGAATAGCATTCAGAAGGAATAGCAGTCGGAAGGTTAGCGACTCAACGCAGTAAGAGAGGTACAATCCATGCCCATATGTCTACTATATTAGTAAGGACATCTTGGGTTCCGTCCGGCACATCGTTGTGACTTTCCACCTCATTACCTTACTTAGTATAGTCCACGAGCCTCTTTAAGATTTTAATACTTTGTAATGCTTTTTCTTTAGATCTTATTAGCAATAAATTTTTAGTAAGCATATATAGCCGGCTATCTTTTTTTTAGGTTAGATAGTATTATAAAGTAATATTATATGCTTTATTATTGCTTAAAAAATAATTAATATTTTATAAAAAAAAAAAATTTAAATTAATTAAATAGTACTATAAAAGATTTTTAATAATAAATTAATTTTATTTTTTTAAAAAAAAACTTTAAATATATAAAATTAATATAAAACTTTTTATTTTTTTAACTATTATATTTAAAAAGGGGGTTTTTTTTTAAAAATCTAAAACTTTATTACTATTATAACTAAAATTTAATATAGTACTAAAACTTAATAATAAAAAATATACTTTAAAACTTTGTTAATATTAAATATTTATATAGTTTATTTTATTTAAAAAAAAGTTTATAAATAAACTATTAGTTATAAATTTAAATATTATTTTTATTTTATTTATATTTAAACTTAAATTAATTATTAATAAAAAATATATATTTAAAAATTAAAATTATATTAGTTTTAAATATTAATAATATTATATTTAATTATTATAATATTATTTGTTTTATAAAATTAAATATTATCAAAACTTTTTATTAATTATTATTAATTTTAAAATTATATTAAATTTTTTTTTAAACTTATAAAAAAATATTTTAATAAAAAGTTTTATTATTTAGTTTAAAAATAAAACCTGCTTAATAGTGAGCTTTTATTAATATATAAATTTAAAAATTTTTAAATAAATTTATAAGTATTTATATAAATAATATTTTAATTTATTTTAAAACTAAAAAATAGTACTAAACTTATTATAAAAAAATAATTTATTGCTTATATTAAACTAAATATTAAAAAAATATTAAAAAGTTTTATTTTAATATATTTATTATTAATTACTTAAAAATAATTATAAAAATTAAAATAAAAATTAGGATTAATTTTGCTAAAATTTAAGCAATTCTAAATTAGAACTTTATTAATTTTAAAAATATTAAATTAATTTAGTTATTTTTTAAGCTTTATAATTATATTTATATATTTATTTATTATATTAGTAAAATAAACTATTTATAATTAGACTAGAACAAAAATAAGCTTTTAAATATATAAAACTACTAGTATATAAAACGCTAATTTTAGTTTTTTTTAAGCTTAGTTAACTAATATAAATAAAAATAAATATTTTATATAATATAATAAGTCTACTAAGTTAATTTTTTATTAAATTTTAATATTATTTTTTAGTATTAACTAGAATAAAAAAAATAATAATTAATGTTTTATTAAAAAAAATAACAAAACTTTTTATAATAAAAGCTAAAAAAGCTAAAAAAAAAAAATTTATATTAATTTTTTTTAATAAAATACTAAGTTTTATATTAACTATAGATTTTTTATTTAATATTTTTTAAAAAGCTAACCTAATAAACTTAATTAAATAAAAAACCTAGTTATAAAAACTAAAAAATAAAAACAAAAAGCTATATATATTTAAAATTACTTTAAATAAAAAATTTTTTTATATAGCTTTAATTTAAAAAGCTTATATATTTTTATTTATTATATATTAAAATTAATATAAAACAATTAAAATATTAAAATAAAAATATTACTAGTTTTATTTAAAATATAATTATAAATAGTATATATATAATTGCTATAATTATAAAAAAAAACAAAATATTATAAAATAAAACTTTTAGTTTTTTTTATTTATTATTTATATTAGTTATAATATAATAATATATAATAATAAATAATAAAAATATATTATTTAATTAATAAAGTTATAACTATATATAAGTATTTATAAATAAGTTTATTTATTTAATTATAACTTTATTTAATAAAAAAATAAATATTATAAAATTATTAGTTATATTGTTACGATTAGTCGAGTAAAGCTTTTATAGCTAGTTTATTAATACTATAAACGAAGACTTTAAGCTAAAAAAAAAAAAAAAAAAGAAGTAAGTTAGAGTTTATAGAGTAAATAGATATAGATTCTATATATATAGCTATAAAGTTATAGGTTAGTTTATATATAGAATTTTTATTTTATTACTATATAGGTTTAAAGTTTTTATAAGTTTTATTAAAACTATATTAATTATTATACTACTTTTTTTTAAAACTAAAAGTTTAAATATAGTTTTAATTTAAAATTATTAATAATATTAAATTTATATAGTTTTTTTATATTATATTACTTTATTATTATTTTTATAATTTTATAAAAAATCTAAATATTTTTTTATAAGTTTTATAAAATTAGTTAAGTTTAATTAATATATTTTAAAAATTTTAAGCTATATACTAAATATTATTAAAATTATAGCTTTTTTAAACAATTTAATATTATAGTTTTTTATTTTTTTTATATATTTTTATTTATTTAATTTATTTAATTTTAAATTTTGTTTTATTATTAATATTTTTAATTAAAAATAATAATTAGATTTATTAAAATAAAAAATTATTGCTTATTTTTTATAATTAGTTACTATAAAATAAGTTAAAAATATAACTAAACTTTTGTTTTTTTAAAATTTTAAAAGATCTAATTAATTAGGAGTTTAATTTAGTAGTTAGTACTTATATTACAAAACTTTTTTTTTTTTAAATTTCTTTTTTTTTTAAATTTATTAGGCATTTTTTTTTTATAGCTTATAGGTTATATTATTTTTATATAAAAATTGCTATATTATATATTATTTTTTAAATATTTTAGATCTAACAAACTAATTTAAGCAATTATTGCTTAATATTAAAATTTATAACTATTTTATTAATATTTATTATTAAAAAGTTTTATGTTTTAATTTTTATTGCTATTTTTAGTAATAATATATTAATCAATAAATATTATAAAATATTATACGTAAAGTTTAAAGCAAAAAAATAAATATTTTAGTTGTTTTAGTATTTATTAATATAAAAATAGAATTATTAGTCTAGTTTTTAATTAGTTAATTTTATTACTTTTTAGGTTTAAAAGTAGTAAATATTACTAAAACAGTGCTTAGTACTTATAAAATTATTAATTATTGCTATAAACTTAAAAATAAACAATTTTATATTATTTAATATTTATATATCTAAAATATTAAAAAATCTATATAGATTTTTATAGTATTATATAGCTAGTAATTTTATAATATTTGTTTTTTTGCTAAATAAAGTTATAATAAGATAGCTAAACGTATTTATAAATATTTATATATAATTATAATTTTATTAGTTAAGTAATATATTTTTATTATTTATTATTATATATTATTATATTATAGCTAATATAAGCAATAAATAAAAAAAGCTAAAAGTTTTATTTTGTAATATTTTGTTTTTTTATAGTTATAGTAATTATATATATATTATTTATAAGTATATTTTAAATAAAACTAATAGTATTTTTGTTTTAATATTTTGATTATTTTATATTAATTTTAGTATATAATAATTAAAAATATATAAGCTTTTTAAATTAAAGCTATATAAAAAAAATAGTTTTATTTAAAATAACTTTAAGTATATATAGCTTTTTGTTTTTATTTTTTAAATTTTATAACTAGTTTTTTTATTTAATTAAGTTTATTAGGTTAGCTTTTTAGAAAATATTAAATACAAAATCTATAGTTAATATAAAATTTAGTATTTTATTAAAAAAAATTAATATTAATATTATTTTTTTATTTTTTTAGTTTTAATTATAAAAAACTTTATTATTTTTTTTAATAAAATATTAGCTATTATATTTTTTTGTTCTAGTTAATATTAAAAAAAAATATTAAAATTTAATAAAAAGTTAGTTTAATATATTTATTATATTAATAAAATCTATTTATTTAAAAAAATATAATAAAGTTTAATAATTAATTATTATAAAAAACTTAGTTTTAAAAAGCTTTAAATAATAATATTTTAAATTTTGTATTATTATTAAAAGTTTATAGTTTTAAATTAAATAAGCTTGTTTAATTAGTATTATTATTTCAAAAAAAGTATTTTATAAGTTTTTAAAATATATTTTATTATTATTACTAAATAACTTTTTTTATTACGTTATATAAAATATTTATTTTTATTTATATTAGTTAGCTAAGCTTAAAAAAAGCTAAAATAAACGTTTTATATATTAGTAGTTTTATATGTTTAAAAGCTTATTTTTGTTTTAGTCCTATTATAAATAGCTTATTTTCTTTTAGTAATTAATTTATAAAAGCGGCAATTTTACTAATATAATAAATAAATATATAAATATAATTATAAAGCTTAAAAAACAACCAAATTAATTTAGTATTCTTAAAATTATTAAAGTTTTAATTTAAGATTATTTAAATTTTAGCAGAATTAATTCTAATTTTTATTTTAGTTTTTATAACTATTTTTAAATAATTAATAATAAATATATTAAAACAAAACTTTTTAATATTTTTTTAATATTTAGTTTAATATAAGTAATAGATTATTTCTTTATAATAAATCTAGTATTATTTTTTAGTTTTAAAATAGATTAAGATATTATTTATATAAATATTTATAAATTTATTTAAAAGTTTTTAGATTTATATATTAATAAAGGCTTGCTATTAAATAAGTTTTATTTTTAGATTAAATAATAAAACTTTTTATTAAAATATTCTTTTATAGGTTTAAAAAAAGATAAAATAATATAATTTTATAATTAATAATAATTAATAAAAAGCTTTAATAATATTTAGTTTTTTAAATATATATATTTTTTTATTAAAAATTAATTATAAATTTATGTTTAGTTAATTTAAGTTTAAATATAAATAAAACAAAAATAATATTTAAATTTATGTTTTGTTTAATAAAATTTATAACTAATAGTTTGTTTATAAATTTTTTTTAAATAAAATAAACTATATAAATATTTAATATTAATAAAATCTAAAAATATATTTTTTATTATTAAATTTTAGTACTATATTAAACTTTAGTTATAATAGTAGCAAAGTTTTAGATTTTTTTATTAAAAAGAACTTTTTTAGGTATAATAGCTACAAAAGTAAAAAGTTTTATATTAATTTTATATATTTAAAAGTTTTTTTTAAAAAAAATAAGATTAGTTTATTATTAAAAATCTTTTATAATACTATTTAATTAATTTAAGTTTATTTTTTTTATAAAATATTAATTATTTTTAAGTTTTTTTAAATAGTTTAGTATAATTATTTTTAGTTATTACAAACTTAATTATAATAAAATTTTTTAAAGTTCTTTTAGCTAATTATTTTTATTTATTTTAATAGAAATAATTCTAAAAGTTTTATATAATTTTTTTAATAGTGGCTTAGTTTTTTTTTTATAAGAATTAATATATAAACTTTTTTTATTTTAGGTTTAAAAGTCCTATTTTTTTTTTACATTTTTTTAATTTTAATTATTTTTAAAATAATTGTTTTATTTTTAAAAAATTGTTTTAATATTTAATAGTATTTTTTTAACGCTTAATTATATTAATTAGCATTTTTTTATATTTTTAGGTTTATATTTTATTATTTATAATTAAAAAGTTTAATTATAATTATTAGCAAAAATTAAACTAATAAAAATAAATTATTTAGTTAGATTAATTATTATTTTTAGGTTTTTATTAAAATATTTTATTTTATTAATTATTTAATACTAATAATAATATTATAACTAAAATTAATAATTTAAAACATTTAATTTTTAAATTATTAATTATTAATTTTTATTATATATATTAAATATTTATAGATTTTATTAACTATTTTATTTTAGTAGTTATAAAATTTTTAAAGTTTAGCTAAACAAACTATTTTTATTTTTAATTATTATTCAATTTATTATATAAACTTATAGCTAATTATTAAAAAAATATAAGCTTTAATATTATATATAACTAAAGTTTTTATTTTAATACTATTAATTTATAATTAAATAAATATTTTAAAAATAATTAATTTGTTTTAGCTATATATTTTAGCTAAAATAAATAAAAAAACTAATAAAAAAACTTTTATTAGTTCTATTTATTTTTTAAGTTAAATAAACTACTAGAGTTATTTTTATTATAGATTTTCTTTGCTAATTAAATATTTAAAACTTTAAGCTTTTAGTTAAAATAGTTAATTAATATATGCTTTTTTTTATTATAAATAAAATAAGTTTTATTATTTTAATAGGCTTTTTTTTTTATATAGTTAGTGCTTATTTTAATTGTTTTAAAATAAGTATTTTAAAACTTTTAAAGTTTGCTAAAAATTAATAAATAAGTTTATTAAAAGTTTAATTACTTAAGTTAGATTTTTGTTTAATTAAGCTTATAGATTTAATTTATTAATAGTTTTTATAAGCTTGTGTAGTATTATATACTAATTTAATAACTAAATTAATAAATAACTTATAAAAAATATATAGATTTTTTTTTAAGTTTATATAAAAATAGTTCTATAATTTATATTTTTATTATAATTTAACAAGTTAATATTTTTATTAGTTCTATATATATAAGCTTAAAATATTTTATAAGCAATAATTGCTTAATTAAAGTTATAATAAACTATTAATAAAGCTTGGATTATTTTAATAATATTACTAAATAGTCTTTTAGTTAAATAAAAATCTATTTTTATTAATTTTTTGGTATATTTTTTTAATTAGCTTATAATATACTAAAATTAATTATTTTTAGTTTAGAACGTAGTAATATTTTTATTTAGCTTTTTTGCTAATTTATAGACCTAGTTATTAAATATAGCTTTATTTGTTATAAATTTGCTAGGATTAATTTTTTATATTTTAGTTTTTTTGGTATAAATAGGGTTTAAAACGCTAAAAAATAAACTAATAAAACAAAAAACAAATAAAGTAATAAAACTAAAAAGTTTAAAGTTAATATTTTTAAATATATTTATTATTATTAAGTTATAGTTCTTTTTTAAAAGTACTAAGGTAGGCGTAGCAAAAAATTAGCGTTTTATTTTTTTTATTTATTAAAAAAGTTTTATTAGAACTAATGCAAGGTTGCAAGCTTATATAGGTGCAATATTTTTTAATATATTTTTAAATATATTACTTATTTTGGATTGTTTTAGCTTTAGTTTAAATTTTATTTTTTTAGGCTTTAATTTTTTATTTCTTTTAGATTTTTTTTTAAATATTAGTTTGTTTAAAATATTTATAAAAAAGTTTAATATAAAAATTTTTTTAAGATTGTTTAATAATAAAAAGCTAGCTATATTTAAAAACTAAAATTATTTTAATTATTTAAGGACTAGAAATAAAATAAAAATATTTAAAGTTAGGTTTTTTATAAATTATTAACTTTTAAATAATATAAAAGTTAAAAGTTTTATTAAAGTTATATTATAAAATATATAATTTTTTATATTAAATATATAATTAAAAAAAAAAGTTTATTTATATTTTATTAATTATAACAAAAAAAAAATATTTATTAAATATTTATTAAATATTTATTAATAAATAATTAATAAGCTTAAAGTAATATTACGATTAGTTAAATAAAGTTTTTATAGCTAGTTTATTAATACTATAAACAAAAACTTTAAGCTAAAGAAGAAAGAAAAAAAAGAAAAAAGGAAGGAAGTAAGTTAGAGTTTATAAAGTAGATAGATATAGACTTTATATGTGTGGCTATAGAGTTATAGGTTGGTTTATGCGTAGATTTCCTATTTTACTGCTATATAGGTCTAGAGTTCTTGCAGGTTTTACTAAGACTATATTAACTATTATATATATAATATTATAAAAGTTTATATAGATTTTTTAGCATATTAAATATATAAATATTAAATAATAAAAAATTATTTATTTTTAAGTTTATAGTAATAATTAATAGTTTTATAAGCACTAAGTACTACTTTAGTAATATTTACTACTTTTAGACCTAAAAAGCAATAGAATTAACTAATTAAAAACTAGATTAATAACTTTATTGTTATATTAATAAATATTAAAATAACTAAAATATTTATTTTTTTATTTTAAATTTTATATATAATTCTTTATAATATTTATTAATTAATATATTATTATTAAAAATAATAATAAAAATTAATATATAAAACTTTTTAATAATAAATATTAATAAAGCTATTATAAATTTTAATATTAAATAATAAATATTTAAATGAACTTATTAAACTTAAAATATTTAAAAAATAATATATAATATAGCAATTTTTATATAAAAATAATATAAGTTGCAAACTAACAAAAAAAAACACTTAGTAAACTTTAAAAAAAAAAAAAAAAAAAAAAAAAGTTTTGTAATATAAGTACTAACTATCAAATTAAACTTTTAATTAGTCAGACTTTTTAAATTTTTAAAAAAACAAAAATTTAGCTATATTTTTGATTTGTTTAATTTTTATAAAATAAAAAACCTATTTTATACTAACTAATTATAAAAAATAAATAATAATTTTTTATTTTAATAAATCTGTCACAGCAGATGTCTTTTTAAGAGGCAAGGCTCCTAATTGGGGTTCTAAATATATATTAATCGTAAGATAAAGAAAAGAAAAGGAAACTAAGTACAAATAATATGTGGAGAGATTTATATATGTACGGTCGGATGGTTGTGTGCGCAATGGGTGGCCCGTGCCACCCATGGGTTCCCTTATCGATAAGGGGTCAGTGGGCCAGCTAGCCAGCCAGCCGTAACTAAATCTCGTTATTATTTTTAGCTAAAAATATTAATAATAAAACAAAATTTAAAATTAAATAAATTAAACAATTAAAAATATATAAAAAAAATAAAAAAGTATAATACTAAGTTATTTAAAAAAGTTATAATTTTAATAATACTTAGTATATAGCTTAAAACTTTTAAAATATGCTAATTAAGCTTAACTAATTTTATAAAACTTATAAAAAGATTTCTAGACTTTTTATAAAACTATAAAAATAAATATATATAATAATAGCTAATAAATTTGCAAGCAATTATAAAAATAATAATAAAATAATATATTATAAAAAAGCTATATAAACTTAATATTATTAATAACTTTAAATTAAAACTATATTTAAACTTTTACTTTTAAAAAAAAAGTAGTATAATAGTTAATATAGTTTTAGCAAGACTTATAAAAACTTTAAACCTATATAGTAATAAAATAGGAAATCTATATATAAACCAACCTATAACTCTATAGCTATATATATAAAGTTTATATTTATTTATTTTATAAACTCTGACTTTTTTTTTTCTTTTTTTTTAGCTTAGAGTTTTTGTCTATAGTATTAATAAACTAGCTATAGAAGCTTTACTTAACTAATCGTAACACAAACTAGTAATACTAATCCTATAAATAATATACTACTAATCCATTATGCTTTTTAAACATACTAATAGCAGGCTTAATATTGTAATATAGCCTTTGTTTTAAAAATATTTAAAAAAAATACCAGGTTATTTGCTATCCCTAAGCAGTAGGCTATATTAAATAGCTTTATAATCTCGGGTCCTCTAAACCTTTAAACATAAATATTAACGTTACTAAACGTTTAAATAGCTACTAGTTTATCTTTAATATATACCGCGTTTTTATTTATTACTGCTTATAAATTATTAAACCTGCTAATCTTATTAAATATATAAAAAGTAATTTTTAAGTCTAAAATCGCTAAGTTTTTTAATAAGTATATAAAAGTTTTCTTAGATTAAGTACTTATATTAAAAAAAAACTACGTTAATATTCGTTCTAGTTATTTACACTACTTCGGTTTAATCCTTAGTTTTTTATTTTTTTTTATTTTACAATAATTTTAAAGCTTTTATTAGCTTTTAGCATAGCTTATATTAGTTTAATAATAATTTAACTTAAATAAAAATTCTTTAGTATAGTTTTAATAAATAAATAATAGTATTTAAAGGGAGTATAAAAGCTAAAGCAGTTTTTATAAACCTAAGCCCTTAATTTATAAACGTTTAAATTGTTTTAAAGGCGTTTTTTTATTACTACTTTTATAACCCTAATTACCTTTATTTTTATAATATTTACGTTTTCTGCTACGTTTTTGTTTTGCTTTATAAAACAGTTAATTTTCTACTAAAATTAAATTTGCTTTTAAAAGCTCGCCTTTTATAACGGTTAGTATAGTCTAAGCAAGACCCATAAGGACTCCAGACCCACATAGCAATAAAATAGGAAGTCTACGCCCGGACTAACCTATAACTTTGCAGCTATATATATAAAGTCTATATCTATCTACCCTATAAACTCTGATTTTTTTTTTTTTTTTTTTTAGTTTAAAATTTTTGTTTATAGTATTAATAAACTAGCTATAAAAACTTTACTTAACTAATTATAATACTATTTTAAGCTTATTTATTATTTATTAATAAATATTTAATAAATATATTTTTTTTTTGCTATAGTTAATAAAATATAAATAAACTTTTTTTTTTAATTATATATTTAATATAAAAAATTATATATTTTATAATATAAACTTAATTTTAATATAATTTTAATAAAACTTTTAATTTTTATATTATTTAAAAATTAATAATTTATAAAAAACTTAACTTTAAATATTTTTATTTTATTTTTAGTTTTTAAATAATTAAAATAATTTTAGCTCTTAAGTATAGCGAGTTTTTTATTATTAAATAATTTAAAAAAAAAAATTGTATTGAACTTTTTTATAAACGTTTTAAACAAACTAATATTTAAAAAAAAATTTAAAAAAATTTAAAAACTAAAACTTAAAAAAATAAAATCTAAACTAGAGCTAAAATAACTTAAAATAAATAATATATTTAAAAATATTTTAAAAAATATTAAAACTATATAAATTTATAATTTTATATTAATTCTAATAAAACTTTTTTAATAAATAAAAAAAATAAAGCACTAATTTTTTATTATATTTATTTTAGTACTTTTAAAAAATAATTATAATTTAATAATAAAAAATATATTTAAAAATACTAATTTTAAACTTTTTAGTTTTATTGTTTTATTTATTTTTTGTTTTATTAGCTTATTTTTTAATGCTTTAAACTTTATTTATATTAAAAAAACTAAAATATAAAAAATTAATTCTAATAAGTTTATAAAAAATAAAGTTTTATTTAATAACTAGGTTTATAAACTAGCAAAAAAGCTAAATAAAAATATTACTATGTTTTAAATTAAAAATAGCTAACTTTAGTATATTATAAGCTAATTAAAAAACTATTTAGTAATATTACTAAAATAATCTAAGTTTTATTAATAATTTATTATAATTTTACCTAAATAGCTATTATTTATAAAATATTTTAAGCTTATATATATAAAGCTAATAAAAATATTAATTTGCTAAATTATAATAAAAATGTAAATTATAGAACTATTTTTATATAAAGCTTTTATAAATCTAAATATTTTTTATAAATTATTTACTAATAAAATTATTAATAAACTAAACCTATAAGCTTAACTAAATAAAAATCTAATTTAAATAATTAAATTTTTAGTAAACTTACTTATTAATTTTTAGCAAATTTTAAAAGTTTTAAAATATTTATTTTAAAATAATTAAAATAAACAATAACTATAAAAAAAAAACTTATTAAAATAATAAAACTTATTTTATTTATAAAAAAAAAACATATATTAATTAATTATTTTAATTAAAAGCTTAAAGTTTTAAATATTTAACTAATAAAAGAAATTTATAATAAAAATAGCTCTAGTAGTTTATTTAATTTAAAATATAATTAAAACTAATAAAAATCTTTTTATTAGTTTTTTTATTTATTTTAGCTAAAATATACAACTAAAACAAATTAATTATTTTTAAAATATTTACTTAATTATAAATTAATAATATTAAAATAAAAACTTTAGCTTTATATAATATTAGAACTTATACTTTTTTAATAATTAGTTATAAGTTTATATAATAAGTTAAATAATAATTAAAAATAAAAATAGTTTGTTTAACTAAACTTTAAAAATTTTATAACTATTAAAATAAAATAATTAGTAAAATCTATACATATTTAATATATATAATAAAAATTAATAATTAATAATTTAAAAACTAAATATTTTAAATTATTAATTTTAGTTATAATATTATTATTAATATTAAATAGTTAATAAAACAAAATATTCTAATAAAAACTTAAAAATAATAGTTAATCTAACTAAATAATTTATTTTTATTAGTTTAATTTTTGCTAATAATTATAATTAAACTTTTTAGTTATAAATAATAAAATATAAACCTAAAAATATAAAAAAATACTAATTAATATAATTAAATATTAAAACAATTATTTTAAAAATAACTAAAACTAAAAAAATATAAAAAAAACTTAGAACTTCTAAACCTAAAATAAAAAAAGTTTATATAATAATTTCTAAAAAAAAAAAAACTTTAAATATATAAAATTAATATAAAACTTTTTGCTTTGTTAATTATTATACCTAAAAAAGTTCTTTTTAAAAAAAAATTCTAAAACTTTACTACTATTATAACTAAAATTTAATATAATACTAAAACTTAATAATAAAAAATATACATTTAAACTTTATTAATATTAAATCTTTATAATAGTTAGTATAGTTTTAGCAAGACTTGCAAGCACTCTAGACCTATATAGCAATAAAATAAGAAATCTATATATGGACCAACCTATAACTTTGCAGCTATATATACAAAGTCTATATTTATTTATTCTATAAACTCTAATTTTTTTTTTTTTTTTTTTAGTTTAAAATCTTTATTTATAGTATTAATAAACTAACTAGAAAAGCTTTATTTAACTAATTGTAATACTACTTTAAGTTTACTAATTATTTATTAATAAATATTTAATAAATATAAATTTTTTATTTTGTTATAATTAGCAAAATATAAATAAAATTTTTTTTTAATTATATATTTAATATAAAAAATTATATATTTTATAATATAAACCTAACTTTAATATAATTTTAATAAATTTTTTAATTTTTATATTATTTAAAAGCTAATAAGTTATAAAAAACTTAACTTTAAATATTTTTATTTTATTTTTAGTTTTTAATAATTAAAACAATTTTAGTTTTTAAATAAAGCTAATTTTTTATTATTAAATGATTTTAAAAAAAACTTTTCTATAAAAAAAAAAGTTTTTTTTATACTAAACTTTTTTATAAACGTTTTAAGCAAACTAATATTTAAAATAAAATTTAAACTAAAACTAGAACTATTTAAAATAAATAATATATTTAAAAATATATTAAAAAATATTATAATAATATAAGTTTATAATTTTATATTAATTTTAATAAAACTTTTTTAATAAACAAAAAAAATAAAATATTAATTTTTTATTATATTTATTTTAATATTTTTAAAAAATAATTATAACTTCATAATAAAAAATATATTTAAAAGTATTAATTTTAAACTTTTTAGTTTTATTACTTTATTTATTTTTTGTTTTATTAGTTTATTTTTGAATATTTTAAACCTTATTTATATTAAAAAAGCTAAAATATAAAAAATTAATTTTAGTAAGTTTATAAAAAATAAAACTTTATTTAATAACTAAATTTATAAACTAATAAAAAAGCTAAATAAAAATATTATTATATTTTAAACTAAAAGTAGTTAATTTTAATATATTATAAATTAATTAAAAAAATATATAAAAAAATTAATAAAAAAATATTTTTTTTAACTAAAAAACTATTTAATAGTATTATTAAAATAATCTACGCTTTATTAATAGTTTATTATAATTTTAATTAAATAATTATTATTTATAAAATATTTTAAGCTTATATATATAAAACTAATCAAAATATTAATAAGTTTATTTTTATATTTAATAGTTTAGCTTAAAAATATTAATTTATTAAGTTATAATAAAAATATAAATTATAAAACTATTTTTATATAAACTTAAAAAAAATTTATATAAAGTTTTTATAAATTTAAATATTTTTTATAAATTATTTATTAATAAAATTATTAAATTAATATATAATATTAAATAAGTTTATGAAAATTATTAATAAATTAAACTTATAAGTTTAACTAAACAAAAATTTAATTTAAATAACTAAGTTTTTAGTAAACTTATTTGCTAATTTTTAATAAATTTAAAAAATTTTAAAATATTTATTTTAAAATAATTAAAATAAGCGCTAATTAAAAAAAAAAAAAGCTTATTAAAATAATAAAACTTGCTTTATTTAAAAAAAAAATATATATATATATATTAGTTAATTATTTTAATTAAAAGCTTAAAGTTTTAAATATTTAACTAATAAAAAAAGTCTATAATAAAAATAGCTTTAATAGTTTGTTTGATTTAAAAAAATAAATAGAACCAATAAAATATTTTTTATTAGTTTTTTATTTATTTTAACTAAAATATATAATTAAAACAAATTAATTATTTTTAAAATATTTATTTAATTATAAATTAATAGTATTAAAATAAAAACTTTAGTTTTATATAATATTAAAACTTATATTTTTTTAATAATTAGTTATAAGTTTATATAATAAATTAAACAATAATTAAAAATAAAAATAGTTTGTTTAGCTAAACTTTAAAGATTTTATAATTATTAAAGCAAAATAGTTAGCAAAATTTATAAATATTTAATATATATAATAAAAATTAATAATTAAGAATTTAAAAACTAAATATTTTAAATTATTAATTTTAGTTATAATATTATTATTAGTATTAAATAATTAATAAAACAAAATATTATAATAAAAACTTAAAAATAATAATTAATTTAACTAAATAATTTATTTTTATTAGATTAATTTTTACTAATAATTATAATTAAACTTTTTAACTATAAATAATAAAATATAAACCTAAAAATATAAAAAAATATTAATTAATATAATTAAATATTAAAAAAATACTATTAAATATTAAATTAATTTTTTAAAAACAAAATAATTATTTTAAAAATAACCAAAACTAAAAAAACTTAAAAAAAACTTAAAACCTCTAAACCTAAAACAAAAAAAATCTATATAATAATTTCTAAAAAAAAAAAAACTAAGCTATTATTAAAAAAATTATATAAAATTTTTAAAATTATTTTTATTAAAATAAATACAAATAACTAGCTAAAAAAACTTTAAAAAAGCTTATTATAATTAAGTTTATAATAACTAAAAATAATTATACTAAACTATTTAAAAAAAACTTAAAAATAATTAATATTTTATACAAAAAATAGATTTAGATTAATTAAGTAGTATTATAAAAAGATTTTAATAATAAACTAATTTTATTTTTTTAAAAAAAACCCCTAAATATATAAAATTAATATAAAGCTTTTTATTTTTTTAATTATTATACCTAAAAAAGTTCTTTTTAAAAAAAAATTTAAAACTTTATTACTATTATAACTAAAATTTAATATAGTATTAAAACCTAATAATAAAAAATATATTTTAAAACTTTATTAATATTAAATATTTATATAATTTATTTTATTTAAAAAAAAATTTATAAATAAGCTACTAGTTATAAACTTTATTAAATAAAATATAAACTTAAATATTATTTTTGTTTTATTTATATTTAAACTTAAATTAATTAAATATAAGTTTATAATTAATTATTATAATATTATTTATTTTATAAAACTAAATATTATTAAAGCTTTTTATTAATTATTATTAATTATAAAATTTCTTTTTTTTTTAAACTTATAAAAAAATATTTTAATAAAATATTTTACTATTTAGTCTAAAAATAAAACCTATTTAATAGTAAGCTTTTATTAATATATAAATTTAAAAATTTTTAAACAAATTTATAAATATTTATATAAATAATATTTTAATTTATTTTAAAACTAAAAAATAGTACTAAACTTATTATAAAAAATAATTTATTATTTATATTAAGCTAAATATTAAAAAAATATTAAAAAGTTTTGTTTTAATATATTTATTATTAATTATTTAAAATAGTTATAAAACTTAAATGAAAATTAGAATTAACCCTACTAAAATTTAAATAATTTTAAATTAAAATTTTAATAATTTTAAAAATATTAAATTAATTTAGTTGTTTTTTAAACTTTATAATTATATTTATATATTTATTTATTATACTAATAAAATTACTACTTTTTTAAACTAACTACTAAAAAAAATAAGCTATTTATAATAAGACTAAAACAAAAATAAACTTTTAAATATATAAAACTACTAATATATAAAATGTTTATTGTAGTTTTTTTTAGGCCTAGCTAATTAATATAAATAAAAATAAATATTTTATATAATATAAAAAAAAAAATTATTTAATAATAATAAAAAATCTATCCTAAAAACTTATAAAATATTTTTTTAAAACAATAATACTAATAAAGCAAGCTTACTTAATTTAAAACTATAAACTTTTAGTAATAGTATGAACTTTTAAATATTACTGTTTAAAGTTCTTTAAAACTAAGTTTTTTATAATAACTAATTATTAAGTTTATTATATTTTTTAAATAAATAGATTTTATTAATATAATAAATATATTAGGCTAATTTTTTATTAAACTTTAACATTAATTTTTAGTACTAACTAAAATAAAAAGATATAATAGCTAATATTTTTGTAAAATAATAATAAATCTTTTTATAGTTAATGCTAGAAAAACCAAAAAAAAAAAATAATATTAGTTCTTTTTAATAAAATATTAGGTTTTATATTAATTATAAACTTTTTATTTAATATTTTTTAAAAAACTAACCTAATAATTTAATTAAACAAAAAACTAGTTATAAAAATTTAGAAAATAAAAATAAAAAGCTATATATATCTAAATTATTTTAAATAGAACTATTTTTTTTTATAAGCTTTAATTAAAAAGCTTATATATTTTTAATTACTGATATATTAAAGTTAATATAAAACAATTACATATTAAAACAAAAATATTACTAGTTTTGTTTAAAATATAATTATAAATAATATATATATAATTATTATAACTATAAAAAAAACAAAATACTACAAAACAAAACCTTTAGCCTTTTTTACTTATTATTTATATTAGCTATAATATAGTAATATATATAATAAATAGTAAAAATATATAATTTAACTAATAGGGTTATAACTATATATAAATATTTATAAATAAATTTAGTTATTTAATTATAATTTTATTTAGCAAAAGAA
The DNA here is from genome assembly GCA_023159155.1 of Ustulina deusta. Lineage (NCBI taxonomy): Eukaryota > Fungi > Ascomycota > Sordariomycetes > Xylariales > Xylariaceae > Ustulina > Ustulina deusta. Next base: position 229,895 of record JAJNNX010000053.1, read on the forward strand.
TAAATATTATAAAGTTACTAGCTATATAATCTATAAAAATTTATAAAATTTTTTAATATATTAAAATATATAAATATTAAATAATATAGGACTATTTATTTTAAGTCATAGTAATAATTAATAGTTTTATAAGCACTAAGTACTACTTTAGTAATATTTACTACTTTTAGACCTAAAAAGCAATAGAATTAACTAATTAAAAACTAGATTAATAACTTTATTTTTTATTAATAACTATTAAAACAATTAAAATATTTATTTTTATTTTAAACTTTATATATAATACCTTTATAGCTAATTATTAATTATATATTACTACTAAAAGTAATAATAAAAAATTAAAACATCAAACCTTTTAATAATAAATATTAGTAAAATAATTATAAATTTTAACACTAAGCAACAAACATTTAAATTAGTTTATTAACCTAAAATATTTAAAAAAATAATATATAATATAGCAACCTTTATATTGCAAACTAACAAAAAAAAACACTTAGTAAACTTTAAAAAAAAAAAAAAAAAAAAAAAAGTTTTGTAATATAAGTACTAACTATCAAATTAAACTTTTAATTAGTCAGACTTTTTAAATTTTTAAAAAAACAAAAATTTAGCTATATTTTTGATTTGTTTAATTTTTATAAAATAAAAAACCTATTTTATACTAACTAATTATAAAAAATAAATAATAATTTTTTATTTTAATAAATCTGTCACAGCAGATGTCTTTTTAAGAGGCAAGGCTCCTAATTGGGGTTCTAAATATATATTAATCGTAAGATAAAGAAAAGAAAAGGAAACTAAGTACAAATAATATGTGGAGAGATTTATATATGTACGGTCGGATGGTTGTGTGCGCAATGGGTGGCCCGTGCCACCCATGGGTTCCCTTATCGATAAGGGGTCAGTGGGCCAGCTAGCCAGCCAGCCGTAACTAAATCTCGTTATTATTTTTAGCTAAAATATTAATAATAAAACAAAATTTAAAATTAAATAAATTAAACAATTAAAAATATATAAAAAAAATAAAAAAGTATAATACTAAGTTATTTAAAAAAGTTATAATTTTAATAATACTTAGTATATAGCTTAAAACTTTTAAAATATGCTAATTAAGCTTAACTAATTTTATAAAACTTATAAAAAGATTTCTAGACTTTTATAAAACTATAAAATAAATATATATAATAATAGCTAATAAATTTGCAAGCAATTATAAAAATAATAATAAAATAATATATTATAAAAAGCTATATAAACTTAATATTATTAATAACTTTAAATTAAAACTATATTTAAACTTTTACTTTTAAAAAAAAAGTAGTATAATAGTTAATATAGTTTTTAGCAAGACTTATAAAAACTTTAAACCTATATAGTAATAAAATAGGAAATCTATATATAAACCAACCTATAACTCTATAGCTATATATATAAAGTTTATATTTATTTATTTTATAAACTCTGACTTTTTTTTTTCTTTTTTTTTAGCTTAGAGTTTTTGTCTATAGTATTAATAAACTAGCTATAGAAGCTTTACTTAACTAATCGTAACACAAACTAGTAATACTAATCCTATAAATAATATACTACTAATCCATTATGCTTTTTAAACATACTAATAGCAGGCTTAATATTGTAATATAGCCTTTGTTTTAAAAATATTTAAAAAAATACCAGGTTATTTGCTATCCCTAAGCAGTAGGCTATATTAAATAGCTTTATAATCTCGGGTCCTCTAAACCTTTAAACATAAATATTAACGTTACTAAACGTTTAAATAGCTACTAGTTTATCTTTAATATATACCGCGTTTTTATTTATTACTGCTTATAAATTATTAAACCTGCTAATCTTATTAAATATATAAAAAGTAATTTTTAAGTCTAAAATCGCTAAGTTTTTTAATAAGTATATAAAAGTTTTCTTAGATTAAGTACTTATATTAAAAAAAAACTACGTTAATATTCGTTCTAGTTATTTACACTACTTCGGTTTAATCCTTAGTTTTTTATTTTTTTTTTATTTTACAATAATTTTAAAGCTTTTATTAGCTTTTAGCATAGCTTATATTAGTTTAATAATAATTTAACTTAAATAAAAATTCTTTAGTATAGTTTTAATAAATAAATAATAGTATTTAAAGGGAGTATAAAAGCTAAAGCAGTTTTTATAAACCTAAGCCCTTAATTTATAAACGTTTAAATTGTTTTTAAAGGCGTTTTTTTATTACTACTTTTATAACCCTAATTACCTTTATTTTTATAATATTTACGTTTTCTGCTACGTTTTTGTTTTTGCTTTATAAAACAGTTAATTTTCTACTAAAATTAAATTTGCTTTTAAAAGCTCGCCTTTTATAACGGTTAGTATAGTCTAAGCAAGACCCATAAGGACTCCAGACCCACATAGCAATAAAATAGGAAGTCTACGCCCGGACTAACCTATAACTTTGCAGCTATATATATAAAGTCTATATCTATCTACCCTATAAACTCTGATTTTTTTTTTTTTTTTTTTAGTTTAAAATTTTTGTTTATAGTATTAATAAACTAGCTATAAAAACTTTACTTAACTAATTATAATACTATTTTAAGCTTATTTATTATTTATTAATAAATATTTAATAAATATATTTTTTTTTTTGCTATAGTTAATAAAATATAAATAAACTTTTTTTTTTAATTATATATTTAATATAAAAAATTATATATTTTATAATATAAACTTAATTTTAATATAATTTTAATAAAACTTTTAATTTTTATATTATTTAAAAATTAATAATTTATAAAAAACTTAACTTTAAATATTTTTATTTTATTTTAGTTTTTAAATAATTAAAATAATTTTAGCTCTTAAGTATAGCGAGTTTTTTATTATTAAATAATTTAAAAAAAAAAATTGTATTGAACTTTTTTATAAACGTTTTAAACAAACTAATATTTAAAAAAAAATTTAAAAAAATTTAAAAACTAAAACTTAAAAAAATAAATCTAAACTAGAGCTAAAATAACTTAAAATAAATAATATATTTAAAAATATTTTAAAAAATATTAAAACTATATAAATTTATAATTTTATATTAATTCTAATAAAACTTTTTAATAAATAAAAAAATAAAGCACTAATTTTTTATTATATTTATTTTAGTACTTTTAAAAAATAATTATAATTTAATAATAAAAAATATATTTAAAAATACTAATTTTAAACTTTTTAGTTTTATTGTTTTATTTATTTTTGTTTTATTAGCTTATTTTTAATGCTTTAAACTTTATTTATATTAAAAAAACTAAAATATAAAAATTAATTCTAATAAGTTTATAAAAAATAAAGTTTTATTTAATAACTAGGTTTATAAACTAGCAAAAAGCTAAATAAAAATATTACTATGTTTTAAATTAAAAATAGCTAACTTTAGTATATTATAAGCTAATTAAAAAACTATTTAGTAATATTACTAAAATAATCTAAGTTTTATTAATAATTTATTATAATTTTACCTAAATAGCTATTATTTATAAAATATTTTAAGCTTATATATATAAAGCTAATAAAAATATTAATTTGCTAAATTATAATAAAAATGTAAATTATAGAACTATTTTTATATAAAGCTTTTATAAATCTAAATATTTTTTATAAATTATTTACTAATAAAATTATTAATAAACTAAACCTATAAGCTTAACTAAATAAAAATCTAATTTAAATAATTAAATTTTTAGTAAACTTACTTATTAATTTTTAGCAAATTTTAAAAGTTTTAAAATATTTATTTTAAAATAATTAAAATAAACAATAACTATAAAAAAAAAACTTATTAAAATAATAAAACTTATTTTATTTATAAAAAAAAAACATATATTAATTAATTATTTTAATTAAAAGCTTAAAGTTTTAAATATTTAACTAATAAAAGAAATTTATAATAAAAATAGCTCTAGTAGTTTATTTAATTAAAATATAATTAAAACTAATAAAAATCTTTTTATTAGTTTTTTTATTTATTTTAGCTAAAATATACAACTAAAACAAATTAATTATTTTTAAAATATTTACTTAATTATAAATTAATAATATTAAAATAAAAACTTTAGCTTTATATAATATTAGAACTTATACTTTTTTAATAATTAGTTATAAGTTTATATAATAAGTTAAATAATAATTAAAAATAAAAATAGTTTGTTTAACTAAACTTTAAAAATTTTATAACTATTAAAATAAAATAATTAGTAAAATCTATACATATTTAATATATATAATAAAAATTAATAATTAATAATTTAAAAACTAAATATTTTAAATTATTAATTTTAGTTATAATATTATTATTAATATTAAATAGTTAATAAAACAAAATATTCTAATAAAAACTTAAAAATAATAGTTAATCTAACTAAATAATTTATTTTTATTAGTTTAATTTTTGCTAATAATTATAATTAAACTTTTTAGTTATAAATAATAAAATATAAACCTAAAAATATAAAAAAATACTAATTAATATAATTAAATATTAAAACAATTATTTTAAAAATAACTAAAACTAAAAAAATATAAAAAAAACTTAGAACTTCTAAACCTAAAATAAAAAAAGTTTATATAATAATTTCTAAAAAAAAAAAACTTTAAATATATAAAATTAATATAAAACTTTTTGCTTTGTTAATTATTATACCTAAAAAAGTTCTTTTTAAAAAAAAATTCTAAAACTTTACTACTATTATAACTAAAATTTAATATAATACTAAAACTTAATAATAAAAAATATACATTTAAACTTTATTAATATTAAATCTTTATAATAGTTAGTATAGTTTTAGCAAGACTTGCAAGCACTCTAGACCTATATAGCAATAAAATAAGAAATCTATATATGGACCAACCTATAACTTTGCAGCTATATATACAAAGTCTATATTTATTTATTCTATAAACTCTAATTTTTTTTTTTTTTTTTTAGTTTAAAATCTTTATTATAGTATTAATAAACTAACTAGAAAAGCTTTATTTAACTAATTGTAATACTACTTTAAGTTTACTAATTATTTATTAATAAATATTTAATAAATATAAATTTTTATTTTGTTATAATTAGCAAAATATAAATAAAATTTTTTTTTAATTATATATTTAATATAAAAAATTATATATTTTATAATATAAACCTAACTTTAATATAATTTTTAATAAATTTTTTAATTTTTATATTATTTAAAAGCTAATAAGTTATAAAAAACTTAACTTTAAATATTTTTATTTTATTTTTAGTTTTTAATAATTAAAACAATTTTAGTTTTTAAATAAAGCTAATTTTTTATTATTAAATGATTTTAAAAAAACTTTTCTATAAAAAAAAAAGTTTTTTTTATACTAAACTTTTTTATAAACGTTTTAAGCAAACTAATATTTAAAATAAAATTTAAACTAAAACTAGAACTATTTAAAATAAATAATATATTTAAAAATATATTAAAAAATATTATAATAATATAAGTTTATAATTTTATATTAATTTTAATAAAACTTTTTTAATAAACAAAAAAAATAAAATATTAATTTTTTATTATATTTATTTTAATATTTTTAAAAAATAATTATAACTTCATAATAAAAAATATATTTAAAAGTATTAATTTTAAACTTTTTAGTTTTATTACTTTATTTATTTTTTGTTTTATTAGTTTATTTTTGAATATTTTAAACCTTATTTATATTAAAAAAGCTAAAATATAAAAAATTAATTTTAGTAAGTTTATAAAAAATAAAACTTTATTGTAATAACTAAATTTATAAACTAATAAAAAAGCTAAATAAAAATATTATTATATTTTAAACTAAAAGTAGTTAATTTTAATATATTATAAATTAATTAAAAAAATATATAAAAAAAATTAATAAAAAAATATTTTTTTTAACTAAAAAACTATTTAATAGTATTATTAAAATAATCTACGCTTTATTAATAGTTTATTATAATTTTAATTAAATAATTATTATTTATAAAATATTTTAAGCTTATATATAAAACTAATCAAAATATTAATAAGTTTATTTTTATATTTAATAGTTTAGCTTAAAAATATTAATTTATTAAGTTATAATAAAATATAAATTATAAAACTATTTTTATATAAACTTAAAAAAAATTTATATAAAGTTTTTATAAATTTAAATATTTTTTATAAATTATTTATTAATAAAATTATTAAATTAATATATAATATTAAATAAGTTTATGAAAATTATTAATAAATTAAACTTATAAGTTTAACTAAACAAAAATTTAATTTAAATAACTAAGTTTTTTAGTAAACTTATTTGCTAATTTTTAATAAATTTAAAAAATTTTAAAATATTTATTTTAAAATAATTAAAATAAGCGCTAATTAAAAAAAAAAAAAAGCTTATTAAAATAATAAAACTTGCTTTATTTAAAAAAAAAATATATATATATATATTAGTTAATTATTTTAATTAAAAGCTTAAAGTTTTAAATATTTAACTAATAAAAAAAGTCTATAATAAAAATAGCTTTAATAGTTTGTTTGATTTAAAAAAATAAATAGAACCAATAAAATATTTTTTATTAGTTTTTTTATTTATTTTAACTAAAATATATAATTAAAACAAATTAATTATTTTTAAAATATTTATTTAATTATAAATTAATAGTATTAAAATAAAAACTTTAGTTTTATATAATATTAAAACTTATATTTTTTTAATAATTAGTTATAAGTTTATATAATAAATTAAACAATAATTAAAAATAAAAATAGTTTGTTTAGCTAAACTTTAAAGATTTTATAATTATTAAAGCAAAATAGTTAGCAAAATTTATAAATATTTAATATATATAATAAAAATTAATAATTAAGAATTTAAAAACTAAATATTTTAAATTATTAATTTTAGTTATAATATTATTATTAGTATTAAATAATTAATAAAACAAAATATTATAATAAAAACTTAAAAATAATAATTAATTTAACTAAATAATTTATTTTTATTAGATTAATTTTTACTAATAATTATAATTAAACTTTTTAACTATAAATAATAAAATATAAACCTAAAAATATAAAAAAATATTAATTAATATAATTAAATATTAAAAAAATACTATTAAATATTAAATTAATTTTTTAAAAACAAAATAATTATTTTAAAAATAACCAAAACTAAAAAAACTTAAAAAAAACTTAAAACCTCTAAACCTAAAACAAAAAAAATCTATATAATAATTTCTAAAAAAAAAAAAACTAAGCTATTATTAAAAAAATTATATAAAATTTTTAAAATTATTTTTATTAAAATAAATACAAATAACTAGCTAAAAAAACTTTAAAAAAGCTTATTATAATTAAGTTTATAATAACTAAAAATAATTATACTAAACTATTTAAAAAAAACTTAAAAATAATTAATATTTTATACAAAAAATAGATTTAGATTAATTAAGTAGTATTATAAAAAGATTTTAATAATAAACTAATTTTATTTTTTTAAAAAAAACCCCTAAATATATAAAATTAATATAAAGCTTTTTATTTTTTTAATTATTATACCTAAAAAAGTTCTTTTTAAAAAAAAATTTAAAACTTTATTACTATTATAACTAAAATTTAATATAGTATTAAAACCTAATAATAAAAAATATATTTTAAAACTTTATTAATATTAAATATTTATATAATTTATTTTATTTAAAAAAAAATTTATAAATAAGCTACTAGTTATAAACTTTATTAAATAAAATATAAACTTAAATATTATTTTTGTTTTATTTATATTTAAACTTAAATTAATTAAATATAAGTTTATAATTAATTATTATAATATTATTTATTTTATAAAACTAAATATTATTAAAGCTTTTTATTAATTATTATTAATTATAAAATTTCTTTTTTTTTTAAACTTATAAAAAAATATTTTAATAAAATATTTTACTATTTAGTCTAAAAATAAAACCTATTTAATAGTAAGCTTTTATTAATATATAAATTTAAAAATTTTTAAACAAATTTATAAATATTTATATAAATAATATTTTAATTTATTTTAAAACTAAAAAATAGTACTAAACTTATTATAAAAAAATAATTTATTATTTATATTAAGCTAAATATTAAAAAAATATTAAAAAGTTTTGTTTTAATATATTTATTATTAATTATTTAAAAATAGTTATAAAAACTTAAATGAAAATTAGAATTAACCCTACTAAAATTTAAATAATTTTAAATTAAAATTTTAATAATTTTAAAAATATTAAATTAATTTAGTTGTTTTTTAAACTTTATAATTATATTTATATATTTATTTATTATACTAATAAAATTACTACTTTTTTAAACTAACTACTAAAAAAAAATAAGCTATTTATAATAAGACTAAAACAAAAATAAACTTTTAAATATATAAAACTACTAATATATAAAATGTTTATTGTAGTTTTTTTTAGGCCTAGCTAATTAATATAAATAAAAATAATATTTTATATAATATAAAAAAAAAAATTATTTAATAATAATAAAAAAATCTATCCTAAAAACTTATAAAATATTTTTTTAAAACAATAATACTAATAAGCAAGCTTACTTAATTTAAAACTATAAACTTTTAGTAATAGTATGAACTTTTAAATATTACTGTTTAAAGTTCTTTAAAACTAAGTTTTTTATAATAACTAATTATTAAGTTTTATTATATTTTTTAAATAAATAGATTTTATTAATATAATAAATATATTAGGCTAATTTTTTATTAACTTTAACATTAATTTTTAGTACTAACTAAAATAAAAGATATAATAGCTAATATTTTTGTAAAAATAATAATAAATCTTTTTATAGTTAATGCTAGAAAAAACCAAAAAAAAAAATAATATTAGTTCTTTTTAATAAAATATTAGGTTTATATTAATTATAAACTTTTTATTTAATATTTTTAAAAAACTAACCTAATAAATTTAATTAAACAAAAAAACTAGTTATAAAATTTAGAAAATAAAAATAAAAAGCTATATATATCTAAAATTATTTTAAATAGAACTATTTTTTTTTATATAGCTTTAATTTAAAAAGCTTATATATTTTTAATTACTATATATTAAAGTTAATATAAAACAATTAAAATATTAAAACAAAAATATTACTAGTTTTGTTTAAAATATAATTATAAATAATATATATATAATTATTATAACTATAAAAAAAACAAAATACTACAAAACAAAACCTTTAGCCTTTTTTACTTATTATTTATATTAGCTATAATATAGTAATATATAATAATAAATAGTAAAAATATATAATTTAACTAATAGGGTTATAACTATATATAAATATTTATAAATAAATTTAGTTATTTAATTATAATTTTATTTAGCAAAAGAATAAATATTATAAAGTTACTAGCTATATAATACTATAAAAATTTATAAAATTTTTTTAATATATTAAATATATAAATATTAAATAATATAGGACTATTTATTTTTAAGTTCATAGTAATAATTAATAGTTTTATAAGCACTAAGTACTACTTTAGTAATATTTACTACTTTTAGACCTAAAAAGCAATAGAATTAACTAATTAAAAACTAGATTAATAACTTTATTTTTATATTAATAACTATTAAAACAATTAAAATATTTATTTTTTTATTTTAAACTTTATATATAATACTTTATAATACTTATTAATTAATATATTACTACTAAAAGTAATAATAAAAATTAAAACATCAAACCTTTTAATAATAAATATTAGTAAAATAATTATAAATTTTAACACTAAGCAACAAACATTTAAATTAGTTTATTAAACCTAAAATATTTAAAAAATAATATATAATATAGCAACCTTTATATAAAAATAATATAAATTTTAAACTAATAAAAAAATATTTAATAGATTTTAAAATAAAAAACAAAATTTAAAAAAAAAAAAAAAGTTTTATAATATAAATATTAACTATTAGATTAGATTTCTAATTAGTTAAACTTTTTAAAATTTAAAAAAAAATAAAAGTTTAACTATATTTTTAATTTATTTAACTTATATAAAATAAAAAACTTGTTCTATACTAACTAATTATAAAAAGCAAGCAATAATTTTTTATTTTAATAAATCTAGTTATTACTTTTGTCACAATTAGTCAAATAAAGCTTCTATAGCTAGTTTATTAATACTATAAACAAAAACTCTAAGTTAAAAAAAAAAAAAAAATCAGAGTTTATAAAGTGTGTAGATATAAACTTTATATATATAGCTATAGAGTTATAAGTTAGTCCGTGTATAGATTTTCTATTTTATTGCTATATAGGTCTAGAGTTTTTATAAATCTTGCTAAAACTAAAAGTTTAAACATAGTTTTAATTTAAAATTATTAATAATATTAAGTTTATATAGTTTTTTTATATTATATTGCTGTATTATTATTTTTATAATTGTTTGTAAATTTATTAGTTATTGTTATATATATTTATTTTTATAATTTTATAAAAAGTTTAAAAGTTTTTTATAAGTTTTATAGAATTAATTAAGCTTAATTAATATATTTTTAAAATTTTAAGCTATATATTAAGTATTATTAAAATTATAGCTTTTTAGGCTATTTAATATTATAGTTTTTTATTTTTTTTATATATTTTTAATTGTTTAATTTGTTTAATTTTAAATTTTGCTTTGCTATTAATATTTTTTGCTAAAAGCAATAATTAGATTTATTAAAATAAAAAATTATTGCTTATTTTTTATATTTAGTTAGTATAAAATAAGTTTTTTATTTTGTAAAAGTTGGGTAAATCAAAAATATAGCTAAATTTTTATTTTTTTAAAATTTTAAAAAGTTTAACTAATTAAAAATCTAATTTAATAATTAGTACTTATATTATAAAGCTTTTTTTTTAAAAAAAACTTTATCTTTTATTTTAAATTTATTAAATGTTTTTTTTTATTAATTTATAGCTTATATTGTTTTTATATAAAAATTGCTATATTATATATTATTTTTTAAATATTCTAAGTTTAGCAAACTAGTTTGAGCGTTTATTGCTTAGTATTAAAATTTATAATAGTTTTGCTAATATTTAGTATTAGAAAGTTTTATGCTTTAATTCCTATTGCTACTTTTAGTAATAATATATTAATTAATAAATATTATAAAAAATTATATATAAAATTTAAAGCAAAAAAATAAATATTTTAATTGTTTTAATATTTATTAATATAAAAATAAAATTATTAGTCTAGTTCTTAATTAGTTAATTTTATTGCTTTTTAGGTCTAAAAGTAATAAATATTACTAAAGCAATGCTTAATATTTATAAAACTATTAATTATTACTATAAACTTAAAAATAAATAATTCTATATTATTTAATATTTATATATTTAGTATGCTAAAAAATCTATATAGATTTTTATAGTATTATATAGCTAGTAATTTTATAGTATTAATTTTTTTACTAAGTAAAGTTATAATTAAACAGCTAAATTTATTTATAAATATTTATATATAGTTATAACTTTATTAGTTAGGTAGTATATTTTTATTATTTATTACTATATATTGCTATATATAGCTAGTATAAATAATAATAAAAAAGGCCAGAAATTTTGTTTTATAATATTTTTTTTTTTTATAGTTGTAATAATTATATATATATTATTTATAATTATATTTTAAATAAAACTAATAATATTTTTATTTTAATATTTTAATTGTTTTATATTAATTTTGGTATATAATAATTAGAAATATATAAGTTTTTTAAATTAAAACTATATAATAAAAAATAGTCCTATTTAAAGTAACCTTAAGTATATATAATTTTTTGTTTTTATTTTTAAGATTTTATAGCTAGATTTTTTTTTAATTAAGTTTATTAAGTTAGCTTTTTAAAAGATATTAAATAAAAAGTTTATAGTTAATATAGGACTTAGTATTTTATTAGGCAGGATTAATATTATTATTTGTTTTTTTAGTTTTTTTAGTTTTAATTATAAAAAGTTTAGCTATTTTTTTTAATAAAGTATTAGCTATTATATTTTTTTATTTTAGTTAGTATTAAAAAATAATATTAAAGTTTAATAAAAAGTTAGCTTTGTATATTTATTATATTAATAAAATTTATTTATTTAAAAAATATAATAAAGCTTAATAATTAATTATTATAAAAAATTTAGTTCTAAGGAGCTTTAGGCAATAATATTCTAAAGTTTATATTATTACTAAAATTTATAGTTTTAAATTAAGTAAACTGCTTAGTTAAAATTATTGTTTTAAAAAAATATTTTATAAATTTTTAAGTTATATTTTTTTATTATTATTAATAACTTTTTTTATTATATTATATAAAATATTTATTTTTATTTATATTAATTAGCTAGACTTAAAAAAAACTAAAACAAATATTTTATATATTAGTAGTTTTATATATTTAAAAGTTTATTTTTATTTAGTTCTATTATAAATAGTTTATTTTTTTTTAATAATTAATTTAAAAAAGTAGTAATTTTATTAATATAATAAATAATATATAAATATAATTATAAAGCTTAAAAAATAACTAGATTAATTTAATATTTTTAAAATTATTAAAGTTCTAATTTAAAATTGCTTAGATTTTTATAGAATTAATTTTATTTTTATTTTAGCTTTTATAACTATTTTTAAATAATTACTAATAAATATATTAAAAACAACTTTTTAAATTTTTTTAATATTTAGTAATATAAAATAATAGATTATTTGTTTATAATAGGTTTAGTACTATTTTTTAGTTAAAATAAATTAAAATATTGTTTATATACATATTTATAAACTTGTTTAAAAGTTTTTAAATTTATATTAATAAAAGCTTGCTATACTAAATAGGTTTATTTTTAAATAAATAATAAAATTTGTATTAAAATATTTTTTATAAATTAAAAAAAATAATAATATAATTTTATAATTAATAATAATTAATAAAAAGCTTTAATAATATTAGTTTATAAAAAATAATATTATAATAATTAAATATAATATTACTAATATTTAAAACTAATATAATTTAAGTTTTTAAATATATATTTTTTATTAATAATTAATTATAAACTTATATTTAATTAATTTAAGTTTAAAATAAATAAAATAAAAATAATATTTAAGTTTATATTTTATTTATAAAATTATAATAATAGTTATTTATAAACTTTTTTTTAATAAATAAATATATAAATATTTAATATTAATAAAACTTTAAAAATATATTTTTTATTATTAAGTTTAGTACTATATTAAATCTTAGTTATAATAGTATAAAATTTTTAGATTTTTTTTTTAAAAACTTTTTTTATTATATTATATAAAATTTATTTTTTTTATATTAGTTAGCTAAATTTAAAAAAACTAAATAAATATTTATATATTATAGTTTATATATTTTAAAAGTTTATTTTTTTTTTAGTTCTATTATAAATAATTTTTTTTTTAATAGTTAGTTTAAAAAAGTAGCAATTTTATTAATATAGTAAATAATATATAAATATAATTATAAAGCTTAAAAAATAACTAGATTAATTTAGTACTTTTAAAATTATTAAAATTTTAATTTAAGATTGCTTAAATTTTTATAAAATTAATTTTAATTTTTATTTTAGCTTTTATAACTATTTTTAAATAATTTAATAAATATATTAAAATAAAACTTTTTATATTTTTTTAATATTTAGCTTAATAAACAATACATTATTTTTTTATAATAAGTTTAGTATTATTTTTTAGTTTTAAAATAGATTAAAATATTATTTATATAAATATTTATAAATTTATTTAAAAGTTTTTAAATTTATATATTAATAAAAGCTTGCTACTAAACAGGTTTTACTTTTAAACTAAATAATAAACTTTTTATTAAAATATTTTTTTATAAGTTTAAAAAAAAATATATATATATATATAATTTTATAATTAATAATAATTAATAAAAAGTTTTAATAATATTTAGTTTTATAAAACAAATAATATTATAATAATTAAATATAATATTATTAATATTTAAAATTAATATAATTTAATTTTTTAAATATATATTTTTTTATTAGTAATTAATTATAAACTTATATTTAATTAACCTAAATTTAAGTATAAATAAAACAAAAGTAATATTTAAATTTATATTTTATTTAATAAAGTTTATAACTAATAGCTTATTTATAAACTTTTTTTTAAATAAAATAAATTATATAAATATTTAATATTAATAAAGCTTAAAAATATTTTTTTTATTATTAAGTTTTAGTATTATATTAAATTTTAGTTATAATAATAGTAAAGTTTTAGATTTTTTTTTTAAAAAAAATCCTTTTAAATATAATAGCTAAAAAAATAAAAAACTTTATATTAACTTTATATATTTAAAAAAAAAAAAAATTTTTAAAAATTAGTTTATTATTAAAAATCTTTTATAGTATTACTTAATTATTTTTAATTATTATAAACTTAATTATAATAAGTTTTTTTAAAATCTTTTTAGTTAATTATTTTTATTTATTTTAGTAAAAATAATTTTAAAAATCTTATATAATTTTTTTAATAATAGCTTAAATTTTTTTTTTTTTAGAAATTATTATATAAACTTTTTTTGTTTTAGGTTTAAAAGTCTTAAGTTTTTTTTATATTTTTTTAGTTTTAGTTATTTTTAAAATAATTATTTTATTTTTAAAAAATTATTTTAATATTTAATAATATTTTTTTAATATTTAATTATATTAATTAATATTTTTTTATATTTTTAAGTTTATATTTTATTATTTATAGCTAAAAAGTTTAATTATAATTATTAATAAAAATTAAACTAAAAAAAATAAATTATTTAGATAAATTAATTATTATTTTTAAGTTTTTATTAAAATATTTTATTTTATTAACTATTTAATATTAATAATAATATTATAACTAAAATTAATAACTTAAAATATTTAATTTTTAAATTATTAATTATTAATTTTTATAATATATATTAAATATTTATAAATTTTGCTAACTATTTTATTTTAATAGTTATAAAACTTTTAAAGTTTAGTTAAATAAACTATTTTTATTTTTAATTATTACTTAACTTATTATATAAACTTATAGCTAATTATTAAAAAAATATAAATTTTAATATTATATAAAACTAAAGTTTTTATTTTAATACTATTAATTTATAATTAAATAAATATTTTAAAAATAATTAATTTGTTTTAGTTATATATTTTAATTAAAATAAATAAAAAAACTAATAAAAAAATTTTTATTAGTTTTATTTATTTTTTAAATTAAATAAACTATTAAAACTATTTTTATTATAAACTTTTTTTATTAATTAAATACTTAAAATTTTAAGCTTTTAATTAAAGTAGTTAACTAATAAATATTTTTTTTATTATAAATAAAACAAATTTTATTATTTTAATAAGCTTTTTTTTTTTTTATAGTTAGTGCTTATTTTAAAACTTTTAAAATTAATTAAAAAATTAATTATTTAAGTTAGATTTTTATTTAATTAAACTAATAAATTTAGTTTATTAATAATTTTTATAAGTTTGCTTAATATTATATATTAATTTAATAATTTTATTAATAAATGATTTATAAAAAATATTTAAATTTATAAAAGTTTTATATAAATCTTTTTTTAAATTTATATAAAAATAATCCTATAATTTATATTTTTATTATAATTTAATAAATTAATATTTTTAAGCTAAATTATTAAATATAAAAATAAATTTATTAATATTTTTATTAGTTTTATATATATAAATTTAAAATATTTTATAAATAATAATTATTTAATTAAAATTATAATAAATTATTAATAAAACTTAAATTATTTTAATAATTTTATTAAATAATTTTTTAATTAAATAAAAATATATTTTTATTAATTTTTTAATATTTTTTTTTAATTAGCTTATAATATACTAAAATTAATTATTTTTAGTTTAGAACATAATAATATTTTTATTTAGCTTTTTTATTAGTTTATAAACCTAATTATTAAATAAAGCTTTATTTTTTATAAACTTACTAAAATTAGTTTTTTATATTTTAGCTTTTTTAGTATAAGTAAGGTTTAAAGCACTAAAAAATAAACTAATAAAATAAAAAAATTGAAAATTAATACTTTTAAATATATTTTTTATTATTAAATTATAGTTATTTTTTAAAAGTACTAAAATAAACATATTTAAAAATTAACGTTTTACTTTTTTTATTTAAAAAAATTCTATTAGAACTAATATAAAATTATAAGTTTATATAGTTATAATATTTTCTAATATATTTATAAATATATTATTTATTTTAGGTTGTTTTAGTTTTAGTTTAAATTTTAATTTTTTAGGTTTTAATTTTTTGTTTTTTTTAGATTTCTTTTTAAATATTAATTTATTTAAAACGTTTATAAAAAAGTTTAGTATTTAATTTTTTTTTTTTTATAAAAAAAAAGATTTTAAAATTATTTAATAGTAAAAAGCTAGCTATACTTAAAAATTAAAATTATTTTAATTATTTAAAAACTAAAAATAAAATAAAAATATTTAAAGTTAGATTTTTTATAAATTATTAGTTTTTAAATAATATAAAAATTAAAAGTTTTATTAAAATTATATTAAAGTTAGGTTTATATTATAAAATATATAATCTTTTATATTAAATATATAATTAAAAAAAAAGTTTTATTTATGTTTTACTAATTATAATAAAATAAAATAAATATATTTATTAAATATTTATTAATAAATAATTAGTAAACTTAAAATAGTATTATAATTAATTAAATAAAGCTTTTATAGCTAGTTTATTAATATTATAAATAAAGATTTTAACTTAAAAAAAAAAAAAAAAAGTTAAAGTTTATAAAATAAATAGATATAGATTTTATATATATAGCTATAAAATTATAGGTTAGTTTATATATAAATTTTTTATTTTATTATTATATAAGTCTAGAATTTTTATAAGTTTTGCTAAAATTATACTAATTATTATAATAAGATTTTATATAAATATAAAAAACTTATAATTTATATAAATATTTTATATATATATATATATAATATAATATATAATAGATTATATTTTATTTATATATATTATTTATTTGTTTTTATATATAATATATTATATATAGCTTATTTAATATAAAGCTTTATTTTAAATAATAATAATTAGAGTTTTAAATATTAATTTATAATTAAAAAATATTTTATTTTTAATATATAAATTATTAAATAAATTATATATAATATATTATATATAAAATAAACAAATAATATATATAAAAAAATATAATTAATTATATATTATATTATTTATAAAAAAAATATTTATATAAAACTAAATATAAACTATTATTTAAAATTACTAGTTTAAACTTTTTATATATTTTTATAAATTTAATATTTAATATAAATTATATAAGTTTTATTTTTAAAACTAATATTAAGCTTTATATAATAAATATTTTTATATATTAATAAAATATTAAAATAAGTTTTTTAAAAATATTTAATAAAAAAATTTATTGTTTTTTTATTAAACTTAATATTTTTTATATAAAAGTTAAATAATAAATTTATAGTTTTTAATACTAATTAATAATTTTATAAATTATAAAAACTATTATATTTATTTAAGTTTAAATTTAATAAAAATTTATTTATTAAATTTATTATATTATTTTATAAATATTTTAAAAAATAAAATTAAATAAATTATTAAATAAAATAAATATATTTAAATTAATTAATAAATATATTTTATTTAATATTTTTTAAAAATATTTATAATATTTATAAATTTTTTTAATATTTTTAATTATTATATATAATATAATTTTAATATTTAATTAATTTTAAAAATATAAAAATTTATATATAGTTTAATAATTATAATTTATAAAATATAAAATATTAGTTTATTATTTTTAAAAAAAAATAATATAGTATAATGTTTATAATAAAATAAAGCATAATAAAGCATTATTTTAATAAAAAAATTAATAAATATTAAAAAAAATTAAATTAAAAAAATATATATAATAAAATATTAAAAACTTTAATATATTTATATATAAAATGTTATTTATAAAAATATAAACTATTTAATATAGTCCTATTTTAATTTAAAATATAAATTATTATTTAAAATTATTAGTTTAAATTTTTTATAAGTTTTTATTAAATTTTAAATATATTTTTATTAATTTTATATTTATTTTATTTATAAAATTATATAAATAAATTAAATAAAAAAATATTATTAAAAAAATATAAAATAAACTTATATATAAAATAAATTTAAAAATTATAAAAATTATTTAAATATAATTTATTATAATATTATAAATAAATAATTTATAATATAAACTTATTTTATAAGCTTATTTTATATATATATAATTTTTAATAAAATAATTTTTTTTTTAATTTTATTAATATAAATTATATAAACTAATAATTTAATTTTTTATAATTTTATAGCTATTTAAGTTTTAAAAAATTATAAATATTATTTTAATATATTTTATTATAATATTATAAATAAAATAATTATAAAATTAAAAAAAAAATTTAGATTTATAATTTAATTTTAAATTTAATAATATAATATATTTTATTATAACTATTAAATTAAAAAATTAATATAAAATAATTTAAATATTTTTATTAATAAATTATATATAAAATAAATTTATATTATATATTATATAGTTTTAATAAAACTATTTATTTTATTTTTTATTAATTTTTTAAAATTAATAGTTATATTAAAATAAAATATATATTTAAATTTACAATTAAATAAAAAATCTAAAAATTATTTTTATAATTTTATAATTAATATATTTTATAAGTTTATTTTATATATAAGTTTATTTTATATTTTTTAATAATATTTTTTATATTTAATTTATTTATATAATTTTATTATTATAAATTATATAAACTTATAATTTAGATTTTTAAAATATTAATTAATTTAATAATTATTTTTTTTAAAAATATTTATAATTAAAAATTTATAAGTATTATTTTAATATTTTTTTTTTAATTTTATAAATAAAAAATAAAAAATTAATAAAAATATATTTAAATTTTTTATTTAATTAAATTTTTAAAAATATAAATTATTAAATTATATAAATATAAAATTAAAAAACTTATTTTTAAATTTAATTATATAATTTATTTTATTATAATTATTAAATAAAAAAAATTAATATAAAATAATTTAAATAATTTTATTTATAAATTATATATAAAAATATTAAAAAAATATTAAAATAATTTTTTTTTAATTTTTTTAATTTTAAAATTATAATAAAATTAATTAATTATATAATTTATTAAAAAAATTATATATAAAATATATTAATATAATTTTTAAATTTAAATAATATAAATTAATTATATTATAAATTATTAAATAAATTATTTATATTAATTAATTTTATTATATTAATTAATTTTATTATATTAATTAATTTTATTATATTTATATAATTTATTTTAATAATTTATTTAATTAAAACTTATATATTATATAATATATAATTTTAATTTTAATTTTTAAAAAAATTAGATTTTATATAAATATAATAATATATTTAAATAAAGTTTATTATATTAAAATAAATTTATATTATATATTAACTTAAATATTATTAATTAAAACATATTATATTAATTTAATTATATTAAATCTATTTTATATAAAGTATTTTATTTATATACTAGTTTATATAACTCTATAAACTATATATAAACTATTAAAAACTATTATAAAGCTTTGTAAATATTTATAAAATTATATAAAACTTTAAATACTTTTAACCTAGGTATATTATTTTTACGAACGTTTATATAAGCAAGATCTTTTTTTATTATTATTATATATAATAAGTTTATAATTAATTTAATAATAAAAATGCTTAAGCTTGCTTATAATAACTTATATAAATATATATTTAGTAATATTAAAAAACTTATTGCTTTTATTTGATTTATTTTTAGCTGCTTAAGTTAATACTTGTTTATAAATCTTTATATAATAATTTATAAGCTTTAATAAACTTAGATTTTTTTTGTTTTTTATAGAACATATAAAATATAGCTAAAAAAAAGTATTAATAGTATAAATAAGCACTACTAAACATATTCGACCTAAAAAAAACATATTTATTAAATAAACTATAGCTTTTTGAACTTATATAAGCTTAATATTTTTTAATATTAATTTGCTTAAGTATTATATAAGCTATAATAATTATAGCTTATTATTAATAGTTTATTTTAAATATATAAAAAATAAAAAAGCTTTTAATACAAACTTTTTTAAAAATAATTAAACATATAATAATTTATAGTTATTAGTATATAATAAAAAAAACTTATATAAAGTTATATATATTTAGTTCTTTTTAATAAACTAACAAACATTATTAAACTAATTATTACAAAGCTAGTCTAATAAATTTTTAGTTCGCTTAATATTGCTACAAAAGTTTATATAGTTAGTTATATTGCTTAAATCCTTACTTTTCCAATACTAAAACTTAAAACGTATTATTTTAGAACTATTTTAATTAAATTTTATTGCTTTAGTAAAATTATACTTATATAAAGTTATATTTTTTAGTTTTTTATTAATTGCTGCTTGCATAACTTTTACTATAGCTTATTAAATAGCAGCTTTATTAATAGCAGTTTTGCTTTTGCTTTTGCTACTTTGCCCTATAATAATTATAAATATATTAGCTTATAAATAGAAATAAACATTTATAAAAACTTGTAGAACTAGGTATAATAATTAGTATACTTATATAAGGTTGTATAGCTATCTTTAGAAAACTTTACAAAAAATAATTTTTAAAAAATAAAAATAAAAATTTATTTTATTTTTGTACTAAAATAGCTATTTATACTTAGTGGCCCTACTATTTTAATTAATACTATATATACTAGTACTATTTAAGTTATTTATTTTTTAATTGATATTTTTGAGGTGTATACCTATTAAAAAAATCGTTTTTGAACAGTTTCCCCTCTCGGACGCCGTAGTCTACTGGACCCGGAGCGCAATGCGGGGTCTTGCGCCCGGAGTGCTTGGCACAGACGGCTTGTCAGGTTGCTTTGGTTACGTTAACGCTATGTATTTCCAGCGCGAAATTGGAATGGTCCAGTGTCAATATCCAACTCCTCCGGCTGGGAATAAGTATCATCATGCCAGCATATTTGTGGTGCATTACGAGAGTGCGACTTCTTTTCCCATTCTGGTCCTTGGTGTGGCGCGGTACAGAGTATTCCTTTCTGCAACGCTGGTCTGTAGCTCTGCTGTTTACTTGCAACCCATTTCCAAACATGACATCGTTTGATTTTCATCTCGTCATCTACCCAGCATATTTCCTTGTGCAGAGCCAAGGCTGCATCCATAATCATCTGGTGTCAAGGAGATCGAGCAAGCTGACGCTGGAGCTCGGCTGCAATCAAGTTACGGGCGAATGCCAGCCCTCTCTTTGGGCGGCTTATCAGATTGCGCCGTGAATTATCGACCAATGGAACCAAAGCCAGGGGGCGGAAGACACCTTTGCCCCTGCGTTGCCAATCAAACTGCAGCAGCTGCCGCTAGCAATAGGTAGAGACGTGGGATTTTGCTTCCTCATTTGCAATACACTTGCTAGAATTTTCATGGAGGGCGGTGGAAAATGGCAAGAGCGCATCAACTAGAGCGAATGTGTAACTATATATATAGATTGACGCACCTCCTGGATATGGGGGAGAAACTTCGGGGGGGCGTTAAAGTTGATACTGTAAACAGATTCCTTCGAAAGGCGGTACCAAACAACCCCATCTTAGATATAAGGCAAGCGGAATACCCATGTTCACTGTGCAAAGATTGGTCTGACTTGTACATACCAGCTTTGTTTGCATAACGGTAATAGCACTCACGATGTGCCAGGAAGTCTGGAAGCGTTGGAACTGCGGGCACTTAACATTCGCAACCTATTATGCTTGCGACGACTGGAGTGAAGCACACCCTGGGCCAAACGAGGAAGGCTCAGAAGATTGTGAGAACTACCAACAGGGTGTTATTCACCATACCGAAGATATGGATGAGAGATGCGACGATTGTGCACATTTGCCAACACCACCCGATAGCGATGCGTAATAAGTATACTACGCAAGAGGATAGTAAAAGTGGCCAGGTCTGAACCATCAACACTGCAACTCTCCATCACTAGCACAATATCCTAGCATTTTAGCGCTGTGCAAGGTGATCGATCTGGTCCCAGAACTTTGGGTCAACCTCTGCCTTGAGCAACGCTACCTGGTTAGGATTTCCAAGAAGCTCAAGCTCAATAGGTGCAATCTTCATATTGGAGCGGAGTTTGTACCGAATCATTTGGCGTCTGGTCGCGGCATCTGGAGGTGGTGATGCTTCGCCCTGTAACGGTTCTCGTTTTGGACGAATGAATGGATAACCCTCGAGTTTGGCACGCATCTGATTAGGCAGAGGGTCTTCAATCAATTTACTGTTGTTTTATTGTTAGGACCAACCGCGACATTGAATATGCTAGATGTCTTACAATGAACTGCCTGTCCATTTGTACCAAAGGACTGGAACATCATTAGTAGTAGACTGGCCGTGATCGAGAAGAAAGTAACAACGTCGACCTTCGTAGGCAAAGGCAGCCCCATACTCTTGCCAGCGGTCGTGGTTGTAGTCGAAATCTCGATTCCAAAGGTGTTGGCAGAGGAGATTCTTCATATTCCTGCATCGTTCCTGATAATCACCGCCCGGGACTTGATGTGTTTTCGTTTGCAACACAATCCGCTTGGGCGTATTTGGGTTTTCGTCGCTGGACATGTTATCAGTTCACCTCCATAGAGACGAGCACGAGATAGTTTAAATACAGGGTTGTATTCGCATAACGATGGTCTACAACTTCTTGGGAAAGCTATTGGCAACGGAGATAGATATGCCTAGCTGTATCCATGCCTTAATAAACCGGCGTTAATATGATCGGTGCGGCCCGATATAAGTCCGAGCCACCCCGCTTCGGTGGCTCGGTAGAGTAAATGGGGCAAGGTTGTCTGCACCAATCGTTGTGGAATATTGCAATGCTAGGTTATCTATACTTCCATGTGTGTTCAACATTCATGATAATCGTCTGTTCTTAACCTAACCCAATCCCCGGCTATCCGGAATGAAAGACGATTCGGACCCGTTGTCTCCGGGGCAATCTACTACGCGTTCATTTATGTAATATATCGACGAATTAGGGTGACTCATGGTCATTAAACTGTCAGAGCTTTTCTTAAAACTAAGACCAATGCTATAATCTAATTAAGGCCCACAGATAGACATAACAGGTGAAGGTGTTAATGATAAAACCCTATGGTATTCTCTAATGGAATAACAAAGTAGATAAGGCGATGACACAAAAGGGGCAACGAATTTCCGGGATGACCATCTCATCCGCAGTGTGTGTAGAGTAGCCAAGAAGAGTTCTTACTACACTAAGCGTAGGTAATCCAGAGTGACCGAAATGATAACCCCATTGCAATTGCGGATCTAACATTTATGATATCTGGCATTAATCCTGATGTTAGGCATAGTTATGGTCTATATTACTATATGTAGATTAGACAAGTAACGTACCATTTGAGAACATTTGGAAGACGTTCTTTGCTAAGTTCGCCAAGTTCGCAAAAAATTCTACCCACCACTGAAATCAGAGAACTTCCATGTATTGGTTAAACCTTAAACACGGCTAGTCTTGAAAAAGTCAAGTGAAAGGAATTATTTCACCGCTTTTACAAACTAGTGTTGACGGCTCTGGATACCTTTATATCGACAATGTAATATTTAGAAGCCGAAAGGTTAAATATGTCGCGCAAACTAAGCGTCTAAAGTATTATATTAGCAAACATAAAAAATTTGTGGACAGACATTTCCGCTCACCTTGGATAAATATTGTAGTCCAGCCCTATCTCGGGATGTTCTTGACTTGGGCAACAAAGGACCAAGTGCTCGATGACTACGAAAGGTTTAGGCAGTATAAGGGTGATGCATCTCAATATCACCTGAAAAGTCCGAAGAAGATGCCCCACCATTGCCGTGCGAGTGATGGATTCTCATGGGGGCGTATATGAGACAGCTGAGGTAGTCTAATAGATCCAGGAACAAGGAAGAAGCTCAATGATCAACAACCTGCAAAAAGATGACCCATTACCAACAAGTACACCACAGTATACCTTCTTCATTCATGAGATTTTAAATCCGATGTACTATGTGTCTGGATAGTACTCCGAGGTAATCGTCATGATAGATATCGAACTTGGTAGGTGTTGCGGCTTGGCGTTTGGAAGACAATCTACACCCGACTTCTGCCCGGCTCGCTCTCGCGGCTAGCTACGCATACGGTAGTCACAGCTAATGCCAAGGCTAAAACAGTTGCCAGAATAGAGATAGCCAGTCGACCTAACAACCGTAATCGGGGTCCTTCCTGAGAGGGCGATGATTGACAAAAATGGAGTCCCATAAAAACTGCCGATCTCTTCCTAGGTCTAAAGCCGTTTTGAGTAGGTCTCAATGACCAGATTTATAACCTCTTCCATACTGCCAGCGATATCATTGGAACAAGCTTTCAAGTTGAGCTCTTGGCTACTTAGCTGCTGGGCCAAGTGTCTTTCCGTCTTGGCCTGGGACATCGAAATTCAACTTCGAACAATGGATATCGTCACTAGGACTGAACTTCAAGATATACATAAACAGAACGCCTTGTGCTTTATACTACACATGCTACAACCCTTTTACCAAGACCTTCAACGCCGAGCTAAAGGTCCGTTACGAATTCTCATAGCCTCATCGACATTCCCTCTTTAGCCTCGCGGATCAGCGGTCAGATGATCTACAACGTCGATCAACAAATCCCCTGATGCGCTGGCGATCCTAACCTCTTGTTAGGACCGAGCAAGCCGCAGAGATGGCGAATGTTATCAGGATGGAAGTAATGGAATATGACTTGAAGAAGTATAAAGTTGAGCCTTTAGGCAGGTTCAACGTCGTTTCTTGCCTCATCATCACCATCTTGGTCCTCTCAACTCTAAGCTCGCCAACCTTGCCTCTCGCACGACACCACTTCTAAAATCTTACACAATGAAGTTCCTCGCTGGTGCCACTTTCCTCGCTTCCGTAGCAAGCGCTGCCTCCATCAATAATGCTAAGCGCGCCTCACCTCTCGACGTAAAGATCGAGATGGTTGGTAACTCTGGCATCAAGGCTAGCATCACCAACACCGGCGCCTCAGACCTCAAGGTGTTCAAGACTGGTACTCTGCTAGATAAGGCCGCCACTGAGAAGGTCAAGGTCTACCAAGGCAGTAAGTTGAACATGCCCCAACCCAACTGTAGCATGCGTCATGCCTTCATGTACGAGACCGCTAACTATTTCGCAGAGAACAAGGTGGCATTCTCTGGTGTTCGCCTCCGGATCGCGTCCAGCAATCTGCCCGAGGCGGGCTTCCAGACCATCAAGGCTGGCAAGACCGTCTCGACGACGTTCGACGCCGCAGAGCTACACGATCTCAGCGCTGGCGGCGCCTATGATATCGTCTCGAAAGGCGCGCTGCAATACGCCGCGGTGGACTCCAACAAGATTGCGGGTTCCGTCCCCTATAGCAGCAACGTCCTATCTGCCAAGGTGGACGGCGCCAAGGCCTCCGCCGCTTTTAAGAGCTTTCACGCGAAGCGCCAGACCGTACAGAGCGATTGCTCAGGAGCCGAGCTGAGCGCGACGGTCGACGCGATCAACGGTGCCTCATCGCTCGCACAGGCCGCTGCCGACGTTGCCAGCAGCGACGACGACAAGTTAGAAGAGTATTTCCACAGCACGTCGGTGCGCGACCAAGTCGTCGACGTGTTCAACAAGGTGGCACAAGAGACGAGCAGCACGTCGAGCGGAGCCGCGTACTACTGCACCGACGTCTTCGACAGCTGCAGCAGCGGCGTGTTGGCTTACACCCTGCCCTCGCAGGATTACATCGTCAATTGCCCGCTGTTCTTCAGCGACCTGCCTGGAGCCTCTAGTCAGTGCCACGCTCAGGACCAACAGTCCACCGCCCTGCACGAGACTACTCACTTGTCGGAGATCGCAGGCACGGACGATAATGGCTATGGCTATGACGCTGCCACCGCTCTGTCCACGCAGGATGCGTTGAACAATGCGGACACGTACGCTCTATTTGCTCAGGCCGTCTATGCTGGCTGCTAGAATGGTGGCATGGCGAGAGAGAGGCCCTGGTTTTGATCGAATTCGATGATGACATATGATGATAATGATGATGTGTCAGATATAAGCGTGTCATGTAGTTGGGTTGTAATATTCATCCATTGATGCACATCTGTTCCATGGAAATAACTAGTATAGGGAGCAAATTGGTTCAAGGAACTCGATATACCCTACAAACAAGAGCTGTCGGAAAGGTGTGGTGAATTGAACCAATTTGAAGACAAGCAACCCGCAAATTAGACATCCCATGAGACCTGAAAAAGCGAGAACTCTAGAGTCTAGCGATTAAAGAAAACAGATCCTCTAGATTACCCTCTTCTCCTGCACCATCTCTGCATCGTCTACACTCCCCCCCTTCTTCCTTTTTTTTTTTTTTTTTCCTTTTGGACGCTATATGCCCATCAATCTATTCTTTAGTTGCGCCGTTGAAATTTGACACTAATACCTCATGATTTTCTTCAACGTCATATAAAGCTTTATATTCAAGCAGAAAATTAACAACTCAAGATATTTGCGCTATTAGCTTCATAATATCCAAAGCAGCAATAGCATCATTTGCCTCCTAAAAATTTTAGAATCCTCTCAGACTTGGTCCGTAGTACTAAGCTGCCTCTTCTGCGCTGAAGCCACGACCTGAGCTTTGAAGATTTGAGCGCCCATTGAGATGCCCCTTCAAGGTAACGACTTTTCAGCCAGTCGAGGACAGGGTTCAATTGCCGAATTCGCCATCAGATTTCGCGTTCAAGCGCCTCATCTGAGTCTTATTTCTGGATTCTGAAAGTTCCAGAATGCTAAGCGACATCGCCTCTCGGTCTATCTGCTCGCTGGTACGTGATATACTCTGCAGTAAACTCCTAAGGCCATAGTCGAACCTTCCTCCGGCAGATTTAAAGAAGATTTTCCAGCTTGGATCTTTGGTAATCGGGAGTATATCATTGATGAAAATTAGGGTGAATATAGATTTTGTGCAGTTCTTCGCATAGAGGAAGGGAAAGAGGGGGGGGGGGTTGCAACTTCACTGGCATTCTGATACGCTTTATGCCCGTCGATGGAACTCTAGTATATCTTCAAATAAGAGAGTAATCACTTGCTGAAGAGAGCGATCTTGAGGCAACACCTTTGCGAAACGAGCCAGGTGCGGCATACTTCTGCTGATGCCGCCATAGGCAGTGAGGATTGTGTCAAGAGCGTGTCGGTATGCGTTGTATTATATTATGTCGCCCTTGTCTCGCAGCAAGCTACTGTCCAATCTGCCTAATCTCTAATTTAGCATCGTCCAGCTTCCTTGTTGCTTCGATACCGCGAATATCCCGCGGCGATATCTCGTTACGGAATCGGTCGAATGCTTGTTGGATTGGTCTATGTGCCATGATATTATTTTCACAAAGGCCCCTTAAATTTCATCCCTATCGAGGTGTTGAAGCCCCCAAAAAGAACGTCACCACCGTCCAATTCATGATGGTTACTTCCAAGGTAACGTTCGCAAAGGATATCAGCGGGCGACAAGGGCTGACAAATTTGACATAGTATATTCCTGATTTGCAAAAAGCGAACAAAGATCTCCTCACAGTTCTTCTCGTCCCTAACAGGTCTAGGTCGCAACACATATAGCTTGAAAGATTGCGAGTAGGCTTTCTACAGCCCGGGGAGCAATGGCTCTACTGATAACTTTGTAGGAACTTCAGAATTTACTAAAATGAGCTACCATGGCATAATGAAAGAGAAGGTCTTGGTCTCGAGGGCCTAAGACCATGGTATTACTGTCGCATTCGCATCGGTGCCAAAATGGCTGAAGCATGAAGTAAGGCACGACTTGGCGTGCTAGAGCAGTCATTCCATTTCCCAGCTGTCATGGCCGCAATTTTGGAACACGGGCTATGGTGCAGTGTAGAACGACTCATAAAAAGACGAGTGAATAAGCAAGAAGGAAGTCGGGGCATCTCCTTCCGGTGCGGCAGTGGTTGAGACCCTATAAATGATAGCTGAGTAATTACTAGCACTATATGGTTGGGTACTGCAAGTGTGGTTAGGTGTTCAAGTTTTTATACCTTGAAGATGCTAAGAACTGGACAGTAGTGCAAACTGAGGAGGTGGTGTACATACACGATTGGCATATTTTAGAGAAACTAACCCCCTTTTCGCTGCCATGCTTTCTCTTGTCCCTTGATTTCCTACAGTAAGTCCTCTGTTCTCATTACTTCATGACGCAGGGAATCTCGGGTCATGCTTGTCAGATAGCTTCGTATAGAGAGTAGGGATGTGTTAACAGTGGCGCGACACCCCCGTGGTTTTGACATTTGTTATCTAACATAGTTTGCTAGTTACTGCTAATAGTTCCCGCTAATTCCGTCCTTAACTGTGTGTATCTGTGTTTTTAGTTATATTCGATCGAAAACTCCGTTCGCTGCAAAATCTTTTTTTCCGGGGTAGTCGTATGAGACAAGTTCTCAATGTCTGGGGTGTGGCCATTTGATGTTACGGTGTAAGGCTTCGCTTCGTCTGGAATACGAAGTTTAGGGACTAGCTCCAACTCGTTGAAAGATGAGTTGTTGCCGGAATTATAGGACGACGATCGCCTGCTCCGCGATGACCAGGAGCTGGGAACGAGGCTCGCGACCCACGAGCTCATAGTTTCCAGTGTGGGTAGCTTGAAGTGCGCTGGAAGCTTTAATGTCGGAATACAGCCCATAATGATGACGAGCCATTGTTCGAGGGCCGCGATAAGATTCGTGAGACTTTGATAGAATCGGGCAAGTGTGCCTGATGTACCCTGGGGGTTGGTCAAGCGCAGTAGAACCACCGTGATTTTTGTGACAACGATTCCTAGCGTGATAAGTGACAAGGCCAGGATTGTCCCAAGAGCAACCTTACGGCGCCGAGGCATGTTGAGCTTCGATATTACTAAGACCGGGAAGAGGACGAAAGTGAAATCCGATATGGCATATAAAACTGTGAGCTTCTCATTAACTACTGCGCATCGGAGGATTTAATCTGATCTTGAGGAGTTCGACTCACATTGAGCCGCTAGAGCGGTGTAGGCGTAAATATAGGGGTTCCAGCGTCTGGCCTTGACAGTTGAGTCCCAAAGCCCGCTCCAAGGGCTGCATTGGGCGGCAAGGAAGATGATGCTCAAGACGGATATGATGGTCAGAACTGAGGTAAAACAGATGAGATACCATTTCAGCCATTTTCGGACACCGAAGATGCGCACGAGCAGAATGGTGATAGATATTCTAGCTGTGCATGAGACTAGAATGCTGGGTATACCCGAGACCCAGCCCCATTTGCTCACTTGCATTCGCTGGAGCAGTGTCAATTGATCATAAGCCAGGCCTCCGCCCCAGCTGATGATGACTGTGAAGAAGGCTTGAAAGGCAATCTGGAGAATCAAGGCTAAAAGCATTATCCAGTCGTCGAGGCTCCATTGCTTCGAAGTCCGACGTCGAATTATGAATCGGGCGGCGACGGTAATGATACCGATCCCCGTGAGGGTGTACGACAGTCCAAGGCTAAGAGGCCCTATGCCTTGACTGCCTGTGCTATCGGCGGGTACTGACATCGCGAGCGAAGAAGGTTGGTTCCTCACAGGAAGCACAACGTACCGATAGGACTTGGGAGAATGGGGAGTTCGAGAAACGACAGGAACGAGAGGAACGTAAGCGAGGAATATAGTGCATTGATGTTCCCTAGCAGAAGCGAGAAGCCACAGCGTAGGATTGAGGCGCCCATACGACGCGGTTGGGTACTCCAGAAAAAGACCGTGCCAGTGCAGCTATGCGCATTGTGCGGAGCGAAAAACTATCGAATCTAAAGAACACAGTTGGATAGACAGATGCAACCCGTCAATGAATGTAACCGCGGCCTTCCAAACGTAATACCGCCACAGTGACATCGAGTAGGTAATCTTTTCATACCACCCTCTAGAGGGGAGGGTCTAGATAGGGAGGGTGAGACACACGTTGCACTGCGGACAGGGTTGTGCGCCAAATCGTGGGGCGCATTTGCAAAGAGGTATTGGTAGGTGAATACCGGTATACGTGATGGGCATATTTGGACCAGACATTCGAATCCTCCAAAGTTAGATCCCACGTGTCGATACTACCTACTTAGACCTACTGTAGCAGCTATTTTCCCGTTACTGTATGCATTGGTTGCTAAGTATAAACATTGTTCCAAGACAATCACTGATGGGGTGACATACAGTCGCACGTATTACTACCGTATATGCAGCTTGCGCAAGGAACCCCCGGAACCTAGATTACACTAGGTATTCGAATTGCCACGGCTTCGCTTACGGTACCCCACCGGTCTTTTTCGATCGGCAGGTCGATCGGCATTCTGCTCGCTGAGTGAGAATCACGAGCATTGTGGCGCACTACCTATAACCATCGTGGCCTCCCAATTCAGCCGAGCTTCATGGTAACCAAGCAGGCCTGTTAGTAGCTCCTGGATAAGCAGCTACCAAATAATAATGGGCGCGACATCTAGTATGAACCTTACAGCAGACAAGGCCTCAGGTTTCAGGAATATGCCTCAATTGTCAAATTGAACAGATATGTCGGTGGCTATGATACATTCGGCTAGTGTGCGGCGGGAGGGTTGTAATTCCGGTCTAAATATAGAACTCGAGCAAATACACTAAAGTGTCTCCTCTTTTATACATCGTACCAGAGAGGCACATTACCAGGACCAAAACATCAAATTACAGAGACCCAGACAGTGACCCAGACAGTGACCCAAACGCTACTCCCAAGATCTTGCGATGAGATCTCGAAAACTCTATTGTAGAGATCGACAATATACGCACTGACTAGAACTAAAAGTTTTTGTATTACCGGCCCGCCGCACAGGCCAAGGACCCGACCAATATAAGTTAGGTAGTATAGATTCTCTAGGTAGGTACAAATAGACCTTTTCCCTCGCGCGAGAACAATAGTCATTTCTGGTGTCTCGAGCAGTAGGAATCGCTACACCGATCGAACTTGCTACTTCACAACGACTCTGACTCCCTTGCTTCCCCATTTCGGCATCGGTCTTGCCAGGTCAACAATAAAATCGACATCTTCTCGAGTTGTTTCGAAGAGTTCTAGCTCATGCCTGCGAAAGATTGTCGCTAGACCAACGTACAACTCCATCCACGCGAGGTTGAGGCCCAGGCAATTTCGCGCACCGCGGCTGAATGAGACCATGTACGACGACAGTGGACGCAGACCTCCGGGGCCTTTCGGATCCCCTAGCCATCTGTCCGGTTGGAATTCGGTTGGGTTTGGGAACACCGTCTCGTTCATGTGCATGTGATATGCGTCCATGCTGACGGCCGTGTTGGGAGGTATCGTCCACTCCTGGTACTTCAAAGTGCCGAGCCGATTCACACGTGGTAGTCGCTGAACGGAGCCGAAGCTCAGACGTAGGGCTACAAGAGTTAGTAACTTTTCTTCTTGCCTATTGTCTCTTTACGTACCTTCCGTGATAACAGCAGACAAGTAAGGGAGATCTTCTAGCTCATTCCAAGGAAAGATCTTAGTAGGGTCCGGCATCGCGTTTTTAAGTTCTGCGTTGAGACGCGACTTGATGGACTGGTTGTTCAGAATGTGAAACACAGCAACTGTGAGAGCCCACGAAGTTGTCTCGACAGCCCCGCCATTCACAGCCATTGCTTCTTGTTGCAGTCTCGATAACGTCATATCCTCAAGGAGCAGATCTGCCGAAAGTGCATCGTGAAAGATTGTCGGGTGAGACGGCTGCTTGCTAGAGACGTTTTTCTCGTCGAGGAAACCTTGGATATACTGCGCCATTTCCTGCTGATTGTCAGCCGAATGGATTCGTCAAGCGGGAAGACGGATCATCCCATACCTTTCGAAACCTCAGAACGGGCTTGAAAGACGGCATCAATATGGCAAGCACCACGTCAGGGAAAGAATTTAGAGCCGTGACAAGGAATCCGAAGTGTGTCATAACGTGGGAGGCATTGACGGCCTGTGTTATTGCTTGCGCAAACGGTGAGGTGAAGTCTGGAGCTGAGGAGAAGTCGGTTGGTCGAGCGAAAGCGATCTCCGTGATGATATCGGATGCCATCGCACTCCACATGAAATTCACGTTGATAACCTTGCCAGTCCCTGCATACTCGGTCGACAGGCGTTTTGAAATGCCATTAATGACTGCTTGTAAATCGTCATTGCGACTCCTAATGCGCGCTTTGGAGAAACAAGGCGCTATGGCAGCACGACGCCTTCGATGAACCTCGGCTAGACCTGTCTGCACCGTAGCCTCTGGGACACTGAAGCGATACCTAAACTTTTCAGTTTTGTCAATGGGCCGATTGGGGGCACTGTTGCAAAAAACCACATCGTAGTATTCCACGTCGTCTATATGTATCTCATCTGGATTGATGCGAACAATTGGCCCGTATCTCTCGTGCAGTCGACGTATCTGGAATGTCCACTGCCCGCCACCTTGGCTAAAGATGTCGTAGTAGGCCTCATACCAATGTGTCGCAGCTCCAAGCCTAGGACCTGGGAATTTGGCAAGGGGGTGGAAGTAAAGCCTGTAAGTAGCTAAATAGAGTCCTCGCCCTATGAGGAGAGCTATAAGACCAACGGCAACGTACGCAGACCACAGCTGGGAGACGCGCAAAAAAGAGAACCCATCCCCCATTGTTCGGGGCGGCTCAGCATAAGCGGGCAGGCTCGGAGATGTTCGACTCGAAAGATAATAATAATTGATTGAACACGATCGTTGTCAACAGGAAACCCGAACCTACATAGTTGAAACACCTGCTCGGCCCTTTTCCTAACCCACCAGATCTACATCTACCCAAGGGCGTATATTTCGTGGCGGTTGATGCCTATGCATACGCGTACAGTAGCTTACAGTAGCATACCAATGCAACCTACTGTTGCATCCAAACCAGCTAGGCGTCATGTTCCATACGATAATCTTACCTAAAATCGCCAGGATAGTCACAGTGGCTCGGTTTTACTGGCCCTTGCTGTCCGCCATTCTTATCACACAGGGGGGGTCTATGTATGAAAGTACTACCGTCACATAAGAAGATGCGCAAACAAGTTCCAGGCATGAATAGCAGTACGGCATCCGGGATAGGGCTTTTATCTCCGAAACGTGGTGGGGGAGTGAGTGATGATTGTTTCTTTGACCCCTCAATTAAGTAATCCTGATGACTGCTGGATGCGAAAAGACTCGACGCATGTCTAGTGTAGAACAGCAAGATCACTTAGACACAAGTCTTTCTTTTTTCCCTATCACTCTCGGACAGGACTTACTAGTGTAAGGCTTGTTGACATTAAGTTATTCGATACCCAACATTCACAACGATGCCCGACCAACAAGTTGTTGTTATCACGGGCGCCGGCAGAGGTGAGCTGAGATGCAATTGATAGTGCCGAAGTGACAACTAACCAGATGCTAGGTCTTGGAAATGCCTTAGCCCGAGCATATCTCGCGCGACCGAACCACACGGTAGTAGGGAGCGTTCGCGACGAGGCTGCTGCTGGAGTGGCTGAGTTAAAGGCGTCGCCGAAGGGCGACGGATCGCGGCTGATTTTAGTCAAAATCGAGAGCTCGTCAACCACGGATGCAGCTGAGGCAGTCAAGACGATGGAAGCAGAAGGTATTCAGCATATCGACGTCCTCATCGCCAATGCCGCCGTGAGCCCGCCACTGCAGCCGATCGAGACCGTCGACCTGAGCATTCTAACTAGCGCATTCAATGTAAATGCCATGGGTCCTCTGGCATTGTACCAGGCTTGTCACGGGTTGCTCAAGAAATCAAGCAATCCTAAATTCGCGCCGATTTCCAGTGCTGCTGGCACTCTTGGCGGCATGGAAAAGTATGATGTCGCCGATTCCTTCCCTCTCTTGGCTAGCCCATTCAAATCGACTTCTGTTGCATGTCACAGTCTGAATCCGTTCGCTGACTTTTATTGTTGAACAGGGGTCACACCTACGTTGCTCCGTCCTACTGCATATCAAAGGCGGCGTTGAATTGGATTACGCTGTGTGTATTTCCGGGGGGACAGGTACCGATAAAGAGGAATGTGATACTGACAAATCATGGAACTGCAGAGCAGCTCATTGCAGCAATCCTTGGCTTACTGCCGTCGCTGTCAATCCAGGGTATGTCTGCGCGCGTTTGATCTTCTACTAATATTATAATGCAGACGCTGACAAGTCCACTCGACAGTCTGGTTGGTACCGACATGGGTAACGCGACGGCGAAATATCTTGGTTTGGAAAAGGCGCCGTGGACGCCAGAGCAGAGTGCCGAGAAAGTAATCAAGATGGTGAGCAAATGTAACCTTCATTTCGGAGTTTGGGATCTAATTCGTATAGATCGACGATTCTAGCCGTGAGAAGTACTCTGGCAAGTTCATGGATGCCATTACTGGCAATGAATTCCCATGGTAAACTCCGTAGGAGTACCTCTCTTTGACGGATCTCTGGGTTGGACGCTAACTAGGGCATGCATGTTGCATTGGTGGCTTTGGCCAGATCATGATAGACATAAATGGGAAACGCTTGTAACTAGGGATTGTGGTGCCTCATCCTTCTGAGATGACTGCCTACGCATACTATACATACTTATAGATAAGAGTTCCTTTGCGCCGTAAGCACAGACCCTGCCTGTTAAAAGAAGTAACGCGATACTGTTCCTACTGGGGCGATGATCACCTTCTGTGGTATTAGCGAGTAGTCTCCATTCGACATGTGCATTCTAGCAGAAAGCACTAGGTTAGTGCCAAAGGCTTACGTGAGGTTCATACTCGGTCATATAGTTATGTAAGCTTTATAGTATCGAAAGGGGCCACGGTTTGATCTGACCATGATATCCATTTTACCCTTCGTGCTACGATGTGCGACTGGTTCTTAGCTTGTTGAACAGCCAGATTATTGATGGGCTTGATATCCAATGCTGGGCTATTAAAGGGGTTATTCATACAGTATAGGTCTAGCCATTATTAGTGATCATCTTGGATATCCTGAAGGTTATAGTGTAGTTCTCGCAAAATCATGTAGGTTCTCTGTAGTTGTTTCTTGAAGTAGAAACGCGATTCCTGATTAGGGCAAGTGGGAAATTGGAACAAGAAAAAAAAAAGAAATCTAGCTATCTAATTGGGTATCTATCTACGCATAATGACTAGTTTTCACTGTTCGGACTAAATATGAATCCGACCTTTCCGCTCATCATCGTACTTGGCAAAGTCTGCCATTTGCATCCTCAGCCCATAATTCGCTTCCAACTGCCGTCTGAGAATAGAAGACACCTTGTGGGTCAACCTTGCCTTTTATGTCTTTCAATCGCGGATAGTTCGCCCCGTAGAACACATCCTGCCAATTGGGCTGTTCAAAATTGGCTTCATTAAGATATGCTCCACCTCCCGGAGTGGCCGCTTCGATCTTGGGCATAACGAATTTCGTTAGGTTCGTTTGGTATGCAGTCATTTCTGCCCAAGGCATGCTGAAATCCCAGGTCTTGACAAATATGCAGTGGAGTAGGGCAGACCGCCAGCCTGGGAATACCGCATTGCGATGAAGTCGCGCCTGGTCTGCGTTGACAGCATCGCATACGATCGCGAACCCGGCGTTCGCTGCGTCCTGGAATGCTTCAGCAACGGTCCTGGCTCCAGAGCTGGTTTCTATTATCGATCGCGGTATCAGACGCCCTCCAGTGATTTGCGCCGCGGGAGTTGCTGTCACTGCTTCTGAGAAGTATTGGTTGAAGAAGTCGAGATAGCGCGAGTGTAGCGATGTGGTGACATTGAGGTTGATACCAATTCGGGCCATGGCGCTTGTGATTGGTGACAACACTTGATTGACAGCCGATGCATTTTTGTTCGGTATCGCTATGCCGTAAACATACACCGCAGTTGGGGTGATGGCGTATGAGATGACCGCACCAGCATCCACCACCGGGCCCATAGCGGATTGGAATGTAGCTACACCCTCCCAAAACTTCTCAGGGCTACCGGTCGAATTTACGTCAAAAGACAGGCTGGCGCCGCCCATCATTCCATCAGGATAAACACGGGTTGTCATAGACAACACGACCGCGAATGTGCCTGGGCCCCCGCCACTCAAAGCCCAATAGAGGTCTGTGTGAGCAGTAGGTGTTGCCACAAGATGTTCTCCTTTAGCTGTGACCACTTCCCATTCCAAGACATTATCAGCTGCCATACCATACACCGACGTGAAAACACCATGGCCGCCTCCAGGGGTGTAGCCACCCGCAACACCAACATCAGGACAGGTGCCGGTAACGATTCGATAACCCTTGCTGTTGGCCGCGGCAAGAGCATCTGCCGTAAGAACACCAGCTCCAAGACGAACAGCAGGCCCGTGGTAATCAGAGGTCCCATTGTAGTGATCAATGAAGTCAATGGCGTTCAGATTGTGCGTCCACAGAGATAAAGCGCCCTTTCCGGTAGACTTCCCAAGAAGACTAGCTACAATGTTAACTAATGATGCCTAGATATGTAAACCCGACGGAAGCAACTTACTCGTGTCCTGTATTCTTGATGGCCAACCGGATATTCTTTTCTCGGGCGAATTTTATGCCCGCTTGTACGTGAGCGACAGTAGAGACATTGATGGAGTAGCGGGCATAGTTCCCAAGCTCACACGGCTTTTCTTGAGCCGTAAAGGGATCACAGGATTGGTTTTGGAAATACGGCATGAGGAACTCGGCCGATTTCTGGACGCTGCCCAACAATTAGTATCAGAATGGTCTCTTCGGCAACTGTCGATGAGAACCTGCGCAACTTACTGGACAGGGGCGAAAGGCCAGGCCTCCTGTAGGCCTTGACATTGCTCTTGATCATATTCCGTACTATGGCAGAGCGCTGCTAATGGTGTGGTAGGGATCAAACCGCCGCCTACCGTTTTATTGAGGAGGTCCCAGTCTGCGGAACTTGGCCAACCAGGGTCGCCGGGAATATTCCTGCAGACTGTACTTTTCCATGGCATACCACGAGCTTCGCGGAGCAGAAGAAAAGCACAGAACGTGAATGCCCGTCCCCAACTCATCATGCGGGAGTTACCACTTGAACCAGTGAATTGATTTACTTAAAGGTGTAGAGACTGGAAAACAACTACACTGTTATCTCGGAGGCAATCCAAACAGAATCCTAGCTACCTAAATATCCTACGGCGACTGCCGATACTAGCTTCAAGTCAACCTCACCTGGCTGTGCCGTTCGTGGCGCGATTCTTATTTACGGTTGAAGCCTATTACAGGGTTAGGCAATTAGTCACGATGAGGCCTGTCCTGCCTAGTTAACCCCTAAGAAGGTCACGATCTAAGAATAGCCGTTGAGGGTCCCTATGAAGGCATCTCAGGATGCCCGATTCAATTCTCCGGCTGACAATTGGAATTGTATAGCTTTCCTCTACACTACGCGTGCGGTCTACACAGATAGTACGTGTCGTACCCATTCCATTCACTGCTGACTCGGCACCAGTATGCTTGGACAAGGGTTATAAAGCCAATAAAACACGTATGTAAAGATACTTCCATTTACACGTAACTTAGCCCACGCGAGATGTTCCTGCAAAAACAATTGAACTAGACTGACTAATTCTACAAAAATGCCCAAAAAAAAAAGCGAGCACTTCTAAGCTTAGATAATGTTCTATTCGCAAGAATATACTACTATATACAGATCTGATTCCAGGGTTTATAGAAGTACTGGTGCCGGATCAGCAGTTAACGGGATACAGTAACTTGAAACATGAATCGGAATCTGGAGAGAGTGTTCTCCCGATCGGATTCGCGATTTTAATTACCGACTCCCTATCTATAGGTACTAGTTGGGATGTTGAGAAGGACCTTGCATAGCCACTCATGTCTAAATCCTTCCCGATCCTTCAGAACAGTACAGCCTTTCTGCTTCCTACTTATAGCAGAGATATTAGATAAGAATAATTATAGTAACACTAAAGACAGAATGTGGAATATAAGCCCACTGCATTTGAGTTTCCTTGGGAGGAGACATATACAGCATCTATCCGTCTTGGTAAGTGAGCCTAAGGTAGTATTGTTTATGTTCCTGGCCGTGATGAAGCGCCGAAGGAGGGTCCTGGCAGTAGTGTGTTTAGTGTAGTGGGCTGATGGCACGGGCCTTACCGTCATTCGACCGCGGACGGTCTCTGGCGTCTGCCGGATCCTCTTGCTAGGCTAATACTGCCGCTAATCCTTCGGCTCCTTAGGACTATTAGTGTAGTAAAGTGAAAGTGAGAATGAGACTGACGGTGACACTAAGGACGTTCAGGTGTAGGGGACGGCGTCACAATCCTAACGTCTGCCTTATCACATGAACTATCCAGGGTTAGGTGTAATCTTATACTAAAGCAGCCGTCGCCTCAAATCTGCATGGTACCTATCCTTCGATGCTACACTACATGTGCATATCCAATGCCCAGGGTGATAGCGGAGACATTGGTAATCATCTACACTACCTTGACGTTCCCAAATCGCATTAAGTACCAATCTGAGGCACGCCACTTTTAGCCTGAGCTCGGTTCTACTTGCATAAGTCCATTTGCATTATCCTAAACCGTAATAAACGGACAGTAGTACCTAGTACCTATTCAAGTTCCCGATTACAACGCTTTCATCGCCTACGACCGACTTCCGAGGAAGTCGAAGGTGGAGGAGAGCTCATACGATTTAACTGCTGCACCCTTATTGCCATTAATCTTTTTCAAGCACAAAATCATGCACTGCGCTTAGATTCACTATGAACGAGATCTCAAGATTACGGCAATTACTCGAGGAAGATAAAGGAACGGTCCGAATGGGTCGGTTTGGCTGTTTGGGGCGAGCACTGCAACAAGTCGACCACTGTGGTAAGAGGACCAAGGGTTATAAATGGAACCTGCCCAAAGTAATAGTAGCTATCGTCGACACATCTTAGTAGCATGCGCACCTGCACGGTCGAGATTTTTTAAAACTCTCTTATAATGCCGAGCTTCATTTATAACGGCTTCATATTCGTCGTCATCATCAACAGTACAGGCCTTTCCAAGCAGTCTGATAAGGTAATCTTTAGCAACACTCTCGACCAAATGGTCAGAGAAGACAGACACCATGATGCGCTTGTCGTTGATCGTTGATCTCTACTATAACCTCCATGGAATTGGCGTCGCCAGCATGGATGCTAACAACCGTGATACGTAATGTTTCGTTGCTCGTAGCCGACATCGTGTAGCCGATGCGTTGGGAATGAAGTCGTATAGCAGCAGTGTATGGGAAGTGGAACAATAGTATGTACCATGTATATAACGTGTCAACTAAGAAAAGCGGCTAAAGCTCCGCTATGCCTTGGGCAAGTGAATTAATCAGCGTGTTAAAGACTCTTAATTATATTTTGCTAGGCTTACTTGTATTTTATTCTAATACTGCTTTATTCGAATACCATTGCGCAATGATTTATTTACCTTAGGGTGAGTTTATTTTTGAATCGGTATTAAAATCTTGGCTTTCTAAACATTTATTTATTCCGTAACGATCGGGGTTTTCAAAGCGAGCGTGTTTACAGGATGAGGCATATGCTTTCCTGCGCGTTAAAACGAACAGACCACTTCCACTTCTAGTATGAATGGCTTGCATTAGTTCATTGGTTGCGATGCAAGAACATATAATTTATCGCAACAGTAGGCTTATTATGCCAAGAACGGGCGTGGTTGAGTCCTTTATGAGGTCCAAAGACGCAGATGTGATCTGGTATAAAAACAGCCCTGTGCAAATAGGCCGGTGTCCT
Organism: Ustulina deusta; assembly: GCA_023159155.1. Lineage (NCBI taxonomy): Eukaryota > Fungi > Ascomycota > Sordariomycetes > Xylariales > Xylariaceae > Ustulina > Ustulina deusta. The sequence goes on from JAJNNX010000053.1 coordinate 270,025, forward strand.
TATACCCAGTGCAAAATTGATTTCGGAGTCTAGGTTATTTCTTCAAACCAATACTATGCAACTAAAGTATATGTCACCCTACCGGTATAAAAGAACGAACCATAAACATTCATTCAGCAACTTTGGTAGAGAGACGCCAAGCAAGTTAGAGATTGGTTTACTTAGGGCAGTTTGCTGGTGAATTACATTACCGGTTCCTCCTCACTCGAAGTCCATTGGTTGTCTGCTTTCTAGCGTGTCCCGAATGAATGGTTCACGTCCCCTACTAGGCTAGTGGCCCACCAAGGATATCTAGCCCTCTTCGCTAGCCCGCACTCTCATCCTTCATATGCGTACAACACACTTCTGCACCCATATTCAGGCTTCATTAAGTGATCCACCCCGCCTAGCAGGAAACCCAATAAATGTTACTGCGCCTCCTCTCTTACATGAATGAAAATATTCCCTTCCCTTCACGTCAACTTTCCCTACAATGGACAATTCGACTTCATTAACCATAGATGTTACTTCTCTTCCGGATATTTCAAGGCCGGGCCATTTCTCAATGTCTCGGGCTTCAACGATTGGGTACAGCTAGCCGCGCTTCCACGGCTTCCTATTTCCAAGAGACCCCCCGATCCATACCGACTCCTGCTCCCGGACATATGCAGCATCTATTTCAGTCACGGCGACCTTAATCTCGAAAATGTCATCATTTCCAATACCCAGGGCTCTCGGAGGGTCATTGGGATTCTAGATTGGGAATAGGCGGGTTGGTATCCCGAGTATTGGGAGTACTGCAAATTAATCATTGCAGGACATCACGATCATGAGTGGCTAAGTCTGGATGGGCTGACTTGACCATGGCACCTTATAAGGAAGAATGGATAGCCTTCTCAGAGTACTGGATGTGGCGGCGGCCTTGATGCGTTCTTCCTGACTGAACTTGGCCATTCATGTGATTAAGTGCAAATTCGTGGCCCGTCACCGCCACCGTTGCCTCCATCAGCATCACTTAGTGCTCCGCTTCAAGACGTAGACTTATGACGTCAAGCATGGTCTCGCCCAATCGTCGTCGAGATCGTTATTCTGAAGTCCACCTCGTGCGTGACGAGCTCAGCGTTTTGCTGCGTCGTCACGTATCCGACTAGCTTGTCGTACTACCACCGACTTATCAGAGGGCAGACCTGAAACCGGCGGTCGCATTGAAATAAACCAAACCCTCAGACATTCTGGCCAACATGAGCCTTTGGCCCTCCGACACGCCGGGCGCCTTCTTGTTCGACACGCGCTGGCCAAAGCTGATGTCCGAGAAAGGTGTTATGGAGACCGCATACTTGACGACCGGAGGCCTCGTTATGCATTGGGACTATTTAGTTTTCGGTACGAGGAGCTTACGGTTAAAGGTATTCGTGACTTGCGTAAGGGACAGCGTAGGGGCAGTTGGAGTGGCGTGGTCAACTACTGGGTCGAGTAGGAGTGGAACGCCTTGGCATGCGACTTGAAAACGGAATCGCCATCTCGGTTTGACGCCCGGCGGCGGATTTAATTCTTTACTTCAGCCTGACCAGGAAAGCTCATGGCTTGCTGGCTCTGGGGACCGTACAGACATATTTTTCATTGGCGTTCAACAAGATACGAGACAACCAAGGACAGTATAAATGATGCTTAACTTTTCGGGAAAATTGGGCTCATGTCAGACATCCCGACAACTGTGCAGGCCACCTTACCCAGCGTACTAACTATTACCAATCAACATTGCCACATCCTCGGAGCCCGACCACGTTAGAAGCAATTCCTTTTATGACTGTGCCTTCCGTGATTATTTATTGATATGTTAGCAAAGCAGTACTCGAACTGGCGTCATGGCGAAAGCAATCGAAACTTGGTAAAGGACAGATAACACTAATATTGCTATCCGATATACTACGTATTAAGTATAAAACGAAAGACAAGGATCCTAAGTCCTAACAAATAGGTCATGGCAGGACGCGCTAGTCTAAGTAAGGAAGAAATATCCTACTCTTGAACGGGCTGCAAGGAAAATAACGTACCGTTGCTCAGATGGAACGAAATAAGTCAGTTAACCCGTTTTACGGCCGTTCCAACGTAGTTGAAGTGACGTTTTCTATGCATGAAATTTGCATAAGCGCTGTTGCTCAGTTCAAGCCAGTAGTACTAACCTACTACTTACCCGAGTCGGACAGGGTAGGTAAACTAAGCCTGAGCAAAAGCAGCGTTTACATTAAGCCCAATCCGTCTGTAGCACAGTAGGTGAGAAAACCTAGAACCTGCTTAATTAATGTGGCCCTAGAGTTTAGTTTACACTGGTATTCGACCCTGTAAACCGCTCTGCATGCTACCCTATCTTTCCCTTTGAGGTTACCACTCCGAGCCCTACACAACATCGGTACCGAGATGCTGGCGAATGAATGCAACCTGCACAGTCATGACGGTTTCAAAGCTCTCGCCGTCCAAGACATCCATGTGGCCCTTTTTCGGGACGACATACATCTGCTTCGGTGACTCTATGCGGTTATAGATTAGCCCGGTCTGATCAGCCAGCGGCGATATCTGGTCATCTTCGGGGGTCACAATGAGGACCGGGGTGGGTGGAAGGAATTTCAGCAGCTTGAACGGGCTCCAGGACATGATGTTGTAGTAGGTCTGGATCGTCGTGTTCAGGTGGAAGCCGGGGATTTTTCTGGCCTCTGCGACAAGCCCCAGCTCGCTGGCCCCCATTCCCGACGAAAAGCCTGCTGGATTCAGCCCCCTGTCCGTTATCATGGGAAGCGAGAATGCACCGTTGCCACTAAGCCGGGATTCGCGGTCCTGCATTGCCTTCGCCATCACGCCGCGCCACTTGCTTGCGTCGAGGTCCCAGTGAGTCAACGGACACACGCTGACGACCGCCTTCGCTCGCTTATCGAGCGCTGCAGCAGCTAGGGCGACTGCGCCGCTGAAGGAGAAGCCCCAATAGGCAATGCGGTGAGGATCGACCCGTCCATCTGCCTTCAGAAAGGTCAACGCGTCGTGATAGTCGGTTGCTTGTTGCGCAGGATTGATGTCGTTTCGGGGACTGCCGTCGCTGCTGCCAATGGTGCGAGGATCGTACACCAGAGCGCTGATGCCTTCGAGTTGAAAGTATTGTGCGATCCTGGGTAAAAGTACATCTCTAGTTACGTTGAACTGTTGCGCTCGTGAGTTCAATGATGCCAAATATCTGATTGAAAACTTACACCCGGCGTTATGATGACTGCAGCACTATTCAGACCAGCTATGTACAGTGTGCCCCGAAGAGTGAGACCGTCCAGAGTCTGGAAGATGACTTCTTCGTGGCTCACCATGCTGTTGCTATCTCAGCGGGATCTAGGGACAACGTCGTTCCTAACACGTCTTTGTCTGGGATTTGTCCATTCCTTTTAAGGTCACCGTTAGAGAAGATGGCCCTGCGGGAAATTAGATAATACTGTAGGGCTCGAAAGGTGGGTGACATTGCCTCAGACTACACCGCCTGCATCATGCAGGCCACCTATGCAGATACTACTAGCATACTACCTAGTCTTGGCTGTTCCATTTGTGGAGGAAAATCACTCGCTGTGACGACAGTCTTATGCAGTCTTGTGCAACCCTTCGAACGGTCTTCCGTAATCATTGTATCTTATCGACAGTCCTACGAATTTGTGTTTCAGTTGACTGCAAATTGCTTGATACGAGGGCAAAGCAAGAAAGGCCTTCAGTGTACGGCCTTTTGCTCTACCTTGGGTAAAGCTGTCAACATGGAGAACAATATCAACGGAGACCGTATTAGCACCCTACCAAACACCAGGGTCAATGGCGACGACAAGTCCGCCCTCGCCGCAGAACTCTCATCTAGTTACGATATGGATTCTAAATCGTTTGTCCAAGCCCCCATCGCCATAGTTGGCATGGCTTGCCGCCTCCCCGGACATTGCGCATCCCCAGATGATTTTTGGAACTTCATGATGAGCGGGGGAGTAGCCTCTAATACGCCTCCGCCCAATCGCTTCAACTTGTCTGGTCACTTTGATTCTTCAAGGAAGCCTCACACAATGAAAACCCCAGGAGCTATGTTCATGGAAGACGTGGACCCCGCGGATTTCGATGCCCAGTTCTTCAGCATAAACAACTCAGATGCCATCGCAATGGATCCTCAACAGAGAAATCTGATGGAAGTGACATACGAGTGCTTAGAAAATGCTGGTATGCCTATTGAAAAGCTCAGTGGCCAGCGGGTTGGATGTCTAGTAGGTGCAAGCGCAGTTGGTTTGTGCTTCCTCGTCTCTTGATCAGAGACGTATATTTCGCTAATGTATTTATAAAGACTATTATGATATGGACCTTAAAGACGTCGAAGACAGAACAGACTCTCCAACAATAGGCTCTAGCCGCTCCCTGTTGGGTAACCGTATAAGTCATTTTCTCAACGTCCACGGACCAAGGTAAGGGAGTCGTGCATATTAGAGGCCTCATCTACTTCTTTTCGCCTAGATATTGATGGTTGAATAAAATTGTTGACGTTTCGTGTTAGTATGGCTGTCGACACAGCCTGTTCAAGCGCGCTCACGGCCCTCGACATGGCGTGCCTGTACCTTGGAAATAACCAAGCCGACGCGATGTTTGTCGGTGGCGTAAATATGTATCTAAGTCCCGAAAGGAACGAGGATCCGGGCAATATGCGAGCGGCAGCATCCCCAACAGGAAAATGCCATGTCTTTGACAGCAAAGCGGATGGTTATGTCGCCGCAGAAGCTATCAACGTTATCTTTCTAAAACGACTTCGGGATGCCATGCGAGACGGGGATCCTATCCGTGCTGTTATCCGTGGCACGTCGACGAACAGCGCGGGTAGAACACCTGGCATTTCAATGCCCAATCCTAAAGCGCAGGCCGAAGCTATTCGTGATGCTTACACGAATGGAGGCTTTTGTGAAGCAGATTTGGCCGACACTGGATATCTCGAGTGCCATGGCACTGGTACTATTGCAGGAGATCCAGTTGAAATAGAAGGTGTAGCAACAATCTTTGCACACTCACGACCGACGGACCAACCCCTTGCAATAGGGTCAGTCAAAGGAAATGTTGGACATTCAGAAGCAGCGTCGGGTCTAACCAGTGTGATAAAAGTGGTGCTGGCAATAGAAAACGGGAAGATTCCGGGGACGGCAACATTTTTAGATCCGAACCCCAGAATTGATTTTGAAAACTCCAGAGTCAAGGCTTTCTACGAGTCTATCAATTGGCCCCCTAATACGAAGCGCCGGGCTAGTATTAACTCTTTTGGATTCGGCGGTGCCAATGCGCACGCGATCATCGAGAGTCCGGAGTATCTAGCAGGGAAATCATTACCTAGATATAAAAGCTCTTACATTAAGAGCGACAGTATCGACGATGATTTCTTCGGCTGCGATGATGAAACGTTGAATAAGAAACAATCGAGACCCAAGCTCCTAGTCCTATCGGCAAATGATGAAGCAGCTCTCAAGTCTTCTATTAGCCGACTATCTTCTCATTTACTACATCCTGCTGTCGAAGTCGCCTTAGATGATCTAGCATTTACCCTATCGGAACGGCGAAGCCGTCTATACTATAGAGCTTATAGTGTACAGAAGACTACACAGCTAAGCCCAGCATCATTTGTTACCGGCAAAACATTTAACCGCAGTGTAAAAGTTGGACTGATTTTCACCGGCCAGGGCGCACAGTGGCCAACGATGGGAAAGAATCTTCTACAGACATTCCCTGTGGCAAGGGAAATGGTGGCGGCCCTTGACCGAGTTTTGATGAGCCTTCCTCAGCCTCCTACATGGTCGTTGATGTCTAAACTGGTTGATGAACAAGATGCTGTGGTTCTCCGAGATCCTGAGTTTTCACAACCAATTGTCACTGCCCTTCAATTGGCATATCTCCAGGTTCTATCCGACTGGGGAATCAAGCCTGTAGCTGTTGCTGGCCATTCATCTGGGGAAATTGCTGCTGCTGTTGCAGCTGGCTACATGACAGCCGAAGCCGCTATAAAGATCGCGTTTTTCAGGGGGCAGGCCATCAAGGAGTTACGGGCAAGAAAGAAACTCGGAATGCTGGCCGCGGGTATCTCTGTCGATGCCATTGGAAAATACATTGACAGCAGCGATGACCTAGTCCAAGTTGCGTGCGTTAATAGTCCGCGGAGTGTGACTCTCTCAGGAACCACTCAGGCTCTGCAACGACTCATGGAGAGATTACAGTCGGACGATCATTTCGCTCGAATGCTGCAAGTTGATTTTGCTTACCATTCCCAATACATGGGCGAAATTGCGAACAGATACGCTCAATTGCTAGAAGCTCACGTCCAAATTCAAGAAGCCGAACATCACGAAGTGAAATTGTTCTCATCAGTAACAGGTAGTCTATTGACTGAACCTATTGATTTGGCCTACTGGGTACGGAATTTGCAGTCGCAGGTTCGATTTCAACCCGCAGTGGGATCCATGATCGATGGTAAAGACGGGGTCAACTTTCTAATTGAAGTCGGCCCTTCCAATGCTTTAGCTGGTCCGGTGTCGCAGATTTGCGAAAGTGCGTCTCATCTTACACTACAACCGCATTATACTTCTGTTTCCACCAGAGGCCCAGACACACTGATGGCACTGTATGGAGTAGCTGGAAAGCTTTTCACGGTTGGTGGCGACGTGGATCTCGGGCGAGTCAATGAACTACATAACAGTTCGCCCTCGACGTTAGTCGATCTTCCTAACTATGCGTGGAATCGGTCTAAGAAATACTGGCACGAAAGCTTGGCAAGCAAAGACTGGCGGTTTCGCCCCTTTGTCAAGCATGATCTCCTTGGCACCAAGATTCCGGGGACTTCGTGGCAATCACCTGTGTGGAGGAACAAACTCAAGCTCGCGAACAACACCTGGCTAAGAGACCACAAACTGAGCAATAATATAGTCTTCCCAGGCACTGGATACATTTGCATGGCCATGGAGGCCATGTATCAGACAGCTTATATGGCAATCTGGAAGGGGGATATCCCAAAAACGTATACCTACCGGCTCCGAGACATCAAATTCCTGAAAGCGCTTTTCCTAGACGACTCTGATGATTCTCCATTGGTCGTGCTCACTTTGACGCCCCCGGTTGGATCCAACCCGGCGTGGTACCAGTTCAAGATAACAGCAGAAAGACTCGGAGTTTGGAACGATCATGCCACTGGGCATATCCGTATTGACAATGATTTCTCCATAAAGGGGGCAGAAAAGCTTGCTCTACAGCCTTTCGAATATCCGATGTCAAATGGCAACTGGTACAAAAAGATGCGCGACTATGGTTTCAATTTTGGGCCAGCTTTCCAAAAGGTTATTGCAATGGAGTCCGCTACAGGCCATCGAAGAGGTCGATCAAGGGTCTCATTACAACCACCTGCGTCTGGATACGCCCAAAGCTCGTACGCACTACACCCGGCTTGCATGGATGGCTGTTTCCAGAGTGTAACGGCTACCTGGGACGATGACTCCAACAACACTGACACTTTAATCCCCCAACAGATTGACAGTCTTACTGTGCCTTTCCACTTACAACAGCCCGGCGAAGGGATTTCAGTTGCTCGCTCTGATTTTACCGGAGTTGGACGAAGAGAGGTAATGAGTAACCACGCATTTTCGTGTGCTGTGTACCATCCCATAGCGGGCGACCTGTTATTGGACATGAAAGGAATTCGATATGCCAAATTGGGCAATTCAGAGATCGCTTCCACACCCCATAAATATTGCCAACTTGTATGGGATGCCGATATCACTCTTCTCGACGAGGCAGACCTCCAAGGACTCATCAACGAAACTTTGGCTAATGCAAACCCCGAAGGCGTCGAACAAGATGTACTCCTCGCTCGTAGACTAATCAACTTGGCTACACATAAGAACCCGAAATTAAGTGTTGCCGAGTTCAATCTAGATCTCGATGATGACTCTAGTCTCTGGTTTGACAATGGAAGCTCCGACAGTATAATACGAGCTGCTTTCTCGCAGTACACTCTTGCGCTGAGCAGTGTCGACACGCTAGTTAAAGCACAGCAGAGATATAGCAACACCCCACAAACTGATTGTATCGTGATAGATGCTAACCAGGGACTGACGCCATTGGATACGAAATTCGACCTGGCCATCATAAAATTGCCACCCTCCCCATCGCCGATTCCAGGTCAATCTTTCAAGCTTGTTCAGGATTGGCTGAATGACACAGGAATTGCATTATTTTTAGATCCTGGACATAACCTGAAATCTTCCCGCTTCAGAGACGACTTACTTGGACTCAAGACTTTGTGGAGCTCGGACTCAATAACTCTCACTCGCAAAGAACCTCCCAGCAAAGGTTCGTCTTCTCAAGATCTGGTGATCCTCCAGTTCAACAATGAGGACCACCCAGATATTATGAACATGCTCGAAAATTCACGCTGGAACGTTTCTATAGTGGACGGCACAGATTCTATTACGCCAGGAAGCAAAGTTCTCGTCCTAGACGAACTTCAGAATTCAGTGATGTCCAACATTGAGCAAAATCAATGGGCCACATTGCAATTGTTAATTGAAAAAGAGTGTCATATTCTCTGGGTCACAGCAGGCGCACAGATCTCTGTGAGCGACCCAGACAAAGCTCTGATAAACGGGCTTTTTAGGACGATCCGTAATGAGACACCATTTTTGACACTGTTGAGCCTCGATGTGGAGAGTGCGTCGGGAGTGGCTACCGTCCAAGCAGTAAAGAAGTGTCTTGATCTCCTGGAGAATACACAGAAGAATAACCATACGGACAGCGAGTACACAGAACGGGGTGGAGTTTTAAGAATCAGTCGTGTTCTTCCTGATGTGATCCTAAACAAGGCTCACGAAGAAGACGCTGCCGGTAGGCCGCCGGAGATGATACCATTCCAGACTACACAAGGCACGGTCAAATTGAGGGCCGAGCGTGTCGGAAATTTGGATTCACTACAATATAGTGAGGTGTCTGTTGTGTCACCCCCTCTCCCTGATGACTGGGTAGAGATTGAGATTATGGCATCTGGTGTCAACTTCAAGGACGTGGCTAGCGTTATTGGACTTGTCCCGGAGAACGAGCACCTCCTTGGCGGCGAGGGCAGCGGAATTATCACTCAGACTGGCTCAAGTGTGAAGAATTTCTTCCAAGGCCAAAGAGTCGCCTTTTTCAAGAGAGGCTCGTTCGGGAATCGTGTTCAAGCCAGTTGCAAAGTAGTCCACGCCATTCCCGACCAGATGACCTTTGAAGAAGCAGCTACACTCCCCTGTGCGTTTGCGACTTCAATCCATGCCCTCATTCACATGGCCCAGATCAAGAGGGGGCATCGCGTCCTCATCCATTCGGCCACTGGCGGCGTCGGAATATCAGCTATCCAAGTCTGCCGGTACATTGGAGCTGAGGTAGGGGCCCCCGAACCTTGCTGAGACACTTGGCCCCCATAGAACTAACGCATTTGTAGGTCTACGCAACTGTTGGGACACAAGAAAAACGCGATTTCTTGAAATCTCAACATGGAATTCCGGATGAGAATATTTTCAACTCGAGGAACTCTCGCTTTGCAGAGAGGATCTTGGAGCAGACAGACGGATATGGGGTTGATATCATCTTGAATTCGCTGGCCGGCGATTTACTCGATGAGTCATGGCGCATCATTGCAACCGGAGGCACCATGGTTGAAATCGGCAAAAAGGACATCTTGGACCGAAACGTGCTGTCCATGGAACCCTTTAACCGGAACGCCTCTTTCAAGGCTCTAGATCTATCGCATGAACAAATTACAGATGACATGTTATCTAGGTACGTATTCCTTCCAAGTCATGACTGTAACCTCCTGTGGTTTTCGGTACATGTTTTCACGCGGCAAGCTTCTGGACTGACATTATCCCAGCCTTCTGAAGGAGACATTCGAGTTTCTCGAGAAGGGACACATCAAACCCATAACACCCACCCGGGTCTTCCCATTTGACCAAATCCCAAGTGCACTTCGACTTATGCGCAGTGGCAAGCACATTGGAAAGCTAGTCATAAGCAGAGCCGAAGAGCCGGATTTCAAGGTCCTAGTTCGTCGTGCCCCGCGCGGTATCAGGCTCCGCGACGATGCGTGCTATTTGATTGTCGGAGGGCTGCGTGGTCTCTGTTCCACTTTGGCGATATCTCTGGCCAAGAATGGCGCTACACACCTGGCCATACTATCGCGGGGTCTTCAAAACGACGAACGATCACGGCTGGCGATAGCTAGGATTCGCGCTCTCGGGTGCGAAGTGAACATGATTCGCGGAGACATCACAAAGGTGGATGATGTGAGAACGGCTTTCAAGAGTACCACTGTTCCTATTGCCGGCATCATCCAAGGGGCCATGGTCCTTAACGTGAGTATTGAATAAACTCCGAGCAATCCTCCGCGAGTGACGGAGGTCAAGCTGACTAGATTTTGCAGGATCGCCCTTTCAGTTCCATGACGATAGATGAATACCATGCCACACTACAGTCCAAGGTAAAGGGCACATGGAACCTTCATCAAGTTTCTCTTGAACAAGACCACACGCTAGACTTCTTCACTCTCCTCTCAAGTATCTCCGGTTTATACGGCAGTCCAGGCCAGGCCAACTATGCAGCTGCGAACGCCTTCCTCGACGCCTTCGCCTCTTTCCGCCGAGGCGCAGGACTCCCCGCAGTCTCGATCAATCTAGGCGTCGTGGCGAACGTCGGCTATCTTTCCGACCGAGACGACCTGATGGACCGCTACGACGAAGCCGTCTGGCAACCGATCACCGAGGGCGTGCTGCGCGACACGCTGAAATTGTCAATACAACAGCAAGAGCCGATCCCCATCAACGACCAAAGTGCCGCCCACATGATAACAGGTCTTCGCGTGCCGCAGCCCAGCCACTCCCAGCTATCGCGCGACGCCCGCTTTGCCGCTCTGTTCTCGTTAGATCGCGCGTCCGAGAGCCAGGAGGCAAGTCTCGAGGGCACAAAAGACCTCGAATCGATCCGCGCCGTGATCCGCTCCAAGGCGGGCGCCAAGGTCATCCTCGACAAGACGGCCGAGGCGATGAGCAAGTATTTCATGAGGATCCTGCGGGTGACGGACGCGTTGGACTTTGCGCGGCCGCTGTCGGCGTACGGCATCGATTCTCTGGCGGCGGTGGAGGTCCGCAACTTCCTCAAGGTCGAGCTGAGCGTCGAGCTCACGACCCTGGAGATCATCAACGCCACATCGCTGCTCTTCATCTGCGAGAGAATCATCGAGGAGGTGTCGCGGCTGGCGTAGGTTTCGTGTTCGACCTCTGGACGACGAATGGATTTGTATCCTGTGCTTTGGCCTTAGACTTTCTTCGATACTACATAATGCTATGGGCATCATTACTTGCACTGTTCGTAATCGAGATGGGGAAGGAATTAGTGAGATGGTAGAGGAGGTCTGTCGTGAGGTAGATGAAATGGAGTTTGGCATGAACCCCCCCCCCCCCCCCCCCAAACTCCTTGTTTAGTTATCTACTTATCTAGACCGAAATAAATAAGACTTCAATATTATTAGCCCAACAAGAAAAACGAAACAACACGTTTAAAAACCGGAAGTTAGCTGATCCTGTATTATTCGCGTTAAATAGTCCAGTGGTGAAAGCCCCGAAGCGAAAAGCTCAACCCCCTACTTTTTTTCCTCTCCCGCAGCGAGACTTTTCCTTCTTTTCAATTCCTCTTAGATGCTTCTCTATTGCTTGACCTGCGCATGCTAGAAGGAAAACAAGGGGAAAAGGGGGGTCGAGGGCAATTGGAGACGGGAAAGCGGCCTTGCGTGTTGTTGAAATCCATCTCCGTGATTGATTGTGTGAGCGGTGAGGGCTTGCGTTGCGTAGATTACCTACCTAGACTAAGTACATACTTACTTACACACATTATAGGTACAAGAGTAGGTAAGACCTGTCTGTATCGAAGGCAGTACCTAAGGTCCTACTGTCCGTGGTGCGCTAGGTACATGATCTATGCTACCTACTGCGGACAGGGGCAAGGGATGAACGTTGATCAAGGTTACGGATCTGCGGGGCGCTTCCTGGATGGAGCAATGCGCTCAAACAGGCAGTTAAGCGCCTCCCTCATCTCATTCCCGTCTCTGGAACGTTGCAATCAGCAGATAAAGAAAGCCCCGACTATCTAGGTACTTATTAGATAAGTAGGCACCTATCAAGTCGGTCTACTCTATAGCGCAAGAGCGCGGGGTATAAATACACACGCCTTCTTAACGTGGCTTGCCGCAGGGTTCGAGGACATCTATCTAATAGACAGACACGGACTCGGTGAACCGATAGGAGGACGGGATGCGGTCCTTAATTCTGACGCGCGGCTTCCTCGCCGCCCTGGCAATCCGTCTCGCGTCCGCGCAGGACGAGCCGCAGACAGGCGAGCACCCGGACTGGCCCCGCTGGTGCGGCAAGGTGTACGAGGCCGGGTACGCGGCGTTTGAGCCCGGGGGCCACACGGTGGCGCCGCCGACGAACGGGTCGACGTTCCTGCACGTGCAGTTCAAGCCGCGGCACAGCCTGTACCTGTCCACGGAGACGACGGCCGCGTTCGTGGTGAGCGCCGCGCTGTCGTCTTGGTTCGGCGAGGACTACGCGAATGCGAATGCGACCGGGGCCGCCGCCGCCGCCACCGCCGAGCCGTTCGCCGAGCTGGCGTTCTCGATCAATCTCGTCGGGGACGAGGCGCCGCTCGTGGAGGGTCGGATCGCCGTCAATGCCACGGGCGTCGAGTTCGGGTTTGAGCTCTCGCGGCTCGAGCCGAGGATGGCGCCGTACGAGGTCGTGCTCTTGGGATCCTCGGCGGGCGGGGAGCGCAATTACACGGCTGCGAGCGAGGTGCTCTATCTGCCTGATAATCCCGGGGGCAGCGCGACGAAGATCGATCATCTGGGGGGCGGGTTGCTCTTCAAGAGTGCGCGGACGGGAAATGAGTTCGTGCCGTTGCTGCCGTACGGGTACTACGGGCTGTATAATGGGTCGAACGACACGGCGGCGAGCGACGAGTTCGTGCGCGAGTATACGAGCAGCGGGAAGGGACTGAATGCCATCATCTCGCTTGCTGGGTTTGCGGACACGAATCCGGTCTACGATAGCATGGATGAGCAGGGTCTGCATTTTATGTTTGACCTGCGAGGCTCGTACAAGAACCTCACCGAGACCGAGCAGCGCGTGAATACCATTAAGCACCACACGTCGCTCTTTGCGTACTGGACGGCCGACGAGTAAGTTGAACCCCGGGAGAGGATTGCTAGAAATATCACCTACGTTCGTCTATCTTGATGCTAATGAACCAGACCCGACGGCCAGCAAGTCCCCTTCGACAAGACACCAGCGGCGCAAGCCCTGATCCACAAGCTCGACCCGTATCACCCGGTAGCCATAACGCTGAACTGCCAAGATTACTACTTCGGACCGTACGTGGCCGGTGGCGACATCCTCATGGAAGACGTGTACCCGATCGGGATCAACAGCACGTTCTCGAAATGGGGGACGGCATGCAACGCAACACTAGGCGATTGCGGCTGCGATAACTGCCGAGGCACAGTCCAGGACGTATCCTCACGACTCGATGACCTGACGCAGTACGAAGCCTGGCTCGGCCGTTGGCCATTGCCGAAATTCCACAATCCCCAGGTCTTCCACGGTGAAGACTACTGGTTTCGGGACCCGACGGCCGCCGAGGCCGGCGCTATGAATGCGCTCGCCTTCAATCGCGGCGCCACGGGCATCTTCGGCTGGACGTGGCCCGGCAGCGCGGATCTCTTCGACGTACATTCGCAGATGGCGAGCGTGGTTACGAGCGCGCCCGTGGCGGATTTCTTGCTCGCCGGGAGACCGGAGCCTCTGGCGGTTGAAGGATATCAGATACTGGACGCGGCGTACTGGATCGAGGGCGATAAGATGATGGTCTCGGTCGTGAATGGGGGATACGAAGATATCGAGAAATCCGTGTCTATAGCACTGCCCGCTTCAGCAACGGACGTCGAGTTGGTGGCCTTTGGTGGGCTCTCATGGCAGCTGCTAGATGGTCAGTTGGTCATCAATAAGTTACCTGCCATGTCAACAAGCTTCATCATCTTGAATATCGAGGCAATGAGGTGATAAGTGACATTAGTGTCTAGAGACCAGCGATACAATGTGTAGTTTATTTTAGTCCAATTTTCGAGTGAATTGGTATCTGGCAGGGCTATGGGACCGATTTGCAGACAAAGATTCATCGGATGGTCTTTATTTCTGATCATTGAATATGAAATGCGAGCGAATCCTGGATAATGTGTAACATCCTCCCACTGTATGCTCTCATCAACTTCCTTGTTTTAGTCACCCAACGTTGATTCCGACTTCGGGACAAGATTAAGGGATTTTAACGTGCTCGCGTATGAATCATTCTCGACATAGGTTCCCTTTAGCAATCTCTCTCCAGATGATGTGTTGAAGGCACGGCGGCCGTGTAATACCCGGCAGTTGTCGAAAATGACGCACTCTCCGGGAAGCATCTTGTATTCGTAGACATTGTTTTCAGACTCAAAGAGAGGTTTAAGTTGGCACGCCGCCTCGTGCCATTGCAAAAATATCCGTACGCCTCTTTCCGTCAGGCTGTCCGGCTGTTCGGGTTTCTGAAAAGGGGGAGACCAGAATACCCCCGGTCCGTTCTGGAGAACTTCGCGCGACCACCGGTAGTTATTGCCGCCCTTGTTGTAGTGGTAGGTCACACGACGCTCACGGAGAGGCTGGACCAGTTCTGGGAATTTGCACCGGAACTCGTGGGAGGCACGAAAGCCATCGCTGAAGAGAGACTCCCCTCCCTCACAGGTATTCTGGAGGCAATGGAGGATCTGGATGCGTGGAGCGTGACGCATGTATAGGAGGTCCTGATGTAGGCCCAGATATGAGTTGGTGTAGGCCACGTTCTCGGCGTCAGGCTTGGACCTCACGTCCCAGGTCGTCCCATAGAAAGTGTGTTGAATAACACCAAGCTTCGAGGCTATATCCTTGATGATCTCCTCGGACTCAGGTACATGGCGCAGGAATATAAGCCCATACTCGCTCAACGCGGTCATGGCCTGCCGATACTCTAGCCCGTCGGCCATGAATGATTCGTAGGAAAAATACGGTGATACTTCACTGATGACCTTCCGATCCCACAGTTTTGGTCCCGGTGTTGTCGTTTCACGCTGAAGGTGCTGGCGCCAGAAAGTGGGCGGATACACTGAGACATGAGGGCGGCCAGTCAAGAAATCGTTGTGAAAGCAGACCTGCAAATTACCTTCGGCAGTGACATTGAAGGTGGTTATTTTCAATTTGGTCGGGACGTCGGTCGAAGCAAAGCGTTTCTGGCCTGAGGAAGGATCGACGCACTCCTCGCAGGTGCAGGCGTCGCGAAGCCAGGTCCGGTCAGTCACGCGGGGGATGGCAGCTGAGGATTCGTAGTAACGGATTGGACTAGTCAGATCCCTCCTATCGGTGGACCAGAAATGGCGATATGCACGATGCTTCGCGCCGTCGTTGGCAGCCAGAAATGTTCTGACGAGAGGCGGGCATGTCGGGGCCAGGGGCTGATCCGCCGCGTCTGAGGCCACAAGCGGTACCAATGGCAGCGGCCTTAGTTGTGAAAGCTGACGACGAGACCAGCGCAGGCCGTGCTTCGGGGGTTTGCATGTGTGCCGTGCTGCGAACCGCAGCGACCTCCCCAGCGTCGTGGCGGCGGGCATCGTGCAGCAGGCCGCGAATGGATGTCTGAGGATGTCGGGGTGCCAGAGCAACGAGCTGAGGTTCAACACTGGACACTGAAGCTGTGGAGTCCCATGGACACGGCAGATGGGAAGGGGTTAGCGTCGACAACGACGAAGTTGTCGAGAGTAGTGCCTAGGCGTAACGGAGGACTACTCGAAGGAAGAATATCAGGTAGAGGCAGAAGAGAGGTGCGGGTGCGGCCAATCAAAGAGAGTGGGATCCGTCGTCCCTGGAATCAGCTATACCTAACTGGGCAGAAAGCTGGGGTTCGTGGGTCGATTAAATGGGGCTTGGCAGCCATCTGGGACTAGGTAGGTTGAATCTTTTTTTTATCTTATCTTTATCGATGCTGCTACAGTGGGACGATAGCGGGCGCATTCAATTAGGTTGTCACCCCAACTTTTTCTTCTCCGTCGTGAAGCTCGACCGTTGACGTGGGCCGAATATCCCAACAAGAACACAAGGGAATTGGCTTTCACTTGCCTGGCCATTCAAAGTGCCAATCGCGAGATAGATAGCCTTCTCTACAGGAAGGAAAAGAGGAAGATATGGCTGGCGCCTCCACGAAGAAAAGAAGTCATGCCGACTCCGCAGCGGCCGGAAAGCCGCAGAGACCACAGAAGAAACAAAAGAAAGTGCCCCGATACCAGAGCGACTCGGAAGAAGACCTCGACAATGCCCTCGTCGATGACATAGCCTCGCTGTCGGGCTCCGATATCGACTCCGAATCAGACGCCGACACGCCTGCCTTGACGCCTGCGGCGAGGAGTAGGGGGAAGAGCTCGAAGAAGAGCCTGGGCGAAGGCGAGTCGGACAGTCAAGATGGCGCTAACGCTGCCGCTGAAAGCGACGACAACGATGACGATACTGATGGCGAGGAGGATGAATTCACAAACTCAGAGGGCGAAGCATCAAATATTGGGTCAAAACGGCCGAAATCCAAACGCAACGATCCGGACGCATTTGCTACTTCATTACAAAAGATTCTCTCGACGGTGAGTCGGCACCTCGACATCCACCTTGACAACTCTTTGCTGATACACTGCCCCCATAGAAACTTTCCAGTTCTAAAAGGTCCGACGCTATTCTGTCCCGCAGCGCCGCGGCGCAAAAGGCCAGCCGAGAGATTGTCGACGCAACATTAGAGGCGAAAGCCCGGAAACTTCTGTATGTCATGATCCTCGTCGATAGACCATCTGTACACTTCGCAAACCTCACTGCTGACCATCCCACAGTCGCGATCAGAAACTCGTGGCGTTAGAAAAAGGGAGAGTCAAGGATGTTTTGACTGGCGACAGCAGCGAGGAGACATCGACCGCAGAGATCATGCAGACCGAGCGGCGCTTGCGTAAGACGGCCCATCGTGGTGTGATTATGCTATTTAGAGCTGTACGCGAGGCACAGGAGAGGGCCACAGAAGCAGACAGGGATGCTAGAAAAGAAGGCATCATCGGAATACAACAACGGCAGGAGAAGGTGAACGAGATGAGCCGGCAGGGCTTCTTAGACTTGATCGCCGGGGCAGGCGGAAAGCTCAAGAGGGGAGGGCTAGAAGAAGCATGAAGTGACAGACGGCCTGAGCCACGAATCATATAATAACATTACTATGGCTCTGGCCCCAGAGTTGAGTCTACCTTGGACAATGTCCATCATGAACCAAGGTTTCCTGTTATACATGCTTTATACAGTTTCCTATTGTCAATTTCAGACAAACGTGACGCCTTGGACCCTTGCCTTGGGATATAAACGACTGGTTCCGGAGGAAGACCTGCCTAATTCTACAGTTTGGATTCGTCTACTGTTTGGATTCGTATCGTTTCGTCATGATTTCTGGGTAAAATCGCTCGCCTGCAGATTCCTCGTCATTGACGGTAACTTGACTCTCAAGCCGTCCAGCTCCTTTTTCATGACGACCTGGCAACCTAGACGACTCGTCTCGGTCAGGCCAAAGGCAAGGTCGAGCATGTCATTCTCGTCGTCGTCGGGTTCGGGCATCTTGTCATACAAATCTTCGTCGAGGACGATAACGTGGCAAGTCGAGCAGGCGCAAGACCCGCCGCATGCGCCCTCCATCTCCAAGTCGTGCGCTTGCGCAATATCTAGCAGGTTATCGCCTGCAGAAACGGCGATTTTATGTTCTTTCTGGTCCTTGTCGATAAAGGTGACGTAGAGCCTAGAACCATTCATCAGCACAGTGGATGTACAGGAATGTCCAAGAACATTGTCCTACTCCTCTCCTGGTTTTGGCGGCGTTATATGCCCATGCTGTTGTATCTGAGATGTGCTAAACTGTCGGAGAGTCGAGCTCGGGAAGGCGGCGCAATTGCGCGGGGCGCTTATTATCTTGCGACTAGTTGACGTTATGGACAAGCTGCGCTGCCACGGAGCAGACGTAGAAGTGCTGCGCAGGCTGCGTAACCCCCTAGCCAGGAGTCTAGAAGCCGACATAACTCTGGCTATAGGTCGCCGCGGCACGACGAGTTCGGACGACAAAAACGAGGGGTGGGGGAGACGGAGACGGATGAAATAGAATTGGTTATAAGTCGGCTCAAAAAAACGCTGTTAGGCTGTGCACACCAGACGATGATTAGGTAAATTTGCGCCAATTAGTAGCTATAGTTGGCGAGTCAAATGTACATGCATGTGTATAAGACGGGCCAACAACCTTAATGCTCAGCCGGTTCGGATGCGATTATAGAGGTAGAAAAATATCAAGTTACAGACTTAGTTAGCTCGGATAGGCTCGGGCATTTGCTATGTCGGACCAATGATTGGTGAGCTTAACTCCGAACTCGACGAGCTGGGGGAGGTACTACCTAAGTACCTACCGATGTAGCGGCGACGCCACGGGCGAGCTCGGATCAGCCCTGGTATGACGTGCGGCTCTCCTATCAGCGGTCTATATTATCCCTTATCCTTATCCCTTATCGCAATCATCGCCCAGACCGCACTTGGGAGATAGAGAGTGGACAGGACATGGGCTTGATTTTTAATTCTCGCGGTGCGAACTCCCAACGCCCCATTGCGGTTCGGCTACACTAACCTTGACCGCCAGTATCAATCCCACAGCATCCCACTTCTCTATCACAACCACCGGAGAATGTATAGTCAGCACAGAGCTTGATATAATGGCTTCGACGGGAGATAGCGTGAACCCTCTCCGACCTTACTACATCCCTCCTAGGATTGGGGAGCAGACCGGATCGCTTCCCCGCGCCAATCCCTTCTCCAACTCGACGACGCCCAATGTGACGGCGTCGGCCAAGTACGCCTCCAAGGCACGCGACATCTTTCCCGACATCGACTACAAGGACCACCTCGACGAGCTGTCGCCGTCCACCGTCGAGTCAATAAGGCAGTTCGTCGACGAGCTACTATGGAAATACACGTCGGTGTTGATGGCCCAGCCCTTCGAGGTGGCCAAGACAATCCTGCAAGTGAGGAGCCAGGACGATCTCGGCGGGTTGGATGCACCGCCCGTCGATGTCGTAAAGCCGAGCATCGCCAGCCCGCGGAACTCCATACTCAGCGACACTGGCGTATGGCAGCGGGACGCTCCGGTGAACCATGGACTCCAGTATCCCGACTCCGATTCCGATCCCGATGAACCTGCGTACTTTAGCTCCGGCGCTCCATACACACCAACGCCTTCCACGCGCTCACGCCGGCGTAGGGGATCATCGCCGCCGCCAGAATCCCCTACCATCCTTCCCAAGGCTGCTCTCCCCCCCCACCAGATAGTATTGCGCCGACCTGATTCGATCCTCGACGTCATATCACAGCTCTGGTCCAAGGAATCGGTGTGGGGGGTGTGGAAAGGGACAAACGCCACATTTCTATACTCGATACTTCATTCTCTGTTAGAAAACTGGGGACGGAGTCTACTGAGTGCATTACTTAATGTGCCTGATTTGGGGGTCAAGGACGACGTTGATCGGCTGGTGGACATCGCCTCCCCTTATCCGTGGGCGTCGTTGTGTGTTGCCGCAGCAGCTGCCGTCACTACCGGTCTTATTCTCGCTCCCCTCGATCTTATCCGAACACGATTAATAGTAACTTCTACTTCGCGCGCGCCCAGGCGAACACTTGCCTCCTTGCGATCTCTACCCTCGTGGGTCTGCCATCCGACGCTCATCGCCCCAACGCTTCTCCACTCCCTCATCCACCCATTTATCGCACTCTCGACACCCCTCGTTCTCCGCTCGCAATTTCTTATCGACCGTGATCTATCACCCATCACATTCTCTGTCGTCAAATTCTGTACATCATGTGCATCTTTATTCGTCAAGCTCCCGCTTGAAACCGTGTTACGTCGAGGTCAAATGGCGGTGCTAGCCGAGCCTTCATACCTACAAGCCCTTGACAAGACAAGCAAGATGGAGACAATCGTGCAGCCGGGCCCCTATCATGGCGTTGTAGGCACCATGTATACGATTGTTTCGGAGGAAGGTTCCAGGCCTATGCCTGTGCCGACTAAGAATCCACGAGCCAGAAAGAGTAAGGCTAAGGTAACCGAAGTAATCTACAAGAAGGGACAAGGCCTAGACGGTCTTTGGCGTGGGTGGAAGGTGAGCTGGTGGGGGTTGGTCGGTCTATGGACCGCCAGCGTAGCCGGAGGCGGAGGCGAAGGTGAGTTTTGAAGTGCATCTACACTGGACCATAATTGATTGGTCCTGTGTTTTCGGTAGGCGGCGCCTAGAGGGGGGCTGGTCGCGGTTATTACACCAAAGAAACCACCTCCTGGGGGGCGCGATTGATTTTGTGGTTGCAAAGCGCTTTATGAGTTATGGCATTGATATCCCTCATCACTTATTGTACGAATACATATACAAAGTAAATACAAATCCTGAATATGTGCATATACCATTGTTCTCTTCTTGGTCTTCTAGTGTACTACGATTTCACCACGCCGAAGATCATCATGAACTATGGAAGAACATGATCGACATAGCTCGTCTGATCATTTATGATCCCCTGCAGTTACCCCTCAGCCAGCTCGCGAGTAAATACCTAGCCCTGTAGTGTAGGCCACGCCCTGTTCATCAACCTGAAGCTGGTCTCCTATTCCATGACCAACGAGGATATCTCGCTTAACATGGATGAAAATCAATGATTCGCGATGAACGCCAGGTTGGTTCCCACTTATGATGAGATGAAACGGGTGGGTATTCCAAGTGACAGGGCTATGATGGGGACATATTGGAACGTTGAACAAGCCCCAATGCCTTTTGCTTCATCTGAGACGGTTCGTTCCGCGAGGATTCGTCATCGACATGGCCAACTCAGCGACCGGGCGTCAGGAGTTGAATAAAGGTTCAAGCGAGCGCGTTTTGAAATGAAGATATCTATGGTACCTATTATGGTGTCTAATGCCGCCGCTGGCCTTGTAACATCTTCTTTGAGTAAGTACTTAGACATGCCTGCCCCTTACACTATGTGAGCGTCGGAGTTCAACCGAATGAACAGATGAACCGAATTCGAACCGCCGAGGAATAACTCGAGGAGTGGGGAATAGCTAAAGGGTCATTGTAGTATACACTACGAACCAGTATAAGATTGTTGCTCCAAGCGCCAATCGAGATATCCCACGAATAACAACGGTCTGCCGATGTGGACTGATACCCCTGGGCCCCGAAACAACGGGACCTCAGCCCCCCCCTACAGCTCTCCACGGCGCCGAACCAGACCGGGATGCTCAGATGGATAACCGAGGCAGTCTAATGAAGACCGAAGATTTTTCGTCACAGCCCTTACAAGTATAATTTCATAACCTTTAAGCGGTGTATCATATCACTGACGCCACCTGGAATGTCGACCCGAATTCCCGGCTCTGGCCTGTTCCTGTGTTAGTGTAGTCCCTCGGCCCCAACGACGGCGAGAAAGGCCCCTGCTTCAACTCTCTAGTGTAAGTCGGCGACCCATACACTGCCGTCTTGGGTTTGTTCCCGTCACCAAACCTCATACCAGGTAACGTCATAAAGCGCCGAGACCAGATTAACTCGATATTATATTTCGACATAGGACGAATCCCTGAGCTTTGAGCGTACCCACAGCACATAAACCCCTGATGAGCACTTATACTCTCAAAACTATGATGCAACCCCTGAGTGGACTACCGTCACCGATCGTCTCCATCTGACGAAGCTGCGGAAGAGCCTCACATGGTTCGGTTGGCTATCCAGTGGAGCTCTCAATGCTTGTATTCTATACTATACTACGTACAAGGGGGTCCCCAAGCATACGCAAGCGCGAGCCGTGAGCCGCCATCGAGTGATGCTACACTAGGGCACAACTATATAATGATGAGACACTCCTCATCCGAAGCTCTCTTTCTTTCTTTCACCACCGCCAACCATTGGTTTCTCGAAGTCGACCTTCTTTCTTTCTCAAGTTCCATTCGTTCGCTTGTCTGATTACTGCCGTTCTTTCTTCCTCCTGGTGAGAATACATCTCTGGATCTCGACTGATCCTGATCTTTTTACCATCGTCACTCTCTTTCTCTGTCTCTCTGTGGCTATCTTAGTTATCTGATACACCCGAGTTTTGACCTTACCGAATACTTCGAAAAAAATTTAACTCGACTCTCGTCGAGAATAACCGACAAGATGAACAACTTCCGATCTTCCTCGCTGCTCGCTGCTCTGGCCACCGCCGTCAGCGTTGCGGCCCATGGACACGTTTCCAACATTGTTATCAACGGCGTCTCCTACCAGACCTACGACCCAACGGTCTTCCCGTACATGTCCGACCCGCCCACCGTCGTAGGCTGGACGGCGTCTGACACGGACAACGGCTTCGTGGAGCCGAATTCATTCACCAGCGGCGACATCATCTGCCACAAGTCGGCCACGCCCGCCGGCGGCTTCGCCCAGGTCGCCGCGGGCGACAGCATCTCGATCCAGTGGAACACATGGCCCGACTCGCACAAGGGCCCCATGCTCGACTACCTCGCGGCCTGCAACGGCGATTGCGACAGCGTCGACAAGACGGCGCTCGAGTTCTTCAAGATCGACGAGGCCGGCATCCTGGACTCGTCCTCGGCGCCGGGCACCTGGGCCTCGGACGTCATGATCGGCAACAACAACACCTGGCTCGTGCAGATCCCCGCGAGCATCAAGGCGGGCAACTACGTGCTGCGGCACGAGACCATCGCGCTGCACTCGGCCGGCTCGGTGAACGGCGCCCAGAACTACCCGCAGTGCTTCAACCTCGAGATCACCGGCAGCGGCACCGAGGTCCCGGCCGGCGTCCTCGCCACCGAGCTGTACACCCCCACCGACCCCGGCATCGAGGTCAACATCTACGTCTCCGGCCTCGACTACCAGATCCCCGGGCCCACCCTCATCTCGGGCGTCTCCAGCACCGTCTCGCAGTTCAGCTCCGCCATTACCGCCTCGGCCAGCGCGACGGTAGGAAGCGGGTCCGACTCCAGCGCCAGCGCCACCACCACGGCCGCACAAGGCACGACGACGACGACGACCTCTTCCAGCCAGGCCGCGTCTTCGACCAGCGCAGCTACCTCATCGACCGCGGCCCAGCCCACCACGACCCTCGTCACCTCGACGCGGGCCGCGACATCATCGACGACGCCAGCCGTGACGACTGCCATCCCGACCGCCACGGCCGCCACCACGGCCACCAAGACGCAGACCGGCGCCGTCTCGGCCCAGACCCTCTACGGCCAGTGCGGCGGCACCAACTGGTCCGGCCCCACGACCTGTGCCGAGGGCACCTGCACCGAGTACAACGCGTACTACGCGCAGTGCGTCGAGGCCGCCGTCGCGGCCGCGGCCGTGGCGAGCAGTGGGAGTAGCTGTTCGCTGGGGTCTAAGTGAAGGGTCGCGGAGAGGATAGGATAGAACGGGTACGCAGGAGAGGAGGGGAGTGTTTTAGATTTCTTGTACGAAGGTTTTTTTTTTGGTCCGAGCGCCGATCGGTTGGCCGGTCGATATTATATGTTCCCGTTTTTTTCCTGTATATATATGTCGCTGAGGTCGGCACTTTTATGATCTGTAGTTTTACACATCCTTGTGGAAGAAAAAGAAGATTTGTCGCGATTTGAGTTGTTATGGGGCTAGGCTTGTGAATTTTGTCCTTTTCTAACCGTCATCGAGCAAGTCGCGCGAACCCGAGACTTGTCTATAGCGATTGAGACCGACCGTTTTAGTATATAAAGAAATCGATATTAAGTTCTCTTACTCTTTGATATATAGCTATTGTTATTATGTGCTGAAGGGTTACAGTAACCTGTACAGTTTAGAGAGGTTGAAAGCTATTAGAGACCTAGGGCCTAGACCTGGCACATGTAGGTGGGCTAAGATTGCGACTTACCAAGATCTCTGGCCCGCACGCAAAGATCTTCCAGGATCTACACTGCACGGTTAATCGCCACGGGCACCACGTTTCTGGTTCCCGGGTCCGGCTCCGCGGGATTGGCACGTCTGTGTAACAGAGGAGCAATTTGTATGTATGTAAGTAGGACTAGACCCGTCGGGCAACGACGGTAATTACGTATTGCATGTGGCTAGAGTTGATAACCCCGAGGGCTTGACACGGGGGGATATCTCCATTGTGCCATGAAAGTTCTTGAAATATTGGCTTGGTGCTGTTTCCTGCAATGATCTTGTCTTACGGGAAGTTAATTCGGTTGTTAATACTGGAAATATGGCTGAGAGAAAGTGAAGGATGAGAAATGTTATTTGGCAGTTCAATGATACGAGCATGGTCTTCAGATGATGTATATGTGCTTGAAGTACGGAACTGGAATGGAGCGAATGGCAGGCTTACACCAATTGTCATCAGATGATTAGGAACATAATAGATGCCGACCCATGAAATATCTTCAACCTTTCCAGGTTTTATACCGCTATTCCATCTTTGAAGCCAAGAGAAGCTTGGGGATTAATTGGCTGCTCTTTTGGGCTATATGCTACACTACGACAAACTTCTTCGCTGGGGTGGATCTTGAATTCACTTCGTCGCTCCAAAATACCACTGTAGTAGAATGCTAACCGCCTTCAACCGGATAGTCCGGATAATAAATCCCGCTGCAGATATCTTAGACATATACCACCTCCCAATACAAAGACGATCTTTTCGCCCTCGCATTGCAGCTAAGACGATCCTAGTACCGCTAGACCCCGCATATGTGCAAAAGCGGTATCATGCGGCGAAGCTGAACTGAAATGAAGCTGGCTCTCAAGTAAAAAATTGGCATTGAACTAATCCAAAAAGATTACAGCACAGACCATATAAGAACGCTCTGCTGGCATAGGTGTTAGACCTTCCCCCCTCGTGCAATACTCATAAGTCATTCCTGGAACAACCAGCAGTCTGGAAATATTCGGGGCTCGAAGTCGGAACCTCAAATCTCCCGTGAATGAAGGGCCTGGCTCCAACTGCTGTCATGGCTCGAACGGCATGGAGCTTGTGCGTAATGCACTTCATTTTCGCCCTGGCTGTAAACGCCAACGACGCTCGTGTCAACTTCAAGAGCAGATGTCTCGCCTTCAAACCGGCATCTTATATCTCCAATGCGACGTTGAACCGACTTGAATATGTAACAGCAGGGACGAATCTCATGTTTCCAGGCAATGATGCGTCGTGTAACAGGCCGAGCCAGGTCGTGAATGTCGATTTATGTCGGGTCGCGCTATTTGTTCCGACGTCGCAGCGGTCTGGGTTTAATTACGAGCTGTGGCTTCCCGAGACTTGGAATGGGAGGACATTGGCAACCGGAAATGGCGGTATTGATGGGTGTTAGTCGACTTGAACTCAGGGCTGGCCGTGCGTGTCTAATATGAGATAGGCATCAAATATGAGGATATTGCATACGGCGCTGCCAACGGATTCTCAAGGTACAGCTCAGCTTTTGTTTACAGCTCATCTTGGTGGTTTTGGAACTAACCTGGCATAACTAATCGATTGACAGTATGTACTGATATCCTCGATACAAGCCCGTCCGCACTGTTAGAATTGGTCGTCCTTTTTTTCGAGCAGGGGGGACAGGCTGGCATACTGCTAGAAATATTAATGTGAATTAGCCTTCGGCACAAACAACGGTCACAACGGAACTAGTGGCGTGACCTTCTACCAGAACGACGATGTTGTGATTGACTTTAGCTGGAGGGCGTGAGTGTGCAGTCCATGTCGGCTCGTTGGACAGACGTCTCTGACTAACTTTCTAGACTTCATACATCTGTTATAATCGGAAAGAAGCTCACATCGCTTATCTACGACAAGAGATTGGGGAAATCCTATTACATAGGATGTTCTTTGGGTGGTCGCCAAGGCATTGGAAATGCAGAGAAATTTCCCAAGGATTTCGATGGCATTGTGGCAGGGTCACCCGCTGTTGACTTCAATAGCCTTTACTCTTGGAGGGCCAGTTTCTTCCCTATAACTGGAGATACAAAATCTCCAGATTTCATCTCTCCCAATACCTGGAAGACAACAATACACAATGAGGTTCTCAGACAATGCGATACCATCGATAGGGTCGAGGACGGCATCATTGAAGATCCGACACTGTGCCACGTCGATACTCAACGGCTTTTGTGTGGATATAACAACAGCACTTCGACAGATTGTCTTAGTGCAACGCAGGTGGAAAAAGCCAAGGCAATATTCGATGACTATCTCTGGCCCAATGGCACGCTTCTGTTCCCGCGGGTGACTCCAGGGGGAGAACTGTTAGCAGCAGATGGACTTTACTCCGGAAATGCCTATGCCCCGTCAGTCGACTGGTTCAAGTACGTCATACTTGATCAGCCCTCCTGGGACCCGGCTACGTACACACAAGATGACGCCGTACTTGCTATCCAGGAGAACCCGGCAGACACAGCCACTTGGCCATCCTCGTTAGCTGCATTTCAACGCCAAGGGGGCAAAATCATTTCGTATCACGGACAGCAAGACCAGCAGATCACCTGCTTCAATTCGATTCGCTTCTGGGAGAGATTAGCGAATGGGGTAGACTACGATCTAGACAAGCTGGATGCGTTCTACCGCCTATTCCGGATCCCGGGTATGTTCCATTGTAGCGGTGGCCCAGGTGCTTGGACTTTCGGGCAAGGTGGGAGCGCTGCTGCGTATGGCATCCCGTTTGATAAAGATCATAACGTCCTTGCCGCGATAGTCGATTGGGTCGACAAGGGAGCAGCTCCGGAGGAAATTGTAGGGACCAAATTCGTAGATGACAGTGTTGGCGAGGGAATCATGTACCAACACCGTCATTGCAAGTACCCTTACCGAAGCACATATTCGGGTGACGGAGACCCTTTGGATATGAACAGCTGGAATTGTGTCAATGCTGGTAACTATTAAATAGGATGATGTCAAATTTGAATTGCCATAGGGCGTGTCTCCAAGGTACCTAAAGGCAACAAAACATGTTCATTCCGATTCAATTTCTTCATAGGCACGTGAACCAATACATTCATAACGTAAAGTTAGACAGTCCAACCAGACCTTATTCCTCTCAACGCTATCGAGAACACCTACTTGCGTGTCATCAAATTCCTCGGCCCGGGAAATCCCAGACACACAAAATTACTGCTCACTATGTTGTCACCAACAGAGATCAGACGACAGCACGTCCGGTATTGATTGCAGCACCGCCCGAATTTCTTACGGTACAGAATGTTAGTCTCGCCATCTTTGAAGCCGCTTTTACCCCTCCCCTGCATTATCTATTCGATCTATACTCGGCCATTTTCAAGAGCATGGTTAACCCCGTTAAGAGGAAGCAAATTTGAACTTTAGGTGACGACGTCTGGCGAATCTCACCCTTATCAAACCGCCGATGCAACCTTGATAAAAAAATCGAACGATGACGACTTTTGGATCGGATAGTCCTTTCCATTAATTCACACCATTCCCACAAGCACTTTGCTCTTCCCTGCTTGGCCAATTCTTCCATAAAGCCCTCCACTCTAGAGACACCCGACCTGACAGGTAGGTCCTCCCCTCTTGTCTTGTCATCACTTCTAGATTCTCCCATCAAGGATACAATTGGGCATGATATTAATTTTGGCCAGCATCACTTACAATATTCGCAAGCTTGGGTACTTAGCTCATCAAACAACGGCTTAAAACCAACCCGTTCTACACCAACCCTTAAATCGCCCGCGTGCTACACTTCGCTTTGAGCTTCTCTCAACTATCTGCGATACTAGACAACATATCGCTATTATTAGTTGCGGGCAGGTAAGTATGTAACTGTCCCTATCTCCTGGCGTGCTACCCTTCTCCGCTAAACTTGGCCCTACGCAGACCCCGCCATGATCTTTCTAATGGACGTCCATTCAAATGCTATTGACGAGCTCTGCTCCAAATTAGACAAGGTTCTGAAAGGCATGAGCCTTGACATGGCAGATATCAAGCGAGCTGAGGAAGAAGGCAAAGATCTCAACTTGGAACTTGCGAAACAGGAATACCAGAAATCTACACCTATCCGCACAAATCAGGACTCTTACACCTACATGATCTGGCTTGTCAACAAACTTGAGAAAAGGAAACATCCGGTGTTCGACAAACTTAGTGATCTGCGATTTGAACGACTCAGACGAATCCGGTTATTGGAAGCGTCGCCCGCGACACTTGTACAGCTGGGATCAAAACTTCAACAGGAGCTGCAGTGTCTCGAAGCACTTGAGGCGCGAGGAGAGGAGGTCCCCGAGACGTTTTACAGCCTGGGGAAGAAGCTGGAGAAGATAAACGGCGATATCCGAACGGTAACAAAGGATTTCGAAGCGTGCTTTCAACGGATAGCTACGTCGGCGGATCCTACACAGGTGCCTCAAGTCATCCAGCCTCGAGATGAGATAGAAGCCATACGTGCAACGCCAAGAGAGATTCCCATGGAAGCCGGGCAGTCGAGTAGGGGTTCGTTGGGCCAATATTTGATCGCTCTGGCAGCAGAGCAACGTTTGCTATACACTGAAAATTTTCTCAGGCAAAGTGTCACGGTTCGTGCTCCTGGTAGTTCCAGTATTGACCTATTGTTATGGCGCAAAGGGGGAAGTTCTTCCCATGCTAACTAGTTCTGTTGTTCTAGTATAGAAACGGCACGGGCCCCTGGCGCGTGCCACTTAATCCCAGGCTTCGGCGCTGATTCGATAATATAGTTCCGTGACACAAAGCCTGCGTGGCGCAGGATCGGCAGCACGAGGCGAGCAGCATCGATCAAGAATTGAACGAGTGAGTGGTGAGGATGATTCGGAGTGATCATTCTTTCAAGGATAGCCTTTGGGGAAAACCAAGGATATGGTATACCTATCAAAGCGAGAAAATTGTAATGGTGAGAACATGGAGGGTGGGCTGTATGAGGGTGTTGTACGGAAGGCCTACGCGAAGGTCGTACGCGTGTTGGCGCGCTGAGAAGCTGTGGAACGAAGGTCTCGGTGAGGCTATTCAGCCCTCGCTAATCTCAGACATATTCGCGGCCATCGGAGGTTAGCAAGCCCCGATGGAGTTGTATATATAGACCAAGGTCAGCCTGCCATACAAAGGGCTTCCGAATGGGCCATACGGACCTTGGCGACCTTAGTAGATTATTACAATATTAAGACCAATCTCCAAGCCCTTACCTAAGCCCTTGTTATAAAGGATCAGGTGCTTCTTCCGAGAACAGGAACCTCCAGCCATCAGAAGTTAGTAAGCCAGCCCGATGGTTTCATCGCAATCTGGCATTTGTCATTGATGCTCCGGTACCAGAGTTACCATTGCTAGCGAGCGAGATAGATAACCTAATTCGCGCGACAATTAACCTTTGCGGGATGGTTCGCCGCACCTAAAGACTGATAATACGTAAACTGTTGATAACTATAGTGTGTGTGATGCCGTAGAAATGGGTTATATACGTAGTATATGTACTTCACGATTCACTCGCAAGAATATGTACCTAACAAAAGTGCTATCCGCACATAGGGAACGAGCGTTCCCACCTCTCGACGCCTTTTGACTTTGCCGTCCGACTTGTCTCTAGACTAGCACTCTCGAGCCTAATTGGCAGGAGAGACTTCCCCCTAGACCGGAGCCAGCTACTGTCGGCGGCGTGAAAACCTACAGACACTGGGAATAGTATTGGCTCTGGGCCTGGCACGTGGCGCCCGAGGCGCAGGCAGCGCAGCCGGTGTAGCCCTGGCCACCGCACTGGCCCCATTTCGCGACCGAGCAGCCGCCGGTGTCGCCGCCGCCGTCGCCGGGGGCCGGGTCGCTGCCGGTGTCGTCCCCCCCGGCGCTGCCATCCCAGACTTCGATGTGCGCCGACCCGCTGCTCTGGTAGCCCTCGGTGGCCATGATCTGGTAGTCGTGGGTGCCGAGCGTCAGCCCGGACGACGTCCAGGCGTTGAAATGGTTCGCCACAGTCACTGCAAGTAAATCAAGGGGGGGGCCGGGGTTAGTAAATGCATGCATACATACACACGACGAGATGAGGAAAAAAGAAAAGAAAAAAGAAAACAGAAAGCAAAATGGGATCGACCGACGAACCTGTCCCGCCGACGCGGTGCTGCTGGCGAACGGACCAGAACTGGTAGAAGGTGGAGGTCCCTTCGATGGACGGCTGGTTCACGCGCTGGGTGCGGTAGATGTCGTAGGTGCCGCCGTCGCTCGTGACGGAGCCCAGCTTGGTGGCCCCGGTGGACGGGTTGTACGTGCCGAAGGACTCGACGATGTAGTACTCGATCAGCGGGCTGCGCGTCCAGCCGTAGACGGAGAGGTAGCTGTTGACGCTGGCGCCGTTCCACGTGCCGTTGTACGAGATGACGCGCGACGCGCCCGGGTTCCACCCCTTGCCGGCGACGAAGTTGTTCACGCTGCTCCACGACACGTCGTACGAGCCCCGGTCGCCGTTCGCGTACGTCACGCTGCCGCCGCCGTCCGTCCAGAACGAGTAGTAGTACCCGTTGTTGGTGCCCGTGCCGGGATCCGTCCGCTTGATCAGGTCGAGCGGCGAGGCGATGGCTGTGCAAGCTGCTGCCGCGATGGCGAGAGCGATTGAGCCGAGCATGATGACGGATATGTCTCGGATGATTGGACGAACTCGCTTATCCTTGGGGTTGGTTACGAGTGGAACAAACTTGGGTTTGTCATCGGCGCCGTCATGCTATTAATATAGATAATCGCCACGAAGGCGGTGTCGTTCGGATCGCGTAATTGGACTCAGGATGCATGGTCCGGGGCCCTGGTTAGGAAAGCCGCATCGTGAATCCGTAGCTTGACACCGGTTCCCCGTCTTAATTTGTCTAAGTGAGGCTGTGAAATATACTAGCAGCAAGGGTAAGTGTGACATCCGACTTGTTGGGTTTTGGTTGGCAGATCGAGGTCATTGTGGGCGGACAACTCGAATTAGCCTAAAGGCGACGTCACATGGTGTTTAACGCGGCGGATTCTAGAGCCATGTTGGATATTACCCGTCGAGGACTCCAGTTGCTCAGAAACCTACAGCTCAGAGGCTATACCCGATGTTTCCCATATCACAATTGGATTTGCATTTGGCTGCTGCTTTTTCCTCTCTTCTTGAAGCAAGTCGGTTCAAGCGAGGTTTCAACCAACCGGGTCAGCCCACTCGGCGTTTTATGCCGGAATTCATCGCCGCATGAGTTGCCCGAAACAGCCAATTTCCCTCAAGTCCGGTTTCCAGCTCACCTGGATCCATCAATCAAGGTTCAAGAAACAACAAATCTTGCGAAAGGGGGGACAAACAGGATGGTGACCTTCGGACCGTAGATAAATCAATTATCTGGTTTTTGCTTTTTTTCTTACTATTCTGCATACTATACTCTCTACTCCTTTTGTACTCTCTCTCTCTCTCGGAGATTTCCAAATTCCCCCGGATTGCCCTTGGGCAACCCCCGTCGATGATCTGATCTGATCCCCGGAGCTTTTGCAAGAAGCCTCCGGGACCGCCCATATCGTGCAAGCCCCTCGGTTCCACTTCCCCAACTTCCCCGTACCTAGTGACCCTATGAAGTCGCCTTGTTCACCAAGATTTCTAAAAAATTTTCCCGATTGAGAAAGAAGGTGTTGCTTCTGACCAATCAGATATGGGCATGTTGCCAGTTACGGTATAGGAACTGGCTTGGTGTCAACCTGGGGCGCCCTCGTCTATTGTCGTCTGATCTGGATCGCATTTAACCATTTAACCGCAACTACATACGGTTAGACCAGCATTCAACATCCGTTTGCTTCGCCAGCACCAGGGTCTGTGAACAGGTGCCTCGGGGGGTGAAGAAAACATTCTGCACGGTATAACTGCGGGATCGTTATAGCCTGCACAGATCATGAAACTCCAACCCAAGAAAATGATATATGATATATAAGATGGAGGGGCCGGTTGCCGATCACCTTATATTTCGGAGAGATCAGCAGCTGGAATATCTGACGAGGTAGATAGACGGGCAGACCATCAACAACGAGTTCACCACGGCTCACCATGAAGGCCACACTTCTTGCCCCGATCATCGCCGCGGCCGGTGTTCGCGCCTCGCCTGCAGAGATCGCCGAACGTCAGAGCTGCCCTGATATCTACGTCTTCGGCGCTCGTGAGACGACTGCTTCCCCCGGATATGGCACCGCCGGGGGGCTCGTAAACATGGTCTTGGCCGCGTACTCGGGCTCCCAATCCGCCGCCATCAACTATCCCGCTTGCGGTGGCCAAGCCTCCTGCGGCGGCGTCTCCTACGACCAGTCTGCGACCCAGGGAACTGCTGCCGTTGTGAGCGCCGTGACTAGCCTCAACAGTCAATGCCCAAGCACGCGGATTGTCCTTATTGGATATTCTCAGGTATAGGCCGTGTTATATTTTTAGAGCATTTTCACACTTGGGTCGGCTCATGGCACTGCTGAATACTGATCATCGTCGCGAACAGGGTGGCCAGATCATGGACAACGCCCTCTGTGGCGGCGCCGGCGCTACTCTCACCGGCAATGCCCTTGCCGCCGTCAAGGCTGCCATCTTCATGGGCGATCCCCACAACATCGCCGGTCTGTCCTACAACGTGGGCACTTGTACGGCTGGAGGGGTAAGTGAACAAACATCCTTGTATTATCTTGTCCTGGCAAGTTGCTCAGTCGATCAACGGTCGCGGACATCTCCCAGTAAAACGGGAGAATATATCTAAATATATAGAGTAAACTTCTGACATGGGACTGTAGTTTGCCGCTCGCCCCTCGGGCTTCCAGTGCTCGCCTGCTAGCCCGAGCCTCATCAAGTCGTACTGTGATAGCACGGACCCCTACTGCTGCAACGGCAACGACGCCAACTCACACCAGCAATATGTCGTCAAGTATGGCTCCCAGGCCCTCGCATTCATCGAGTCGTTGCTCGACGTAAGCCCCCCCTCCCCCCCTTCTCTTTCTGTGTGTGTCCTATCCATCAGAACCATCCATCACAAACCCGGGCGACCGCGATACAGTGAACAGTGAGGACAAGAATACAGCAAGAAACAAGAGAACATTGCTAATAGTGTATCGGGGGGTTCAGGGCTCCGGAGGAACAACCCCGGATCCCGGAACTGGCGGCGGTACCGGCGACTGCTCGGTCGCGAAATGGGGCCAGTGCGGTGGCCAGGGCTACACCGGCTGCGCTACCTGCGCCTCGGGCGCCACGTGCCAGGCCCAGAGCCAATACTACTCCCAGTGCCTATAGTGCGGCGGCATTAGATATCTGGGCTAGACGTGCTGCTGTAAGTGCTTCTTTATCTCTCTTCGGACACCGTCCGCGTAGCAGAGGGGTCACATTAACGTCATTTTCTTCTACCTAGGGTCTTTTAGGTTGCACTGCGGCTACGCTGATGCGAGAATCTGGATATCCGCGTGTGGTGTGCGGTGTTGAGGACCCGGGCCGACGAGATCACGCTGGACTATCCGTTTTGCTGTAGATACTCTGCCTAGACTTCATGTATATACGTGAGCATCTGCCTCTGCAGTTTGCGGGCAAGACCTACTCGGCGACCATTTCGACGTACAATCTGAGTTGTTACTTCATGAATATTCCGTTGAAATATCCACCTCCTACTAGCTAGATGATATGCCATCACCTCTTACCTACTTGCTGATCGTCTCCGATTAAGAGAAAAAGCGGGAAAGGGGATGTATTAAAGCGGTCAGGTCTTAGATGTACGCACAATCTCCGTCCAGGTTAATCCTTTCTCTATCCCCCCCGGTGCACCTAGGTGAGGTAGATCCGAGGTGATTTTAGGCTCGCCTCGTGACGACGCTGATGAAACAGCATGACTGCTTCTTTTGGCAAGTAGATAGATATTACTTCATCTACAAGAATGTTTTGAAGATCTACGTGGCATTGGTCATGCGAGAAGGGTGGGGATAACCTGATACAACCGCGGTCAGATATCATGTAGTGTGGATATACAAATGTGAATGTCGCTCTGCTGTGATGGCTGCAGTGTATATAGCTCTGCATTTACGACTTCATCGAATATCCAATATTATCACTCTACCCATACACCGCCTTCGCCAGATGCTGGCTGAAGACCACTAGGAAGATTTAAGTTAAGAAAATCTTGAACAGATCATTTGCTGGCTTCCTGTATAGTCCTTGACAGCAAAAGAGGTTTGTATCAAAGTTCAACTACAATAAATTCACAAAGGGAGCAAGGCTTAGGACATGCCTAAGGGGATAAGTATAGAAATTTGAGCTACCTATCAGAGCGAACAAGAACAGACGTGCTTACTCTCTCGGAATCAGTCCGGTGCAGCCGGTGCGTGGTCTTGGCATTCTTGGCTCTCTGATTGTCAGATCACGGAGATTGGAGATTTGTTTGCAGCGCAGACCATGACGAGCAAACTGTCGTTGTTTGATGGAATTCGGGAAATGGGATGTCTATGCCTCCTGTCACTGTTCGTGTATGCCGCTATGATCAAGCCTGAAGTATAACTTTTATTTTATGATTGTGCCCGAATATGGGGAAGTGGGAAACACTGGGAACGGGAGCAGAGTGTAAGGTAATTGCTCAGATAATATGTAGTTGCAATGCATTATACGATGTCACATGCCCACTATAATTTGAACTTGCTAGTGCTGTTGGCCAACGATCGATCACTATGATGGTAAGAAGCTACAGGTACCTTGAATATCCGAGAATAAATAAGACCAAATAAGGATGGCAGTCCCTCATCCAGACTTCACTTCAGTTGGTTGGAAATTACCCTACCTTCGCATTCGATTGACGCTGGCAGCCTATCACTGAGATAGCTACCAAGCTTCAAATGAGACCTCTCTTCTTGTGTGTACAAGGTGACCGCAGTGCTGGTCTCACATTGTAAACATGGAAATAGGACGGCGGCATCGAAAGCCTTCGGAGTGACCGGAGGTCTGTAGATCTCCAGAGTGATGGCAGATTGACGTGAAGTTGGTTAGTTTTGAGTCAGCGATATACCGAGCAGCTCGAGTGAGCTGTGTAGTGATTGGTCGAGATCATCGGGCTAGGTTAGTATACCATTGCTATTTTATAGAATAGAAACTGACTTGGGCAAAGTTTTTAGTCTCATCCTCACAGACTGCTCTAGAAAATCATATATTTTTCCGGCGTCAACGGTCGTGAGGTTTCGTAGCGTCAAATTGATATATCGTGCTTCTCACGTCAGTGACACTGTTCGCGGGTTGAAGGCGACAACCCTAGAACTTACTTCTAGTCAACATGCCCATTTCCTCCCACGACCTTGGAATCAGCCCTGACAAGTCCATTATCGAATCTGCAAGCTCACTCATCAGCTCTCGACACAATTGCTGTGCCCCTACTGATGATTGTTTAAGATATAAGGTCTGCCACGTTCATAGGCATCTCATCAATCTGGGTCGAGTAGTATACTGTCGAAGTTAGCACTCAAGGTTAATCAATGCGAGAGAGCAATAGACTTACACTCAATGTCACGAAGAATGCGCACATCTTCACTTGTAACAAAATTGATAGCAACGCCCTTGCGACCAAATCTTCCGCTTCGACCAATGCGGTGAATGTAGTTTTCACGGTTGCTGGGTAGGTCGTAGTTGATAACCAAGCTGACTTGTTGCACATCGATACCACGAGCCCAAACATCGGTAGAAATCAACACTCTGCTGTTGCCCTGTCTAAAGTCTTGCATAATGCTGTCTCGCTCTTTCTGGGGCATATCTCCGTGCATACTGCTGACGGTGAAGTTGGCTTCGCGCATCTTGTCGGTCAACCAGTCAACCTTGCGTCGGGTATTGCAGAAGATGACGGCTTGTGTGATGGTCAGGGTATCGTACAGGTCACAGAGGGTGTCGAATTTCCAGTCCTCTTTCTCGACTGCGATGAAGTATTGCTTCAGGCCTTCCAGGGTCAATTCGTCACGCTTGACCAGGATGCGCACAGGGTCAGTCATGAACTTAGTAGTCATGTCGAGAACATCGTAAGGCAGAGTAGCAGAGACAACGACGACTTGCGTGGCGGGTGGGAGGTATCGATAGACATCGTATATTTGCTCGCGGAAGCCTTGGTTGAGCAGTTCGTCGGCTTCGTCAAGCACGAGCATCTTGATATTCTTGGTGCGCAGGTGGCGGCGGCGGATCATGTCGGCGACACGGCCAGGAGTGCCCGAAACAATATGTTGGCCATAGTCCAGCTTGCGAATGTCCTCGCCGACGTTGGTACCTCCAATACACGCATGGCATTGAACATTCATGTAGTCCCCGAGGGCCATGACAACGGACTGGATCTGGGTAGCCAATTCACGGGTAGGAGAGAGGACGAGAGCCTGGGTCTCGCGGACGGCGGTATCGATGACCTGGAGCATGGAGATGGAGAAGGTAGCGGTCTTGCCCGTGCCGGACTGGGCCTGGGCGATGGTGTCGCGGCCCTTGCACACCTGCACGATCGCTCTGGACTGGACAGCGGACGGGGACTCGTAGCCGTACGCATAGATGCCTCGGAGGAGGTTCTCTGGCGACGTGGATTAGCGACACTCGATGACATGGGACTTGATGGCTGTCGTTTGTTGTTTACCTTTCAATGACATGGCCTCGAAAGTGGGATGCACCGTGACCTCTTTGGAGGTGGAGAACTCCATCTTCTCGTCGGTGCGACGATCAATGCCACCGCCTTCCGCCATATCGACGATTGTATCGGAAATACTTCGTTATAGATGAGACGATGTTGTCGTTGATGTAATATTGGTGATGGCGCGATGGGATATGACGAGGTTGTTGGTTTTTCTGGATGAGACGAAGCTGAAGCTAAACAGGGCACGCTGATCCTCAAAATTTAGGTGGAGAAAAGATAATAGGGCCAGTTTAGTGGTCTAGGTACCTACCTAGCCTGATCCCTACCTAGGCATTTACTGGTCCCGGTGGGGGCGGTAGCAGCTACCTAGGTACCTAGAGCAATTCCTGCCCCGAAATAAATCTAATCGATAACGAGTAACCGGGTACATATAAACCAATATATGCATTATTTTACTGACAGATACCCGACCCTACCTCAGTTTCCTTTTGCCTCCCATAACTGTACAACATACCTACACCTGCATCTGTATATCTGCGTTCTGCTAAGACGTCTACCGTTCGGCGCTCTATATTTGGCAATTCCTCCTGCTCCTAATCCAGAATAATAGGATCGGGCCTGAGGTTCATTTCGGTCTATTCTAGCGCTTAACAGGCGTGTAAAATCTATTATGTTGTTAGAGGAGCAAAGGTTCCTCCACGAGGACCTCGAGCGCCTCGAACAAGGTATAGCTGATCGGATTGGCGAAGAACCAAAACAAGTACGTAGTCCCTCAGATATCGCATTAGCTATCTAACAGTCGCCGTCACAGATTCGAGATCGATTGGCACGCGACCACCAAATAGCCCAGTTTCTCGATCGCATATCTTCGCAGTCTGCTAAGCTGCTCGAAATTTATCGCGATGCAGATGGATCACGATCGCGTGAAATCCAGCAGATCGGGACAGGAGACCCGATGGACCAATTCTACAAGCAGCTGGGGGACATCAAAAGCTTCCACGCGAGGTACCCGAACGAGCCAGTCGAGAACTTAGAGCGCGCATACCGACCGAAGAAGGGCGTAGATGAGGTAGCTCAACCGAGCATCGTTGATACCATGTTCACTGGGGAGGAATCCTTTGGCCGCTTCTTCGACTTACAAACTTGCCATGAACTATACCTCAACTTACCGAATGCGAAGAGGCTTACCTATGTACAATACCTGGACCTATTCGATAATTTTGCGCCTGGTGCTGCTGGCTTGAAGAGATCCGAGAAAATGACGGATCAGTATTTCGCCTATGTCGGCCACCTTGCTCTGGACTTGGAGACATTTATGCGCAAGACTCGGCCACTCGAGAATGTCGACAAAGTTCTTTCTGAGTTCGACAAGAAATTTGAGGAGGATTGGGAGAGTGATAGAGTGCTGGGGTGGACAAGCGAAGGCTTAAACGCGACATCGGGCGCTGGGAAGCCCGCAACCAGTGAAGGCATATGGTGTGAGGCTTGCAGTAAAGCTTTCACCAATGAGAATGTCTATAAGAACCACCTCAGTGGCAAGAAACACATCAGAGCTGAGAATGAACGAAAGAAAAGCGAACAAGAGGAATCGGCCAGCCCGATTAGCAGTGCTCACAAGGGTGGGCCTTCAACAACGAGTCTAAAAGAAAGGGCTATCGCAGAGCGCGAATACCGCATCAAGCGCCTCGCGGGCAGTATGAGTACAGAACGCAGCGATACGCGGGTTAATGTCGAACGAAAACAAGGCATGACAGATAAGGAGCGTCGGCAAGAGATTGATAACGTATTTAGCTCGTCGGTGTCTGCAGCGCAAATAGCTGAGATGGAAGAAGGCGAGGAGGGTGATGACGACGACAAGATCTACAACCCGTTGAAGCTGCCATTAGCCTGGGATGGCAAGCCCATCCCTTTCTGGCTATACAAGCTACATGGGCTTGGAGTCGAATTTGCTTGCGAAATATGCGGCAACTTCGTTTATATGGGGCGAAGGGCTTTCGACAA
This sequence comes from Ustulina deusta, assembly GCA_023159155.1. Lineage (NCBI taxonomy): Eukaryota > Fungi > Ascomycota > Sordariomycetes > Xylariales > Xylariaceae > Ustulina > Ustulina deusta. The sequence goes on from JAJNNX010000053.1 coordinate 308,786, forward strand.
GCACTTTAACGAGGCTCGACATATCCATGGTCTGAAGTGTTTGGGGATTACAAACACGGCGCTTTTCCGTGACATCACCCATATTGACGAAGCTTTGAGATTGTGGGAGAAGATACAGAAGGATAGGCGGAAAGACAAGGTAGATGATGGGAGTGTAATCCAGATGGAGGATGCGGAAGGCAATGTCATGCCGGAAAAGGTCTACTACGATCTGCAGAAGCAAGGGCTTTTGTAAAGTTGATGTATAATACGCGTTCCACATGCAGTCTTTCAACTATGTAGGTAGGCAACAGAGCAACGGTGTCCTGCTGCTTCCTATTCTGGGAATAGTTACAAACTAGGGTTCCAAAGCCTACAATTCGTGTACACCGTCATCGTCATGATCAACCGCGAGTTTTGTGTTCTGTCCATGTGACATGCCGTCCGTTTCAGAAGCTTTCCGACGGCCTGGAAGATGGGCGAACTGGACACAGTCCTTCAATAGCCGGAGAGCTTCAGCACTCGACAGATGCGTAATTTAATGCACCATTGGTAGCTAGTGATCTGATATCTGTCATCTTTCAATTTGCGTAACATTTTTTTTCTTTTTCACTGCTACGCATGCGAGGGAGTTTGTGGCGAGGCGGTGGTGAGCCAAGTGAAAGGCGAGTAAGGCCGATCTAGGTACCTAGTGTCCTCAGGTTTGTATGGTCTGTGCTTCTATCAACTTTAGGTAAGTAAGTGGCCTAAATTCACCCCGCCATACAACATTGTTAGTTTTGTTGCTCTATCTCAACTACAATAACAACACTACCGGTCGCTCACTTGCTTCATTCATGGCCAGCACAAGCTCATTGGGCTCTTGGAGGTAGCTATTTCTGCCATCATATAGCGTAATATATGATGCAATGGCAATAATCCTGGGTCTCCTACATACACCCCGACTTCTATCCTTTTAGGGCCTCACTGTAGACGAGTGCATATGGTACAGTGAGGTCGGGCTGCACAATGTCAGTGCTTTCCAAACCCATACCGCCTCTCTACACCGTGTATATTCTGCGCTCAACCGTCCATCATGCATCGCTCTATATTGGCTCGACACCAAATCCGCCCAGGCGTCTAAAGCAACATAATGGCGAAGTCACGGGCGGCGCCGCACGGACATCGAGGCGGAGACTGCGTCCGTGGGAGATGGTTGGCCTTGTCTCTGGGTTTCCGGGAATGGTTGCGGCGTTGAAATTTGAGTGAGTTCGCCTTTGATGAATGTCGCAAAGCTGCGTGTAGATAACTAATCACTCAATAGATGGGCGCTCAACAATCCGCACGTATCACTGCACATCCCCACAGCTTCGCGGATCACCATCTCGACACAGAGGAAGCGCAGTGGACATCCCAAACGCCCCCGTCGTAGTGTGACGTCGATTATTTCGAATATTCATCTTCTCCTGCGTGTGCCCAGCTTTGCGAGGTGGCCGCTCAAACTTCACTTCTTCGCCCCCGAGGTTCACAGGGCATGGACCGACTGCTGTGACGCTGCAAGTGAGCCTCTTCGCAAAACCATTCCTGTCTACACGGACTTTGCGCCGATTTCGGCCGATGAAAGTACATCTACTGAAGTCCTGAGTCCCCGGGGTATCCATGCCCTCCCTCTGGATTATGCGCCGATGAAGAGCTACGTGGAAAAGACGCGGTCGCTGTATTCATTTGAGAGGGAAGGTGAATGTGTTGTCTGCAGCGAAAATCTTGCCCACGGAGAAGGGCTCTATGCGACCTGTTCGAATGCCCTTTGCGAAGCCACTGGACACGTGTCTTGTTGGAGTAGACACTTGCTCGGCAGCAATCCAGGGGAAGACATTCTTCCAATTTCAGGTTGTTGTCCTAGGTGTGAAGGTGAGGTGATCTGGGGAGACATGATGAAGGAGTTGAGTTTGAGACTCCGTGGGCAGAAGGTGGTCGAAAAGTTGTTGCGAAAGCCTCGAAAAAAGAGAGCGCCAGCTATAGCTAGCTCTCCTTAATGAAGCTCGCTGACTTGCTTGACCTCATCCGTCATGCCGCTAGCATTTCTACCTTAATAGAAGACTGGCTGATGCAAATGTTGTGCTGCGATTGACGCTTATGTCAGCTCGATACTCGATAAGTCACTTTTGAGCATCTGATAGATTTGCCCATCACGTGCATCTAAGCAATACTAAGGTACAGGTATACATAGCAGGTACAATGACCTCGGTACCTACGACTATACTATGCTCCACAAAAAAGAGCTGCTTTGCGTTTCACCGCGCTAGGATGCCAGGGCTAATTTTGGCTTCCGAATGGAGAAATCCAGGTCTTCAACTGCCTACCTATATAGTACCTACCTCGAGGGTGGCCAGATGCTGCGCTCTCTTCTACCTTGTGCCTAGGCAAGATCTTTTTAAAAACTGTGCAATAACACAATGCGGCTGTACATGTGGGCGCTTATCAAGCATGATCAGCTGACGGCCTACTATATGTAGGCATTTTCTTGTCTTGGTTGGCAAAAACTGGCCCCAAACAAGCTAAAGATGGCACGATTCATGTAACGTCGATCAGTCGGTTTTAATAAAATGAGAAATAATACGTCCTGTTGTTTGGTCTGGCTGCAACCTAAACTTGTGTGACACATGTAGGGCCGTTTGCAATAATAAACTGCTTTCATAACACCGTGACCTACTAAGAATTTGCTCGATTCTTATATAAATTGAATGTGGAGGCATGATGCGATGGTAATAATACCTAATAATAATACCTTTGGTACCCGGCTATCTACCTACCTAACCTTAGGTACCTACATTAGGTAGTCAGCGGCTTCTCGGTCTGTTCCGTATTCTTTGCGACTCGTGGGCTGCCTCATTTATGCAGCACATACAATGTAATAAAAGACACAAGCATGCATTGACAAACCGACAATGCTGAGTGTAGACAAACTTGTTGAATCTACATAGAGGCGGAGAATATTTCTAGGACATGTGGTAGAAGAGGTGGGAAGTTTAACGCGGTATGATGGCAGGTGGGTACTGCAATTCTCTGTACCTTACCTGTACTGGTAGATGTAGTGGGTATACACAAGATTCCAAGCGATTGGAGCTTGGGGGCAGCCTCCCATGTACCTAGGCTAGGTCCCTATAGGCTATATCTAGTGTAAGTTGGTACCTACCTGCTAGGTATGTGTCTCCCACCAAGGTGCCTGTAAGAAGTCGGGCTGGTTCCGGCATGCATGGTTGACAAACTGGACAGGCCCACTACTGGAAGATGATGTTGACACCCCCCAGGCCCCATATAGCCCCAAAAGATCCCTGCCCGCCACGAAGTTCCGACGACGTTTTACGGTGCATGGTGCGCTGAGAAGTCACATTCCACGGCCGTGGAGAACGACCGACCTCACTTACCTCCCAGAGATCCCGTGCTCGTCACGGCCGAGGTCAGCAAATCTGCCTTTTCCCTCTCTCTCTCTCTCTCTCTCATCGCCTCTCTTAATTTAATATGACGCATATCATAGATGTCCCCACATCAGTAAGTTGATACCCGGGTATCTATAGTTTATTGTGGTTGTGTTCATTGCCAACAATACTTGCTCTAGTTTATGTTACCTCTTTTTAAAAACATCCGCGTACTTGTGCCGCATTGCCACCGATCAATTGGTAAAATAGATGCGATGCAGACAAAGACAAGGGGGAAAACAGGTAGACACCACTAGTCACTGGCGTAGTGCCGCATCGGTGCATGCTTACCTACCTCGGTATACACAAGACAAGACCTTCCTATTCACTTTCTTCCATTGATATCAAGGCTTCAAGCCGCAAAGGCTAACGCACTGACCACTCCCGGCCCCATACACTGGGTATGCTGGGGCAGCCATGGCCAATCCCGTCTCTCCACTCAGTTCACACCCACCCTTCGTAGGCTGGCTTTTGCTACCGACACCTCTCCCTCTCCATCTTGCTCGTCCGTCCATCTCTCACTTCCATCTGCGTCTCTCTCTTCCTCTCCCTACCGCGTGTTCCAAATCCAAGTAGTCAGCCACTCTGCCTCACTCTCTCTCCTTTCCACGTCTCTGTCTCCCTTGCGCCATAACTGCGAGACACTTGTTCTGCATTCGTGGGCAACCGAAGCTCATTTTCGCCACTCTCTGAGGTGACCGGTTGAGTATAGCCCTCAATCTCATGACGGCCTATACACCACTTCAATAATAGGCCGTCCCTCTCTCATTTGACGTTGCCGGTGTTCTGGTGGTGCTGTCTATACAGGACAGTAAGGCGTATTTCCCCTTTCGTATCTAGTTTCCTTTATTCTAGACTCAAAGGAAAGGTCCAGAGGTACTGCCGAGCTCGACCTAGGCTTTTTGCCTAGCCTTACCTTCGCCTTACCTTGACTCTTTGCTCATGGTGGTTTAACATATCTGCGCTTTTCGCTTCCTCGCAGCGCTTCGATATTCCCGGCAACTGGACCACCAAACTCAATCTCGCGCTAAGCTACATGTGTTGAATCATATTCGTCTACTCCTCCTAAAAGCCATCGATAGTTTATGCTGCCGCCTACGAAACCCTCATGCGATGTACCCATCTACACTGTGAGCCCAGTCGATTCTCACGACATCCTGGTGCAACGCGCCTCGATTATCACGTTACCTTCCGTCTCGCCATTGCCATCACGTTCGAGATCTATTGAATAGACCATGGTTTCTGTCCCCTCCGCTAACCATAACGGTAGCGGGGGTGCCGGTAGTGCCAATGCCAGCTCACGAGCCTCTCCTGCCGTTAGCAATGCCAATGCTGCCCGCGATGCCCCGTCAGCCACCAATGGTGTCAAGCCGAAGACTCAGGTCAATTCGAACGGCTATCATCCTACGAATCCTCAACTCCCCCTTAGTTCGATGCAGAGTGCCCCGTTAGACCTGCGGTCTGTTGAGCGGAGAGGTCAACCGACCGCGAGCCGTGAATACACAAAGAAATCCCGACTTTTCGGCCTCCAGGAGGCCCCTACCTACAAACCGACAGAGGAAGAGTGGAAAGATCCCCTCGAATATGTCCGCAAGATCTCGCCAGAGGCGCAAGCCTATGGTCTCTGCAAGATTATACCACCGGATTCATGGAATCCAGACTTCGCGATCGACACCGAGGTGAGCCCACATAGTCTACCGTATATGTGCATCCCTAACCTTTGCTCCCTCCACGACCACATCTACCACCCTAAGCTTGAAACATCCTAACTTTATCACAGCGATTCCACTTCAGGACACGAAAGCAAGAGTTGAACTCCGTTGAAGGCAGTGGGTTTGCCCAATCGCTACAACCTAATGCTTCAATTTCATTACTGACTATGGTTGTCAGGCACACGAGCTAATTTGAGCTACCTTGATGCTTTGGCCAAGTTTCACAAACAACAGGGCACCAACCTGAATAGGTTGCCATATGTCGACAAGAAACCTCTAGATCTATATCGTCTAAAAAAGGCCGTAGAGTCTCGGGGAGGCTTTGACAAAGTCTGCAAAACAAAAAAGTGGGCCGAGATAGGTAGAGACCTTGGCTATAGTGGCAAAATTATGTCTTCTTTGTCGACATCGCTGAAGAACTCGTACGATCGGTGGCTCAATCCCTACGAGAACTATCTTCGGCAGGCGAAGCCGAGCGTGTATCAACAACTAGAATATGAGTATGGCGGACCCCTAACACCGAGCCCAGCTCCCAGTCCCATAAAACGGTCAAGCGTCAATACTCCCTCTAGTCTCCGAGGAGAGTCGCCTGCACGGCATGCAACAGATGCTCTCCAAGCAAGCTTGACCGTATCGAAACCGGAGGCGGATCGCGATACTACTGTGGCGGATTTGCCCTCAACCACATCCCAACCCACAACAAGTGGATTCACTGCAATTAATTCGGGCGGATTTACTGCTGTCAATGCAAGCTTTACCAGTGTTAATCGTCCAACCCCACCAGAGACGAAGAGCTTCACGCCGCCACCTCGGCGACATGATAGCCCGGCGTCGTTGACGAAGGACACCGCACTTGATTTTCGGCCATCAGGCCTTGGTTCAGCTAATGCACTTAAACGTCAGCTTAGTTTTGACAGTATCGATTCAGCCAGAAAGGAAGCAAGCGCAGACAAAGATGACTCAGAAAGTGGGAGTAGAAGGAGCAAGAGACTCAAGAAAGGTAAGCATCACTCGACAATCCACCAATAGGCCACAGTTTCCCTATTATCCCTCAACTACAGCCAGAAAACGTTCCTGATGAGTGAATTTAACTTGACGGAGTGTTGCTTCTCTCCCTTGGTTTATTCTTGGTCTGATTTTATTTTATTTATTTATTTTTCTTTCTTTCTTTCCCCTTTTTTCACTTTTCTTTTCTCTATTTTCTTTTCTTCTCATCCGGGCGCTGTGTAACCGCGAGCAAAAATTGGATGTGCAGAATGCCCCCCACCGAGAAAAGTCCAGGCGATGAATAACCTAGTGCACTTTTTCCATCATATAAAACGGCTCGATATTTGGTTGGCTTGGTTGTGTGGCTAATGGATGACGGCGTTTAGAAACCGTACCCACCGTTGCCGGTTCACATATGTCTTTATTCAGACCATCGGCTCCTCGAGTTCCGCGGGACGAAACATCACCCCCAGGTGAGGTAAGTGCTAGCTTATTTGATATCCGAGACTCAACTTTGCAGCCCCTTTTCATGATTAACACAAAATAGAAGTGCGACACATGCGGCAAAGGTGACGATGCTAGCTTTATCACCGTTTGCGATTCTTGCGATCACGGCTACCACGGCTCTTGCCTCGATCCTCCACTCAAAATCCAACCTGATAGCGAGTGGCACTGTCCCAGGTGCCTCGTCGGCGATGGACAGTTTGGCTTTGAAGAAGGTGGCCTCTATTCTCTCAAGCAGTTCCAAGAGAAAGCCGCCGACTTTAAACAAAGCTATTTTGAGAATCGCATGCCATTCGATCCTGTCCTAAACTGTGTTAGACCAGTCACAGAGGATGACGTTGAACGGGAGTTTTGGAAGCTTGTTACCAGCATCGAAGAAACAGTCGAGGTTGAGTACGGCGCCGATATACATTGCACAACACATGGGTCTGGTTTCCCAACGGCCGAGCGACACCCTTGCAACCCCCACTCCACAGATCCCTGGAACTTGAACAATATGCCATTGCATCCTGATAGTCTTTTTCGGCATATTAAAACGGATATTTCAGGCATGACTGTACCGTGGGTGTACGTGGGAATGATTTTCTCCACGTTTTGTTGGCATAACGAGGACCACTTTGCCTACTCAATCAACTACCAGCATTTCGGAGCCACTAAGACGTGGTACGGAATTCCTGCTGAAGACACAGAGAAGTTCGAAAATGCTATGAGGGAAGCTGTTCCAGAGCTTTTTGAAACGCAACCAGATCTGCTGTTTCAGCTAGTCACCCTCCTCACCCCAGAGCAACTCAAAAAGGCCGGAGTTAGAGTATACGCCGTGGATCAACGGGCAGGACAGATGGTAATAACATTTCCGCAAGCATACCACGCAGGCTTTAACCATGGTTTCAATTTCAACGAGGCCGTCAACTTCGCCCCGTCCGACTGGGAACCATATGGTCTCGCTGGAGTAGAGAGGCTACAGCAATTCCGGAGGCAATCTTGCTTCTCTCACGATGAGTTGTTGTGGACGGCAGCAGAAGGACCTGTCAGTGCTCTAACCATTCCGACGGCTAAATGGCTTGCGCCCGCGCTCGAGAGAATACACAAACGGGAACGAGAACAACGAGAAGGGTTCATCTCAAAACATTTGGAGAATAACAGCCATGCATGTGCCTTGACTTCCGAATCGACCGAACAGCAGTGCACAATCGCCTTTCAAGTCCTGGACGAAGATGTACCGGAGGAGGAGTATCAGTGTTCATATTGCAAGTCGTTTACTTACCTATCAAGATTCAAATGCCTCAAGTCTGGCAAGATCCTTTGTTTATTACATGCCGGATATCATGCCTGTTGCGACATCCCCGAGCCCCAACGCTTCGCTGGAGAACAACATGTTATGTACTATCGCAAGACGAGAGAAGATATGGATGAGACCTACCGAAAGGTTGCCGAAAAGGCCGATATGCCGGAGGCTTGGGAGGAGAAGTACGAAAAGTTGTTGGATGAGGGGCCAACGCCAGCGCTAAAGACGCTACGAACTCTCCTTAACGAGGGTGAACGCATACCGTACGGCCTCCCCTCCTTACCAGTCCTCAGGGAATTTGTTGATCGCTGTAACGATTGGGTCGAAGAAGCGACTAATTATACGGTGCGTAAACAGCAGAACCGCCGTAAGAACGACAAGGTCTGGCAAAGCGGACTACGCAAAACCGCTGGCGACCTCTTCTACCCAGAGCTAAAGGAACACAAGGGGCGCCGAGTCGAGAATATTTACCGCTTAATCGAGGAAGCAGACCGGATAGGCTTTGACTGCCCGGAAAAACATCAACTGAAGGAGCGCGCTGATGCGATACGAAGTTTTCAGAAGAACGCGGAACAAGCTCTGGAGCACATCCTTGGCCATAACCAAGAATCGATCGAGGAGCTGATCGAGGAGGGCCGTACGTTTAACATCAATATACCGGAGCTGGATAAACTACAATCTGTTCTTGAACAACTCCGCTGGAGTAATAACGCAAGGGCCAATCGCAGCAAATCATTGACCATCGATCAGGTCCGAGACATCCTCAAGGAAGGCCACCGCCTAGAGATTCCGCTTTATAACGATCACATGAAGTGGTATAACGACAAGTATCAGGCAGCTCTTCAGTGGGAAACCAAGGCAAAGGAGCTTATCAACGCCCCCCTAATCCATTACCCGCAACTTGAAGCCCTGTCAAACCAAGTCCAAGCAAACAGCCTACCCGTGGCTCCTGACACACTGGCTATCATCGACCAAATTTTGCACAAACAACGAGAAGCCCACCGTCAGGTCGTTGATCTGACCGAGCGCACCCGCGACCCAGACTATACTAAGCGACCCAAATATTCCGAGGTGGCGGAAGTGATGAGGAAGGTTGAGGACCTCAACTCTAAGCCCGCCGGTACACTCGATCTTGAGAAGGAACAGAAGCGCCACGAAGATTGGATGCGTAAGGGGAAGAAGTTGTTTGGCAAGACAAACGCACCGCTCCATATCCTCAAGAGTCACATGGACTACGTCTACGACCGTAACCTCGACTGCTTCGATATTGTTAGTGACAAGCCTCGATTGCCAGCCGAGCCTGCGTCTAGAGCAACGAGCGAGGAGAGAGACCAAAAGTCTTCTCGAACATGGGACGATCCGACCTTCCGGGAGGTATTCTGCATATGCCGCCGTACTGAAGCCGGCCTGATGATTGAATGTGAACTCTGCCATGAGTGGTACCACGGAAAATGTCTCAAAATTGCGAGGGGCAAGGTGAAAGAGGATGACAAGTACACATGTCCTATTTGCGACTGGCGGGTCAAGATCCCACGAGATGCTGCTCGTCCCAAGCTTGAAGACTTGATCGCATGGCAGGATGAGATACCTAACCTTCCTTTCCAGCCGGAAGAAACTGAAGTCCTCAAGAAGATCATTGACAAGGCACAGGAATTCCGACGCCATATAGCAGGATTCTGTACCCCTGTTGTTGCCACCGCGTCTGAAGCCGATACTCAGCGCTTTTACCTGCGAAAGATCGAAGGTGCTGAAATCCTGTTATCGTATGAGACCAACTTCTTCCGACAAGAACTTCACAAGTGGAGTCCTGTAGCTCCCGAGCCACCCCCAGTATTGGATGTGTCTAAAAGCACGAGAAAGCCACGGCCAACGAAGCTACAGAAACTTCTCATCCAGTATGGTGTAGACGACCCTGATGATCTTCCTGAGGCTGTCAAGGGTAAGGCGAACAGCCTTAAGCGAAAAGCTCAGAACGCTGAGGCCGCGGCGGCTGCTGCGGCGGCTGCTGCTGCTTCAAGCACGTCTCTCATACCACCGCATGCCACAAGTCCTTCTACACATTCGTTTGGCTCGAGCGGCCATGCATTCTTCCGTGGTTCACAGCCGTCAACGCCCGCCTTGACAGCCACTACACATGGGCACCCTCCTCCTAGCGCTGACTCGGCAACATCGAGCCGACCTGGTTCATCCCTACGCCCCGACTCTATGGATATTGAGGGCGCCTCAAGCCTCCACCCTGATTTCTTCATGTCGAATGGGAGCAGTGGCCAAGGTCCGCAACTTATGCACTCGGATTCTAATCTTTCGCTGGAGGTCGATCAGAGTCACCCAGACGATGACAAGGAAGTGGACAAGATGTTTCTAGACCTAACGAATGCCGACGAAGATGATATCGCTAAGAAAGACAAACAGCAAGAAGGGGAACGCGTCAGCATCACGGCTGAGAGTTTCGAAGCCGAGCGCAATGCGATGGATGCTATGGAAGACTCTGAATAGCTTGGTCTTTTGCCAGCTTTATCCGGTTGCTTCAAGGATCGCCCCAATAAGGATCTCAATATATGCCTCTATTCACATGTAGATTAACAAAGGATTGGCGGAGATTTCGCTTCACCTCATAGGGCCCCTTTCAGGTTCTATCCTAGGTTTGGGTTTGTTACTAATCGCGGCGCTATTACATGGGTACACGTGCATATGGAGGAGCTACGGCGTTATTTCGTTAACTGTTATCTGGAAATGGTGGAGCGAAATGGCAGACCACAGTAATGGACTTGTACGATTATAGAGAACGGGCGGCCAGCAATAACATGGTTAATGTGGCGAGGGTGATGCATTAGATAGGCGTTGTTTTACCCGGAGGTCGGTTCTCAGCTCTTGAGCTATAAGAGGGATTGATACCTATTTGATTCTAATGGCTCGTCTTATACCACGTGTTTGTGCCCTATGTGCGTTGTTTTATCTTAGTTTTCCAACTTGTTAGAGTTGTGACGGCCGAAGTTCAAGAAACTTGGGTGATGATTTCCCGCATCTTCATGGGGCACGGAAAATTCCATCCTAATTAAGTATTGGGTTTATTGGATTCATTGTCCATTAATGATGGTACGCTTCTAGGTAATCATAAAAAAGATCAATTGTCTAGACTGGTCTTAGAATCTGTAATGGTTTCTCTCTTGAATCCCAGGGTACATTGGATTAAGGTAAAAGATAGAATTTAGAAAACGAGATGTTGAAAGAAATGTTCTTCAGGGCGTGGGAGGCGAATCGGTGTCATTATTCTTTTTCATCGTCCCATGTATACATACATCATAGAGTACGGGTGGGTGGCCCTATAACCGGCCAGAAGTTTTCGCGGCGACTCTTCTTTTTTGGGATAATATCTTTAACGGAGCATGGAAACAAATTTCTATGCTTACACAGATAACTACCTAGGTTATTAATCACCTGGTTCACATTGCCTGGTTTGATGCGATGTACACTTATCCAAGCGTTTTGTCTTTAAAATTTATAGTATGAGAACAGTTCAGAGCTTCGCATAATTACCTTGACGCAACAATTAAAGCAAATTATTTCAATTAGAATATATTTGGCACTTCTAACAAATTTTCTTATCATACCCTTTAACAGGCTCTTTTCAATTGTCTTCTAGGATACTATTTATCTCAGCGCTCAGACCAGCTAGCGCGTTCATTGTGGCTAATGGTACATGGCCCCACTAGCCTAAATTTCTGACCAATCATATTTTTTTCTAATTTTTCTACCTAAGCAACGCGTAGCTGGTCTGAGTACTTGATGTAGACCTAATTATAAGTGGGTATATGGAATAATACAGCCAGGTGTTGGATTTGGCCCATAGCTGGTAGCTGTGAAGAGAGCTAATTAAGCATGGATAATAGGATCACTTAGTTATATAAACGTTATAGCTTAATAACGTGGCTTAGTAAGTGTGGCTAGGCTATACTTACTAGTAAACTTATAAATAAATACTTTATAGAAATAAAATAGGACCTATAAAAAATAATAAAAAATAAAGCAATTTAAATATATATATATAGTACGCTTTATAACATTAAATCTAATAATTAAAAATTTTATTAATTTTTATATTTTATTATAAGCGATTTTTAGCTAGAAATATATAAAGATTGCTATTATATTTAAATAATATATTATTATATTTAATTTTTTAAAAGATTTTTTGTTATAAAAAAAAAATTTTATTATTAGTACTTGCAACTATAACTTTTAAAAATATATAGTTCTAAAAAAAAAGCAAGCTTTATAGTTTTAGTTATTAAATATATTATTAATAAGCGATTTTTTTTTTATTAAAACTGTTAATTTTAATACTATAATATATATAAAATTAATAATTACTAGAAAAGCGCTATATTAAAACGCTAAATAGTACTATAAAACTATTTTTAAATATTATATTAACTATTGAACTAAGCTTATTAAGCTTGCTAAATAAATATATAAAATAGTCTATTCGAACTATTGCTTAATGCAAATAAAAACTAACCAAACAATTAATAAGTAGTATAATAACTTTAAAAAACTTAGAAATATAACCTAATATGTTTTAAAGTTTAAATATAAATTAAAATATAAAGTTTTTATTAATTTTATAACAAGAAAACTTATTAAAAACCTAACTAAATAAATAAATAAGTAGTTTAATAAAGTTTTTAAAGCTTATTTAAAAAGTACTAAAACAATAAATTTATTTAAGCTTATTACTAATTTAGAAAAAACTTTACAAAATATTTATCTAGTTTAAGTTGTTACGATTAATTAAGTAAAGCTTTTATAGCTAGTTTATTAATACTATGGACAAAGACTTTAAACTAAAAAAAAAAAAAAAAAAAAAAAAAAGTTAGAATTTATAAAGTAAGTAAATATAAACTTTATATATATAGCTGTAGAGTTAGGTTAGTCCGTGCGCAGATTTTTTATTTTATTGCTATATAGGTCTAAAGTTTTTATAAGTTTTATTAAAACTATACTAATTATTATACTACTTTTTTTTAAAACTAAAAGTTTAAATATAGTTTTAATTCAAAGTTATTAATAATATTAAATTTATATAATTTCTTTATATTATATTGCTTTATTATTATTTTTATAATGGCTTGCAAACTTATTAGCTACTATTATATATATTTATTTTTATAATTTTATAAAAAATCTAAAAGCTTTTTTATAAGTTTTATAAAATTAGTCAAATTTAATTAGTACTTTTTTAAAATTTTAAGCTATATATTAAGTATTATTAGAATTATAGCTTTTTTAAGCAACTTAGTATTATAACTTTTTATTTTTTTTATATATTTTTAATTGTTTAATTTATTTAATTTTAAATTTTGTTTTATTATTAATATTTTTAGCTAAAAATAATAATTAGATTTATTAAAATAAAAAATTATTATTTATTTTTTATAATTGGTTAATATAAAACAAATTTTTTATTTTATAAAAATTAAACAAATTAAAAATATAACTAAATTTTTATTTTTTTAAGATTTTAAAAAGTTTAACTAATTAAAAATTTAATCTAATAGTTAGTACTTACGTTATAAAACTTTTTTTTTTTAAAAAAACTTTATTTTTTATTTTAAAATTTATTAAGTATTTTTTTTTATTAGTTTATAGCTTATATTGTTTTTATATAAAAATTGCTATATTATATGTTATTTTTTAAATATTTTAAATTTAGCGGACTAGTTCGAATATTTATTGCTTAATATTAAAATCTATAATAGTTTTATTAATATTTACTATTAAAAAGTTTTATATTTTAATTCCTATTGCTATTTTTAGTAATAATATATTAATTAATAAATATTATAAAAATTATATATAAAATCTAAAACAAAAAAATAAATATTTTAATTATTTTAGTATTTATTAATATAAAAATAAAGTTATTAGTTTAATTCTTAATTAGTTAATTTTATTATTTTTTAGGTTTAAAAGTAATAAATGCTACTAAAGCAGTGCTTAGTACTTATAAAACTATTAATTATTACTATAAACTTAAAAATAAATAGTTCTATATTATTTAATATTTATATATTTAATATACTAAAAAATCTATATAAATTTTTATAATATTATATAACTAATAATTTTATAATGTTTATTTTTTTACTAAGTAAAATTATAATTAAACAGCTAAACTTATTTATAAATACTTATATATAGTTATAACCCTATTAGTTAAGTAGCATATTTTTACTATTTATTACTATATATTGCTATACTATAGCTAATATAAACAATAAATAAAAAAAACTAAAAATCTTATTTTATAGTATTTTGTTTTTTTTATAGTTATAATAATTATATATATATTATTTATAATTATATTTTAAATAAAACTAATAATATTTTTGTTTTAATATTTTAATTATTTTATATTAATTTTAATATATAATAATTAAAAATATATAAGCTTTTTAAATTAAAGCTATATAAAAAAAATAATCTTATTTAAAATAATTTTAAATATATATAACTTTTTATTTTTATTTTCTAGCTTTTATAGCTAGTTTTTTTGTTTAATTAAGTTTATTAAATTAGCTTTTTAAAAAATAATAAATAAAAAATCTATAATTAATATAGAACTTAATATTTTATTAAGCAGAACTAATATTATTGTTTGTTTTTTAGCTTTTTTAGCTTTAATTATAAAAAACTTAGCTATTTTTTTTAATAAAGTATTAATTATTATATTTTTTTATTTTAGTTAGTATTAAAAAATAATATTAAAGTTTAATAAAAAATTAGTTTAATATATTTATTATATTAATAAAATCTATTTATTTAAAAAATATAATAAAGCTTAATAATTAATTATTATAAAAAACTTAGTTTTAAAAAACTTTAAGTAGTAATATTCTAAAATTTATATTATTACTAAAAATTTATAATTTTAAATTAAGTAAGTTTGTTTAATTAATAATATTATTTTAAAAAAATATTTTATAAATTTTTAGGTTATATTTTTTTATTATTACTAAATAATTTTTTTTATTATATTATATAAAGTATTTATTTTTATTTGTATTAGTTAGCTAGGCCTAAAAAAAACTAAAATAAGTGCTTTATAAACTAGTAGTTTTATATGTTTAAAAACTTATTTTTATTTTAGTCCTATTATAAATAGCTTGTTTTTTTTTAATAGTTAATTTAAAAAAGTAGCAATTTTATTAATATAATAAATAAATATATAAATATAATTATAAAGCTTAAAAAATAACTAGATTAATTTAATATTTTTAAAATTATTAAAGTTCTAATTTAAAATTGCTTAAATTTTAATAGAATTAATTTTAATTTTTATTTTAGTTTTTATAATTATTTTTAAATAATTAATAATAAATATATTAAAATAAAACTTTTTAATATTTTTTTAATATTTAGCTTAATATAAATAATAAATTATTTTTTTATAATAAATCTAGTATTATTTTTTAGTTTTAAAATAAATTAAAATATTATTTATATAAATATTTGCAAACTTATTTAAAAGTTTTTAAATTTATATATTAATAAAAGCTTATTACTAAATAGGTTTTATTTTTAAACTAAAAAATAAAACTTTTTATTAAAATATTTTTTTATAAGTTTAAAATAAAATAAAATAATATAATTTTATAATTAATAATAATTAATAAAAAACTTTAATAATATTTAGTTTAATAAATTAAATAATATTATAATAATTAAATATAGTATTACTAATATTTAAAACTAGTATAATTTAATTTTTTAAATATATATTTTTTTATTAATAATTAATTATAAACTTATATTTAATTAATTTAAGTTTAAATATAAATAAAACAAAAATAATATTTAAGTTTATATTTTGTTTAATAAAGTTTATAACTAGTAGTTTATTTATAAACTTTTTTTTAAATAAAATAAACTATATAAATATAAAATATTAATAAAAATTAAAAATATATTTTTTATTATTAAGTTTTAGTACTATATTAAACTTTAGTTATAATAATAATAAAGTTTTAGATTTTTTTTTTAAAAAAAACCCTTTTAAGTATAATAGCTAAAAAAACAAAAAGCTTTATATTAACTTTATATATTAAAAGTTTTTTATAATACTACTTAGTTAATTTAAGTTTATTTTTTTTATAAAATATTAATTATTTTTAAGTTTTTTTTAAATAGCTTAATATAATTATTTTTAGTTATTATAAACTTAATTATAATAAGTTTTTTTAAAGTTTTTTTAATTAGTTATTTTTATTTATTTTAATAGAAATAATTCTAAAAGTTTTATATAATTTTTTTAATAGTAGCTTAGTTTTTATTTTTTTTAAAAATTATGATATAAACTTTTTTTATTTTAGGTTTAAAAGTCCTAAATTTTATTTTTATTTTTTTAGTTTTAGTTATTTTTAAAATAATTATTTTATTTTTAAAAAATTATTTTAATATTTAATAATATTTTTTTAATATTTAATTATATTAATTTATATTTTATTATTTATAATTAAAAAGCTTAACTATAATTATTAGCAAAAATTAAACTAATAAAATAAAATTATTTAATTAAATTAATTATTATTTTTAAGTTTTTATTAAAATATTTTATTTTATTAATTATTTAATATTAATAATAATATTATAGCTAAAATTAATAACTTAAAATATTTAATTTTTAAATTATTAATTATTAATTTTTATAATATATATTAAATATTTATAAATTTTGCTAACTATTTTATTTTAGTAGTTATAAAGCTTTTAAAGTTTAGCTAGCTAAACTATTTTTATTTTTAATTATTACTTAACTTATTATATAAACTTATAACTAATTATTAAAAAAATATAAGCTTTAATATTATATAAAACTAAAGTTTTTATTTTAATATTATTAATTTATAATTAAGTAAATATTTTAAAAATAATTAATTTATTTTAATTATATATTTTAGCTAAAATAAATAAAAAAACTAATAAAAAAATTTCTATTAGTCCTATTTATTTTTTAAATTAAATAAACTACTAAAGCTATTTTTATTAAAGCTTTTTTTTATTAGTTAAATATTTAAAATTTTAAGCTTTTAATTAAAATAGTTAATTAATATATATATTTTTTTATTATAAATAAAATAGGTTTTATTATTCTAATAATTTTTTTTTTTTTAATTAGTGCTTATTTTAACTATTTTAAAATAAATATTTTAAAACTTTTAAAGTTAGCTAAAAATTAATAAACTAGTTTACTAAAAACTTAATTATTTAAATTAAATTTTCATTTAATTAAACTAATAAATTTAATTTATTAATAGTTTTTATAAGCTTATTTAGTATTATATATTAATTTAATAATTTTATTAATAAATAATTTATAAAAAATATTTAAATTTATAAAAACTTTATATAAGTTTTTTTTTAAGTTTATATAAAAATAGTTCTATAATTAATATTTTTATTAGTTTTATATATATAAACTTAAAATATTTTATAAATTATAACTGCTTAATTAAAATTATAATAAATTACTAACAAAACTTAAATTATTTTAGTAATATTATTAAATAGTTTTTAGTTAAATAAAAATATATTTTTATTAATTTTTTAATATATTTTTTTAATTAGCTTATAATATATTAAAATTAGTTATTTTTGGTTTAAAACATAATAATATTTTTATTTATCTTTTTTATTAGTTTATAAACGTAGTTATTAAATAAAGCTTTATTTTTTATAAACTTATTAAAATTAGTTTTTTATATTTTAGCTTTTTTAATATAAATAAAGTTTAAAGTATTAAAAAATAAACTAATAAAATAAAAAGTAAATAAAATAATAAAACTAAAAAGTTTAAAATTAATATTTTTAAATATATTTTTTATTATTAAATTATAGTTATTTTTTAAAAGTACTAAAATAAATATATTAAAAAATTAGCGCTTTATTTTATTTATTTATTAAAAAAGTTCTATTAGAACTAACGTAAAATTATAAGCTTATATAGTTATAATATTTAGTACTATATTTTTAAATATATTATTTATTTTAAATAGTTCTAGTTCTAGTTTAAATTTTATTTTTTTAAATTCTAATTTTTTATTTTTTTTAAATTTTTTTTTAAATATTAGTTCGCTTAAAGTATTTATAAAAAAGTCTAATATTTAATTTTCTTTTTTTTTTATAAAAAATTTTTTTTTTAAATTATTTAATAATAAAAAACTAGCTATACTTAAAAATTAAAATTATTCTAATTATTTAAGAACTAAAAATAAAATAAAAATATTTAAAGTTAAGTTTTTTATAAATTATTAATTTTTAAATAGTATAAAAGTTAAATGTTTTATTAAAGTTATATTATAGTTAGATTTATATTATAAAATATATAATTTTTTATATTAAATATATAATTAAAAAAAAAAGTTTATTTATATTTTGCTAATTATAATAAAATAAAAAATATATATTTATTAAATATTTATTAATAAATAATTAATAAACTTAAAGTAATATTATAATTAGTTAAATAAAGCTTTTATAGCTAGTTTATTAATACTATAAATAAAGATTTTAAACTAAAAAAAAAAAAAAAAAAAAAAAAAAGTCAAAGTTTATAAAATAAATAAATATAAACTTTATATATATAGCTACAAAGTTAAGTTAGTTTATATATAGACTTTTTATTTTATTACTATATAGGTTTAAAGTTCTTATAAGTCTTACTAAAACTATATTAATTATTATAATAAATAATTTATAAAAAATATTTAAATTTATAAAAGCTTTATATAGATTTTTTTTTAAATTTATATAAAAATAGTTTTATAATTTATATTTTTATTATAATTTAGCTAATTAATATTTTTATTAGTTTTATATATATAAACTTAGAATATTTTATAAGTTATAACTATTTAATTAAAATTATAATAAACTATTAATAAAGCTTAAATTATTTTAATAATACTATTAAATAATTTTTTAATTAAATAAAAAAATATTTTTATTAATTTTTTAATATATTTTTTTAATTAGCTTATAATATACTAAAATTAATTATTTTTAGTTTAAAATATAATAATATTTTTATTTAGTTTTTTTATTAGTTTATAAACCTAGTTATTAAATAAAGCTTTATTTTTTATAAACTTGCTAAAATTAGTTTTTTATATTTTAGCTTTTTTAATATAAGTAAAGTTTAAAGTATTAAAAAATAAACTAATAAAACAAAAAATAAATAAAATAATAAAACCAAAAAGTTTAAAATTAATATTTTTAAATATATTTTTTATTATTAAATTATAATTATTTTTTAAAAGTATTAAAATAAACATATTAAAAAATTAACGCTTTATTTTATTTATTTATTAAAAAAGTTTTATTAGAATTAATATAAAATTATAAGCTTATATAGCTATAATATTTAATATTATATTTTTAAATATATTATTTATTTTAAATAGTTTTAGTTCTAGTTTAAATTTTGCTTTTTTAAGTTTTAACTTTTTATTTTTTTTAGATTTTTTTTTAAATATTAGTTCGCTTAAAATATTTATAAAACAATCTAATGTTTAATTTTTTTTTTTATTAAAAATTTTTTTTTAAAATTATTTAATAATAAAAAGCTAGCTATACTTAAAAACTAAAATTATTTTAATTATTTAAAAACTAAAAATAAAATAAAAATATTTAAAATTAAGTTTTTTATAAATTATTAATTTTTAAGTAATATAAAAATTAAAAGTTTTATTAAAATTATATTAAAGTTAGATTTATATTATAAAATATATAATTTTTTATATTAAGTATATAACTAAAAAAAAAAGTTTATTTATATTTTGCTAACTATAACAAAATAAAAAATATATATTTATTAAATATTTATTAATAAATAATTAATAAACTTAAAATAGTATTACGATTAGTTAAGTAAAGCTTTTATAACTAGTTTATTAATATTATAAATAAAAATTTTAAATTAAAAAAAAAAAAAAAAAAATCAAAGTTTATAAAGTAGATAGATATAAACTTTATATTGCAGTAGAGCTGGTGCGCACGTACAAAAAACAGGTCCTTAGTTATAAAGTAGAACATATTTTCGGAAACCTTAGAGATTATAAAACAAGAAGTATAAAAAGCGCGTATTTTTATTTAAAGCTATAGAAAACTTTTTTTTTTAGCAAGCATAAACAAACAAACAATTAATACGGACTACTAAATAAGAGTTAAAGATTTGTTTTTATTAATTAATTATTGCGTTTTTATTTATATTTATATATTAGATCTTGACCTAATCCGTACGAAGATCCGCGAGTCGGAAGACATAGTCTAATACGGAAGGATCAGGTAGGTTTGGTTGGTTTTAGTGTGCGACACGCCGATCAGGAGCCCTGCTCCATTTCAATATATATAGCTATAAAGTCAGGTTGGTCCGTACGTAGACTTCTTATTTTATTGCTATATAGGTTTGGAGTTCTTGCAGGTCTTACTAAGACTGTACTAACTGTTACAAAATCTAATTAAATAAAAAAACTAGTTATAAAATCTAAAAAATAAAAACAAAAAATTATATATATTTAAAATTATTTTAAATAAAACTATTCTTTTTTATATAGCTATAATTTAAAAAGCTTATATATTTTTAATTATTATATACTAAAGTTAATACAAAATAATTAAGATATTAAAATAAAAATACTACTAGTTTTATTTAAAATATAATTATAAATAATATATATATAATTATTATAATTATAAAAACAATAAAATATTATAAAATAAAACTTCTAGCTTTTTTTATTTATTATTTATACTAGCTATAATATAGCAATATATAATAATAAATAATAAAAATATACTACTTAACTAATAAAATTATAACTATATATAAGTATTTATAAACAAATTTAGCTATTTAATTATAACTTTACTTAGCAAAAAAACAAATATTATAAAATTATTAGTTATATAATACTATAAAAGTTTATATAAAATTTTTAATATATTAGATATATAAATATTAAATAATATAAAACTATTTATTTTTAAATTTATAGTAATAATTAATAGTTTTATAAATACTAAGCACTACTTTAGTAATACTTACTACTTTTAAACCTAAAAAGCAATAAAATTAACTAATTAAAAATTAAACTAATAATTCTATTTTTATATTAATAAATATAAAAACAATTAAAACATTTATTTTTTTATTTTAAACTTTATATATAATTTTTTATAATATTTATTAATTAATATATTACTACTAAAAATAGCAATAAAAATTAAAATATAAAACTTTTTAATAATAAATATTAATAAAACTATTATAAATTTTAATATTAAATAGTAAGCGCTTAAACTAGTCCGCTAAACCTAAAATATTTAAAAAATAAAATATAATATAGCAACCTTTATATAAAAACAATACAAGCTATAAACTAACAAAAAAAAATACCTAATAAATTTTAAAATAAAAAACAAAATTTAAAAAAAAAAAAAAGTTTTATAATATAAGCACTAACTATTAGATTAAACTTTTAATTAATTAAACCTTTTAAAATCTTAAAAAAACAAAAATTTAGCTATATTTTTAACTTATTTAACTTTTATAAAATAAAAAACTTATTTTATATTAACTAATTATAAAAAGCAAGCAATAACTTTTTATTTTAATAAATCTAATTATTACTTTTAGCTAAAAATATTAATAGCAAAGCAAAATTTAAAATTAAACAAATCAAACAATTAAAAATATATAAAAAAAGCAAAAAGTTATAATACTAAGTTGCTTAAAAAAACTACAATCTTAATAATATTTAGTATATAGCTTAAAATTTTAAAAATACGCTAATTAAACTTAACTAATTCTATAAAACTTATAAAAAAACCCTTAAACCTCCTATAAAATTACAAAAATAAATATACGTAATAATAACTAATAAATTTATAAGTAATTATAAAAACAATAATAAAATAATATAATATAAAAAAACTATATAAATCTAATATTATTAATAACTTTAAATTAAAACTATATTTAAACTTTTAGTTTTAAAAATAATAATATAATAATTAATATAATCTATATAGTTTTAGGTATAGTTTTAGCAAAACCTACAAAAATTCTAGACCTATATAGCAATAAAATAAAAAATCTATACATAGACTAACCTAACTCTATAACTATATATATAAAATCTATATCTACTTACTTTATAAATTTTAATTTTTTTTTTCTTTTTTTCTTTTTTAGCTTAAAATCTTTGTCTATAGTATTAATAAACTAGCTATAAAAGCTTTACTTAACTAATTATAACAGCTTTTATAAGTAATACTAATATTTAAAATATATAAGCCTTAAATTTTTAAAATAATTGCTTAATTATATAAAAAAAACAGCAATTATTTTATATTTTAATAATAAGATCTAAACTATAAACTATATAATATATAATAAATCTAAAGCTTACTATAAAATAATATAAAACGTTTGTTTAAAAGTTATAAAAACTAGTGTTTAATTAGTTATTAATTTTTATAAATTTAATACTTCTAATAAAAATAAGTACTTATAGCATATTATATTAATTATTAATTAATACTTAGGTTATACCTAGAATTATTATACTAATAATAAATATACTAGCACTATTTAAAAAGTTTTTAAATATTATATTTAATATATTTAAATATACTATAATAATAAAATAAAAGTTATAAAATATAATAATAAGATTGCTAGTAATAATTATAAAATAAACTTATAAAATAAACTTTATAATTTTACTACTATATACTTAAAATCTTAATAAAATAGCTAAAAAAATAAAAAATATTATTAAATATTAAACAAATTTAATATATAATAATTATAAGCTTTTTGTTTTTTTTTTGGCCTAAAATAGTTCAAATAATAATATATTTATATAACTAGATACTTAAACAAATTAATTATTAGCAAGCTCTATATAAAAAATTTTATTTATATTTTAATTATTTATAAAAATTTATTAGCTATAATTAAATATTTTATATATTTTATTTAAAAATATTTAAGTATATAATATTTGTTATAACTACTAAAACTAAACTTAAAAAACAAAAATATAAAAAGTTTAATTTTAATACTTAAATAAACTATTTAATAAATTACTAGTTTATTAATATTTACTATATTTAGTTCCCCTAAAAAAACAAAATTATAGTAATAAAAAATATAATTTTTAATAAAAACAAATTCTTTAATAATAATAAAAATAAATTTAAAAATAATCTTTTTAAAATAATTCTAAAAATATATAAAATATTAATAAATAATATTAATTACTAAAATACTTTTCACTTTAAAAAAAATATAACTAATAAATAAAAAAATAATAAGCTTATTAGCTAATTTTTAAAAAGCAATACTAAAAATGCTAATAAATCTAAATCTAAAAAGAATTTTAATAAAAACAAGCCTATAAAAAAAAAAAAAAAAGCTCCCTATTAGAACTTCTATTTTTATACTAATTTATAGTTCACCTTTAGATTACTAATACTACTATAAAATCTAAAAGTTGCCCTGCTATATTTAATAATACTATAAACTAAATTACTAAATCTAAACCTAAACAAAAAACTGCTTAATAATTAATATTAAACTTTTGCTAAATTAACTTTTAATATTTTAACTATAGCTTATTAAACAACCAGCTTTAATACAGCTAGATTATAAAAAGTAATAACTATTAATAGCAAATTAATAACTAAAAAAAAAAAGCTAAACTATTAAAAAAAAATTTTAAAATTTATTATAACTAATTATAACTACTAAATTTTATTAAAAACTCTATTAATAAAAAAAAAAAGCTTTTAAAAAAACTTATTAATTATTATATAACTAATTATAACTATTAAATTTTATTAAAAGCTCTACTAGTAAAAAAAAAAAAGCTTTTAAAAAAGCTTATTATTTATTATATACCTAATTATAGCTACTAAATCTTATTAAAAACTTTATTAATAAAAAAAAAAGCCTTTAAAAAATTTATTAGTTATTATATAACTAATTATAACTAATAAATCTTATTAAAAGTTTTACTAATAAAAAAAACTTTTTTTTTAAACTAAATACTAGCTATTTAAAAGCTTAATTATAAACTTTTTTAAACTAAAAAAAATATATATATATATTAATAAGATTTATTATAATTATTAAAGTATTATAAAGATTTTATAAATTATTTATTAAAAAATTACTTTAAATAAACAGAACTTATTTATTTATAAAGCTATTAAAAAATAAATATTTAAAAAAAAATACTTAAAAGCTTTTTATAAAAAAAGATTATTTTAGATTATATATAAGTTTATGTTTATAAATTTAATAAATATAAATATTATAAAAAATATAAAGCTTGTTTAGTAGTATAAAAAAATTAGCAGTTAAATAATAACTAAAAGGATATTTATGCTAATATATTAGCAAAAAAATCTTTTAAAACATTAATAACTATTATTATTAATTTTAACTTAAAACTTAAATAATATAACGTTATAAATATTTTTATAAATACTAAATTAAATAAAAAGATTTATATATATATATTTTTAAGCTACTAAAAACCAAATACTATAGTTAAACTATTGCAAACTTTATATAAACTTTAAAAGTTTTTTTTACTATAGCAAAAAAAGTTTATTAAATTACTATAAAAAATAAGCTTTAAGCTAATACTTTATAAATTTTACTGCTATTTTTTAAAAAATATATTTTTGTTTATATATATTAATAATATAGTTATAATATATAAACAAAAGAGCTAGAAAGCTATAAATAAAACAATTGTTATATTTAAAATATATTATAACTTTACTAGGAATAAAAACTTATAATAGTTCCTAGGCGTTAAAATAATTAAAAATAAAAAAAAAAGCTTTTTTTAGCTTTTATAAGCTTTTTATATTAAAAAGATCATTAAGCTATAAAATATTATAACTATAGTTTATATAATTACTTTAATAAAAGCTTAAAAGTTCTTTTTATATAAAAAGATTTTTATATTTATTAGTATTAAATATTATTAATAAAAAATAAAGTTGATTTTATATACTATAGTAATAACATGCCTAAATATAACATTTAAAATTTTTAAGCTTATATAATTTAATTATAATCTTTTTTCTAAATATTACTAAATTACTAATAAGCTTTTATTATATTTACTTTTTATATAGTACTATATATTATAATTTAAAAATAAAAATAACTTTATAATAATTAGCAATACTTTTTTTATAAATAATATTTTTAATTAAAAAAGTTTTTAAGCTTATATTATAAAGCTTTTTAAAGGAATAATCTGCTAGTAAGCTAATAAATAAAATATAGTTATTATATTTATAACTAAAGCAAAGTTTTTAGTTTTAGCCCAAGTAGCTAAAAAAGCAATATTTATTAACTAGCTTATTAATAAGTTTGGGGTAATACTACAAAATTAACAAATATAAATATAGTATAATAATTAATAAATTATAAAGTTTATTATAAAAAAAATAGCTTTATTATATATTAAACTATAATATATTAATATTTATAACTACTAGTTATACTAAAAAGTTAAAAATAAAACTATTATAATAAAATATATATTTACTAATAATATAATTACTAATAGATTTATAAAAGCTTTATTTATATTAAAATAAATAGTTTTTTTAAAATAGCTTAGATTATATAAACTTTTTAAATATAGCTAAAAAGCTTAGTAAAACATATTAATTTTTTAAAAAAAAATCTATAAAATAAAACGTTTAAACATTATTTAAATATAAGTTATAAATTTATAATATATTAATAAAAAGATTATAAAGTATTTTTATATACTTAAAAAGCCCTAGAACTAATAATATAAAAACTTAACTACTTTAAAAAGTATTAATCTTATTGTAAAGTAGCAAAAAGCTTATAAAAAACATTTATTTTTTTTATTTTTTTAAGCAATAAAAAAATAGCATAATATAAACTATAATCCGTAAAGCTTAAATAGTAATATTACTAGCGCCCCTTATAAAAACATCCCAAAAATAACAAATATAAAGCTTAATATTAGCAGAGCTATTTATAATTAGTACTTATTACTAATTATTAAAAAGTTTATTTATAAAAACTTATATATATATTTAAAAATATACTATAAATACTACAATTTATTATTAAACGTTTTAATATAGTTACTATCTAAACAACTTTAAAAAATACTATAAATATAATATTTTTTAAAAAATCTCTAAAAATACTAGCTATAAATAAAAACCAGCTTGCTATAAAAGCAAAGTATAACTATAACTATAAAAAGCAATAGTAATAAATATAATACTTTAGTTACTAAAAGTTTAACTAAGCAGAACTAGCAATAATATAAATATAACTAAAATAACCCAACTAAAAGCTAAATAATAAGTGCTAAACAAAGCTAATAAAAAACTAGCTATTCTAAAAATAATAATAATAGCAGCAAAAGCTTAATAAAAAAGCATTAAAAAAACAGTAATAGTAATAATTTTAAATTAATAATAAATTTATTAATTATTAATTTAAAAAATAGTTATATATTATATTTATAAGTTTTAGCCTAGTTAAAAGTGCTAACTATTATAATTTAAGCAGAAAAAAAACTAAAAAAATATTATAACAATTCTTTTTATATATATTAGTAAGCTTTTTACTAAATAACCTAGAGCTTTTTTAAAACTTATAATAAAAAAAAATTTTTTTTTTAATAGTTAGTAATATATTAGCAAAAAATAATTTTATAATTAAAACAAAAAAAAAAATTAGTATAGATCTTATTACAAAAAAGTAAAGTGTTTAATATTTTAGTTCTAAGAACTTATTACAAAAATTTTATAAAAACTAAAAAAAAAAAAAAAAAAAAAAAAAAAAGCTTTAATAATACTAAAAATAAGCTTATATATATTATATTTATAAGTACACCTTTTTATAAACATTTTTGCTTACTAAATTAAAAGCATACTTTTTTATAAATATTTTTATTTACTAAGCTTGCTATACTATATTTTAAATAATTATATAATAATATATATAATATTTAGAACTAGTTTATATAATTATTTATATGCTATATTAATTATTTATATATTATTTATGCTCTAATACTTATTTATAACTATTTTTATAGCTATAATAATATATATATAAAAAGAGTTATTAAAATAACTCTTTTTAAAAGGGTATATTAGATTTGGCTTATAGTTAGTAGCTATAAAAAAAACTAATTAGGCATAAATAATAAAATTACTTAGTTATATAAGCGTTATAGCTTAATAACGTAGCTTAGTAAGTATAGCTAGGCCACACTCACTAGCAAGCTTATAGATAAATACCTTATAGAGGCAAAATAGGACCTATAAGAAACAATAAGAGACAAAGCGATCTAAACACATATATGCGGTACGCTCTATAATACTAAATCCGACACCAGGCCAGTACAGACCAAATAGGTCAAAAAATGACTTTATTACACTTGCTAAAAGAACTATACTTAGAGGATAGCCTTATAATTGCAAGCCTTGCTATATTTTTTTTAATTTAATTAAAGGTTGTTTAGTTTATTAAAAAAGGAAGTGTATATATATAGTATATTAATCGAAACCCTAGAAATATATTATAATAACTTGACCTAAATAAATAAATAAAAATATTTTAAGGGTCTTATAGCTAGTCTTATTCTTAAACAGAAATTAATATATAATTCGGAATACTTTTAAGCAAATTATTAAAAATAAAACGTTAATTTATTCGTATATACCCTTTTATTTTTTAACGTATTAAAGCATTATAATACTTCTAAATATAAAAACTATATAAAAAATTAATAGAAAGTAATTAAATCATTTATTTAGCCCCGGACGTTGCCCGTTTATTTTTATCTATTTTATTAAATATGTAATAATAGAGTATTTAAAATAAATTTTTTAGATTTGTATGGGCCGCGTATACCCTCTTAGACTTTTTCCGCATCGAGTACTCAGACGTCCTTTATAGGTCTTTTTGTATGGGCCCACATTATACCGCCACAGGCCCACAAAACCTCAAGAAAGATGTATTATGGGCCTATGTGGGGCGTCTGAAACTGAGATAAGATACTATACTAGTTTGATTAATGCATCTCCTTCCCCGGGTTTCATACATAATATCATGCAGTTTCGTCATCTACTGCGTCTACGTTTCTAGCCTTCAACACTAATGACCACAATTCCTCTGACCCCACCACACTAGTCTGTTCAAAGCTGGCTCATCATTCTGACATTACAATCTCAAGGTTTAACAGCCACAATATATCATGCAATTCTTGTGAAATAATACAACATCACCGCGAATGATAGACACCCTTGTTGAGAAGGTCAATGAAAACGCTGACCGGATTTTCTTCAAGGCATATATACGTTTGATTGGCGTTCTATCTCTGGAATGCGTAACGGAGGAGATGGCGAGCAGTCCGGCGGACCTCTATGAGCTGTACACCAACCTTGGCGGAAGGCTTGGCTTGCTCAAGTAGTCAACCTACATCTATTCTCGCCTAGGCCCTAGGCTGCCCGCTCAAACTTGGACAATATTCTTAGATTTGCGAACTATATCCCGGATGATACCTGTCTCGTTGATCCTCGACCGATTACCGTGGAGCGCCACCTATCCAGTACCCAAACGGTGTCACTGGCCGATATTTTCATCTTTACATGCTAAAAGAATTCACTTTAAGCAGATGAGCCGCGGGGGGGTGAGCAGACAAATGTGAATAGGGCTCATGGCATTGCTACCTCTAACAAATCGACACTGATGTCTTGCGAGCATAATCTGCACTCATGCTTATGAACATCTCCAAGTCGGCGTGACGTAGACTTGCTGAAGTCTTTCATAACCTCTTCGTAGGACCATACGAAAAAGGAAGGAGCTCTTCATTTGGAAATAATAGTGCTACCCTTGCCTTGACGATGTTCGGAGTAGCCCGGGGTATTATCAAACAAGTATCTGTGGCTCGGCCGGCACCTGCCGCCTGCAAGACTGGGCGTTCAATGAATATACCCATTCTAAATCACCAGATCTGTATAGGTTGAGTGTTTAATAGTAAATCACATATTTTGCAGCTGGCGAGTCGAATCGTAGAATACGTATCGTAGTTGAGGATACATTCGAGTTAGATCTTTTTTCTGATTATATCATATCCAGACGCAGTATAATTACCCCAAGTAGTAGGCCTAAGATTGATTGAGAATTTTATCTATATTTTCAAGAACTTTTTTTTCTCACATAGCGTCATATGAGATATCCCATTCAGAATTTCCCACCTCGGTATCGCATCCGTGCCCATGCGACAACAAAGCTAGGTCCTTAGAGTTTCCAGCTCCAAGAGAGGCGATCAGCTAGTCCCGGAGCAGCCAACGAAGTTATTTCCGCTGGCACCGGTATGCGTAATCTCGCCAGCGAGCTTGCAAGAGGTGTTGATGATGACGCGATCAGCGCCAGGGCTTCCTATAAGCGAGTGAGCATCGAGTCTGGTAACTGGGTTGCCTAGTTGTAGAACGAAACATACCGCCAGTGTAGACGCCACTCGTGAGCATGGGGAATTCAAGGTAGGGGCCTGCAACGACGAAGCTGAAGCCTTCGTAGTTGTTGTAGGTATGAGGGTATCCACCAGGGGCCTTTAGAAACTAGTAGTCAGTCGTTGTCCGGATGCCCGAAATTTCCGGAGACTCGGAGATACATACGGAGCCCGCTTTGTAATATGTGCAGGCCTTCTGTGCGGCCTGGTTTACCTGCGTGGCAGTATAGTACGTCGAGCCACATGTCGTCGCAGCGCGTTCTTCCAAAACAGGCGCAGCCAAGGTAGGGGTAACGAGGGCCACCAGGGCCAAGAGAGATGTGAAGACCTGCATCTTGGGGGTTTTTGCGAAGGTTAAGAAAATATAGAGTTTTGACTGAGACCTGCAGACATTGAAGGACGGCGAGTAGGAAGAAAGGTTGGAGATCGGTATCTTTATACTGTTTCTTGCGGACGCCTTCAATTGAGCGCTTGCGCACACGCGCCACGCCGGCTTCCTCTTTAAGCTGGCGCCGTGAGATGTAGTATTTCAAGAACGGAACTTAGTGGCATTGATGGAAAGTGGCTATTGTCAATTGAAGCTTAGAATACCATGGCGCCGGAGCACGTGGCTTATCTCAGTTGAAGGATCTGGAAACCAGCGATCGGCACATAGCCGAAAAGGGCAGGTGAGCGGCCACGAAATGGGGACGCGGAATAAGAACGTGCTATTAAGGTTGGGCGAGAAAGCAGGGACTTGAGACTTTTCCCGAGACCTTTGTGGAGTGCCTAGTTGGAGATGTTATCTTCGGGTCCATCTTGGGCGATAGCGAGATAATAACCGGGCTTCAAACCGCACACCTGTTAGCTTTGCCCTGAGCGGTGAGCTGCGATCTTGCTGGGTGGTGAATAACGAGAATTAGTTAACTATTGTCGATAGAAAGAGGCGCTTTCTTGTCAGCGGGGATGATAGGACGGGAACAAGAGTTTCTTCGTCAAAATGCCTCATTACAAATACCAAGACCTCGCTGCGATGCACTACAATTAATTGGCAAGGCACTTCCCGTATGAATATGTGAAAGGGAAAGCTCTCTTAGCCTACACCCAGATAAATAGACGACATCTAGTTGCATTGCAAGTCGTTTTAGCTTGCCCAATGAAGTGCGGTAGTTGTTCGAATAGAGTGGTGTAACGAAGCCCGGTAGAGATCCAATTACCCATTTATGTCGGCTTGGGGTAGATGGGGAAAGACAGAACTCATTATGCTGTGAGGGTAACGCCCATCATCTAGAATCTATACAAAGGGGTAGCTTGTAGATCCGGGGTAGTATCCGGGTAGTATCCGGGGACAGTGGATTCAGATCATCATTGCCGCTGATCGGTTTTACATTAGCGAGAATACCGAGTGATGGTCCGATCACTTATGGTCAATGAGGAGAAACGCGGGGAAATACAATCTGAGATCAATTGGCGGAAGACCCAAAACTTAAGCAGAGCAAGAGTGAATAGAGAAATATAAATAAAGCCGACGCGGAAGGAACCAATATTGAAAAGATGACCATTTAATGTTCCAAGGCATGAGCCGACACGAATGCCGCTGCGACGACACGCCCTCTTGTAGACACCAAAATGCAACTCCCACGGCTTTTGTGTCTAACTCTCTTCTCCTTAGTTTCAGGATTACTGGAGGAGAGTATTGTCACGTTCGAGAGTGATGAAGCGTCTGTCCCTCTTCACGGTGCTTCAATAGTGTATAGCGCCGATGACCCCGTTGGTGTCGAGATAGCAGCTACGAGCCTTGCGGAAGATCTTGAAGCTATCACAGGCACGAGGCCATCGATTTTCAAGGTTGGGGGCGGGGAGCCTATCGCATGCACCGGATGCGCTGACAATGTTATCATCGCCGCGACTGTGGATTCTGATGTTGTCGGAGCCATAGTACAAGATGGCAAGTTGGATGTCTCATCTATTGATGGGAAATGGGAAACATACCAGACAAGCGTCATGGATAACCCAATATCGGGTGTCAAGCGAGCCCTTGTCATTGTGGGAAGCGATAAGAGGGGTGTAGCCTTTGGTATCTACACACTCTCAGAGCAGTGTGGTCAGTCACCGTAAGTTTTTCTACTAGGGGGTTTATGATCGGGTTTTAGACTAAGGCACGCAGGTTTCACTGGTGGGCAGATGTCCCTGCAACAAAACACGAGGAGATCTATGCCATTCCGGGGAATACTTCGTTTGGGCCTCCAAGCGTCCAATACCGTGGCCTCTTCATCAACGACGAAGCTCCTGGTCTAACAGGGTAGGGAAGAACTCTCTTTCTAATCCAAAGAGGCACATTTCTGACAATTGTAGATGGTGGTCGAAAGCCCACGGAGTTGATCACCAACCAATAGACACAGAGTTCTACAAGCATGTGTTCGACATGCTATTACGTCTAAAGGGAAACTTCATATGGCCTTCCATGTGGAAATCGTTCGTATATCGGCCTGGGAATATATTCTTCACAGATGACCCTGGTAATGTGCAGCTTGCGGACGACTATGGGATTGTTGTCTCAACTAGTCATCACGAGCCGATGCAAAAGGCCACCAATGAGTGGAATGATACTATTCAAGGTCCTTGGGACTGGGAGAAGAATAGAGATAACGTCACCCTTTTCATGGACGATGGTGCACGCCGAGCGGGGCAGAATGCGACGTACTTTACTCTCGGGATGCGTGGTGAGGGTGATGGCCCAATTCAAGCCGATGACCCAGTCGCAATCCTTACAGACGTCTTCGAAACCCAGCGCGAGATCCTCGCGAAATACTATGGAAATGCATCTGAGGCAAGACGTACGTTCCACGAAAGCCCGCATGGGAACAAGCTAATGCTGGATAGAGGTCTGGACAATTTACAAAGAAGTGGCAACGTATTATGCCGCTGGTCTGATCCCACCCGATGACGTGACTCTCATGTTTACGGACGATAATATGGGAAATATTCAGAGGTTACCTCTCGCTAACGAGACCACGAGGTCTGGTGGAATAGGAGTAAGATTGAGCCCTACCTTTTTGCACTATCCTAGAATATAATTACTGATCGCTGGGACATTTCAGCTGTATTATCATTTGGAATATGTGGGCGTTCCAAAGTCGTACAAATGGCAGAACACTAACAATTTGGTAAGTTGAGCGAGCACACCTAGACTATTCAATTGTTCTGATGATGAAATATTCAGGCGAAAGTCTATAAAGAGTTGTACCACGCCTACCAGCGAGGCGTGGATCGCATATGGGTCATCAACATTGCTGACATTAAACCCCTGGAAATGCCGTTTGGGTTCATTATGGACCTTGCGTGGAACATGTCGTCTATCGATTTCGATACAATCCCAACTTACTTGGAAGCATTCGCTACCCGAGAATTTGGATCCGAGCACGCCTCAGAGATCTCCCAGATTCTCCTGGAACAAAGCAGGCTCATTGGGCGAAGGAAGTATGAATCTGTCCAGTCACAGACATATTCAGTTCTGAACTACCACGAGAATGAGCGGGTTTTATCGGAGTGGCAGGCTCTGGCCGATAAAGTGGTTTCAGTCCTGGACCAACTGCCAGAAGAACGCAAGGATGCGTATTGGCACCATGTTCAGTATCCAATCTTGTCCGGCCAGGCATACTACTCAGTTATGTTGGGGCTTGGCAAGAACCAGCAGATCGGATTTGAACGTCGAAACTCGGCAAATTCTCTAGCAGATCAGGTGAGGGAGGATTTCGATCGAGACTTCGAACTTACGGAGAAATATAATTCTATTGTGGGTGGTAAATGGGCTGGGATGTTGTCACAACCTCACTACGACCAGTATCTCCAGTCCAGCGGTGATGATTGGGCCGAGCCGACCAGAGATGTCATCTCAGGCTTATGGTACGTTCAACTACGACAAAACTCATCATACGCGTCTGGAAACTTGGGTATATCCGCCGAAGGAGGCGGGAGCGCACAAGCGCAGGCTCGTTGCTTACCGTCGACGTGGGCTTCAGCACCTACGACCGACCAATTCGCGCCAGTATTACCGATCTTAGATCCCTACGGAAAGGGAACATGGACGGTAGACCTCTTCCACCGAGGCGATTATCGCATTCCAATTGAATGGGAGGTGGATATACCATATGATTGGATTCTCTTCAGTCCTTCGTCCGGCGCTCTGTCCATGGACCAGTCAGAGCAACGCATCAATGTATCAATTGATTGGTCTGCGGTCCCGGAGGATATGGATGAAACCATAGGAGTGCGCATCAACTACAACCACTCGCCATGGTTCGATCTTATTCACTTACCTATCATCAATTACAAAGCTCCGGACGACTTTATCGGGTTTCCTGAGACGTCGGGGATCATAGCCATCGAAGCACCTCACTTCCAACGCAAGTCCAACGGCAACGTGACGTTCGAGCACATTCCGTATCTGGGCACGCGCACCGACTCGGGTTCACTGGCACTTCGGCCCTACAAGGACGCGCGAGTTTCGGAGGACGTTGCCCGGAATGCGTGGGTCGAATATGACATCTACTTATTCGACGCCACCTCTCTCACAGCCACTGTATACGTCAACGGTGCCCTAGACACAGACCCTACGCTCCTCATGAGGTACTCGCTAACACTGAGCGACGGCGACACGCCAGCCAACTTCACCCGGCTATTGGGGGACCCTGCAACACCAGGTGATACGCCGCCGGATTGGCGGATCACGGTGGCCGATCATGTCTGGATGCGAAATGTAACGTTGGGAGACGTGAGCGAGGGGCGGCATACGCTACGGTGGCAGACCAACTCCCCCGAGGTGTACCTGGAGAAGATTGTGCTGAACACGAGGGATGGGTTGAAAAGCAGCTACCTTGGACCGCCCGAGACCAGGCTGCTATTGTAGGCACTTAATTAGTGGCTACGAGCTATTTCAGGGAATCAGATCGCAGATATAGGCTCAATTAAATTTACTTGCCGTTTGATGCTTTGAATAATTACTGCACCTACTTCCTCACCGTGGCGTGTAGGAGTCATTATGCAATGTTCGATAATTATAGCGAAAGCCTGAAGACGTTTTGGTCACATTTTATGAGTTACTGCTCGTTTTACCAAATCTGTCTACGTACGACTATCTGGTTTTTTGGCTTGCCAATCCCCGGGTAACCGATGTCGATTCTGCCTTGGGTCCCCATAACGTATTCTCCATATTAACTGAATTCAGTTCTCCTACTCCAATGAATATTTCGTGGTAAAGGTAACATAGATAACGAAGCCACGACGATCACTTAGGCGCTTAGACAAAGATGAAAAAAGCTCACTGGACTTGAGGACCTTCTAGATAGCAGTTTTTGGAAGGAAGGGAGGGAGGGGCAATACTAGTATCCCTAGTTGCAGCCCAATCTCGCCGATCGCTTGCACGGATTGGTAAAATGATTGGTATACAAGTGTTGCATACAGCTTGACTATATTATGACAAAAGGTAGAAAGACCTTAATATATATACAAATGGTGATAACTGTGCCTTTTATGCCTTTGATCTTATATAGTATATAAAGTAATTTTTTAATATAGTTTATTTTTAATACTTCTGCTTAAGGAAATATTTTATGTTTTTTAGTTAATTGTAATAGTTTTGGTTAGTAAAGAAGTTTTTGAACTTCTACGGAATGCTTGCTTTTGCTATTCTAATATTTTCGTTCGCTATATTTATTATTATTAATATAAAGTAGCTGTAGTTCTTGCAAATTTTTTAGTAATATTTAGTTATTTTTATAATTTTATTATGTTTAATTAAGTATTATATATATATTTGTTTAATGCAAAATATATGTTTTTTTTTTTTATTAGAATAGGTTAGAATAACTTTATTAATACTTTGTTGCAAGCTTTTTAAGCAATTTTTTTTTATTTTTGGGTTTATTTTTATATATTTTATATTATTTTTTATTTTAGGCGTAATCTTTAGATATTTTTTATAAGTTTAGCATTTTTTTAAATTTTTTAAATATATTTTTAAAAAATAGTTTAGTTAGTCCGTTTGCTATTATATTTTTTATATAAACTTATTTTAGCTGTATTATTTTTTGCTTAATTTGTTTATAAATAAAATATATTTAAATATTAATATGCTAATTTTTGTTATATTATATTAGGTTTTTTATAAATATAATTAATTTTTAATTATTACTATAGATTATTATTATATTTAGTTTTTTAGTTATTATTGCTTTTTTATTATTATTTTTTAAATTTATATTTAGTTTGTTATATAAATAAGTTAGTTATATAGTTTTTTTAGCTATATTAATAGTTTTTTTGTATTTTATTTTATATATAAATAGGGCTATAGTTTATTATAGTTTAAACAACTAACTAATTGTATTGCTGCTTAGATTAAAAATATATTTTAAAGTTAATTTTTATATATTTAAATCTTTTTTTTAATTTATATTAGTCTAGCTTATTAGTAGTTTTAATAGTTTTTTAAATACTAAGCAATATATTTTAGTTCTTAAAAAATATTATAATATTTGTTTAATTACTATTTTATATATTAGGGTTAGATTTAATATATATTTATTAATATATAAAACAGCAAATATAATATTTAATTGTATACTTATTATTAAATATATTAAAAATTTAACTATAGATTAATATTTATATTTATTTTTTATAAAATATATAAATTTATTTTTAGTTTTTTATAGTTTTATTATAGTTATAAAAATATTAGTTAATTTATATTTTTTTAGTTTAAGTTAAGCAAATATTTTATTAATATATTTTTATTAGTTAAAGTAAATAGTTCTGTTTTTTTGGTTATATTATATATAAATATTAAAATAGTATTAGTATAGTTTAAAATTAGTTATTTAAAATTATTTATTAAAAGCTATTTTAATATTTTTTATTTTAGTAATATTTTTTATAACAATAAATAGGTTGTTTATATAAATAGTTATAAAAATTTTTGTTTTTTTGTTTATAAAAATCCTATAGTTTGCTAGAAGTAGTTTAAATTTTTTTGTTGCTAGAAATTCTAATAGTATTTTAAACCAAACTTTAAATGCTTGCTTTAGTTTATATAGTACTTGTTTTAGTTTATATATATAATTAATTTTATTTTTAAATTTGTTAGATTGTTTAATATAAATGTTTTTTTTTATTTTTTTATAAAAAAACACTATTTTTATATTTATTTGTTTAATTTTTAAATCTTATACTATTACTATTATAAATAATACTTTATAGCTTATTAGTTTTATTATAGATATAAATGTTTTAAAATAGTTAATTTTTTTAATTTATTTAAAATTTTTAACTATTTATTTAGCTTTATGCTAAGTTATTTTATTGTTTAGTTTTTGTTTTAGTTTATAAATCTATTTTTTTTATAATATATATATATTTTTAGTTTGTTTTACTATTGTTTATATATTATTTTTTATAAATAACTAATATTTTATTTTTATAGCTTTTATTTATTTTTTTTAATTATAGTTTTTAAAAGCTTTGCTAATTATAAATAGCTTTATATTTTTATATTAGATTTTTAGTATTGTAACTAGTACTAGTATAGCATAAAATATTTAGATTTTAGATTTTAAAATAAATTAATAATTTTTAATTAAATATTATAGCTTTAGTTAATTAAATATTATATTATTAATAGCTAGATTAAATAAGTTTTAAGTAAATAAATTTAGAGCAATATTTATTATAATACTTTAGTTAAATATAATAATACTTTAGCGTTTTTTTTTAGTTAGTAGAAATATAGATTTTTTTATTTCTAATATTTTTTTAAAATTGTTAGTTTATATGTTAATAAACACTATTTTTAAAAAAACTTTTTTAATAGTAGGTTTTTTATTAAAATATGTGTTTTGTTTTATTATTTTAATTATTTTGCTTTTTATAGTTTTAATTCTATAGATCAAATTATTATTATATTTTATTAAAGTGCTAAGTATTATTTTTAGGTTTATTTTTTTGCGTTTTATGTTTAGTAGTAGGTATTATATTTTTATACCGAGTTGTTTAATATAATTAATATATAATTATTATTTATATACTATTTTAAACGGAATAATATTAAGTATAATATATAGGCTTTTATTCTAAAGGTAATTAATAATTATTATAATTTTAAGCTAATATTTTAATAAAATAGCACTTTTTATTATTATTAAAAATAGTTTATTTTATATAGTTATATTAAAATTTTTAGTTATTTTATTGCTTTTGTATTATTTTATTAGGGCAAATTTAACTTTAATGCTTTTTTATAATACTTATTGTTTGGTTTTTTTAATAATAAACTTTTTAGCTTTATTTTTATGTATTAATTAATATTTTTTGCTTTATTATTTTATTTTTTATAGTTTATTATTATTTTAAGTCTATTAAATTAGTTATATAAATTGATTATTATAAGCTAGTATTTTTTTTTTATATTTTTTAATATAAAAAAAGCTATAAATATTTATAAAAATAACTTTTTTTATATATTTTCTTTTTAGAAGACTTTTTTTATAAAGCTTTTTTTTTATTTTTTTTATAATATAAGATTTATAAGTATAGTAATCTTTAGTATTATTTATTTTTTTAATAATTTTATCTAGTTTTAATAAAGATTGTTTGTTTAAATAACTTATTTTTTTGTACTAAAGTCTTATTTTAGAGCTAATTTAGTAAGTTATTAGTGCTAAAAGGATTGCTTGATTAGTAAGAAGTATAAAAAGGTTTTTAAAACATAATATAATAATTAGTATATTTAAAAGTTTTAAAAAAACAATTATATATTGTTTTTTAATAAGTAATATTTTTGTTTTTTTATTTAGTAGTTATATTACTAAGATTAGGTTAATGCCTAATTTTAAAGCATAAAATATATTATAAAAAGTAATTTTAGTAAGTTTTTTTATTATAGTAATTTGTTTAGTAAGATTTTTTTTTTTTTATAAGTATTTTAACTTTTTTAACTTTTTTAATTATGATTTTTTTAAGATTAAGTTTTTTATAGTTAGATAGTTTGTTTTTATTTTAAGTAATATGTTGTTTATATTTTAAGTTTAAAACTTAAACTTTTTTTAATAAATAGTTAATATTTATTATGTAAGGTAGTTTAAGAGTTTTATTGTTTTTTTTACTTCGAGTAGTAATATAAGCCTATATATTTTAGTTTATAATATTTTTAATAGGGCTATTACTTTTTATAGCGTTTTATTTTAAAGAATTTATTAATATTATAATTGCTTATTTTAATAAGTTAAATTTTTAGGTCTAAGGTTTAATATAAATAGGGTAGAATTAGTTTTGTATTAAATATTTAGAATGTTTTATATAGTAAAACAAATATATAGATTAAATTATAAAAAGTTAAATAGTTTGGCTTAAAAGTTTTATATAATATTTGCTATATTGTTATTATTATTGCTTTTGTATTTTGGATATATTGCTAATATTGCTTTTTTTTTTTTTTTTTTGCTGTTTTTTTTTGGTTTTTTTTTTTTTTTTTTTGCGTTTTTTTTAGTTCTGGGTATAAGTCCTAATAGCCTGCCTTAACATGTTTTATCTTTCTGTAGTGTTTATATTTTGGTTTTTTAAATATTACTTTTTTGTTTTTAAAATTAGTTGTTATTACTGCCTGCTTTTTTTTTTTATAAAGTTAGACTTAGCTATTATTACTAATATTTTTTTTAGTACTGATTGGTCCGTTCGATTTATGTAGGTTTTTTTATTTTTTATAATTAGTATTATGTTAGCTAAGATTAGAATTTTAGTTCTTATTAAAGTTTAAAAAATTTAGGCCCAAGCTTTAAAGTCCTTTTTAAAACCGCAAACAAAATATATTATAAAATAGTTTTTAAAAAGCTTATATTTAGGTCCTACTTTAGTATATTTTTTTTGTATTGCTTTAATTTTATTTGCTAACTTTTAAATAATTAAAAAATTTTTAATGTTTATATTATTTTATTAAATTGCTAACTAAAAAAATAATATAACTTTTTTTTAGTTATATTTTTTGTTTATTTATATAAATATTTTTTTATTGTTTTAATACTGTTTATTATTTAATTTTAAGAAATAAAAAAGTTATTTTTTATTAAAAAAATGCCTTATTTTTAAGCAGTTTTTTAAGCTGCTATTTATAGCTATAAAACTTATTTAGCTTTTTTTTAAAATTGCTTTATTATAAATTTATATATATTATATATATTAATTATTATTAATATATTAAAGTGCTACTTATAGTAGTTTTTTTAGTTTTTAAGCTTTTTAAATAAGTTAATTTTAATAGTATTTATGTTTAGTTCTAGTAATTTAGTAGTAGTTCTATTAGTAGCATTAATAGTATTAGCTACGCTTTTTTTTATTAATATATTTATAATATATAAGCTAAAAAAATAAATTATTATAAAAAGTTAAAATTATAATAAAATTAAAACTTTGTTTTAAAATTATTTTTGGTTTAATTTTTATAATTGTTTAAAT
This sequence comes from Ustulina deusta, assembly GCA_023159155.1. Taxonomy (NCBI): domain Eukaryota; kingdom Fungi; phylum Ascomycota; class Sordariomycetes; order Xylariales; family Xylariaceae; genus Ustulina; species Ustulina deusta. The sequence continues at coordinate 348,801 of JAJNNX010000053.1, forward strand.
AAAAGATATAAAATAGAGTTTAAATTTTGTTGCTTTATTAATAAGTTTTTAGTTAATCTATTAGAGCTAGTTTTTTTTTAGCTTTTTTATAGGTTTATATTTTTGTAAAGCAGTAATTATACTATATATTTAAATAGTTCTTTTTTATTTAGTAATAAAAAAATATTTATATTATTTTGGTTTAGTATATAGTTGTTTGTTTTAATTATAGGTAGGTTAATATAAGTATTGTTTTGTTTATTGTTTGTTTAAAAGTTTATATAGTTTTATTGTAAAGCTATATTTTATGCTATATAAAAAAAATAGTTAGTGTTTAGTAACCGATTTATTATAACTAGTTTAATAATTTGTTTTTTTTGTTTTTTTTAAATATTAATTGTTTTATTAGTTATAATTTAAAATAAAAAAACTAAAAATTATTATTATAAATATTTTATATTATAAGATAATAGTTTTTAGAAGATCTGAGTTAGGGGGAAATTATAGCTTTTTTGGTCTTTTTTGACTTATTTGATTTTTTTTTTTTTTAGATTAATTGGACGGGCTGTTGTAAATCCGATTTAGTGTCTTATTAGCTTAATTTTTATTAGGTATAATATTATAGTAGCTAGCTGTTTGTAGCTTAATAAAAAAGTCTCCGGGCTTATAACCTGGTAAAATGATTGGTATACAAGTGTTGTATATAGCTTGACTATATTATGATAGAAGGTGGGAAGACCTCAATATATATACAAACGGTGATGACCGTGCCCTTCATGCCCTTGATCTTGTACAGTACATGAAGTGACTCCTTGACGTAGTTCACTTTCAACACGGACAACAGCAAGGTCGCAGGGAAATGGATCCTGCTCTTGGAGTTCACTTCAGATGATGGTTTATCATCCTCCCTGGGATTCTCTGGACTTCTGAGGCATCTAATATCATGACGTGAGCTCGGCGAGAAGAATAATTACTGCTGACCCGTCAGATTTTGGTTTCAGTCGAAATCGACACCACACGTATAGCAGTAGTAGATGTGTGACGCTCACGCCCCCATGAACGTGGGGTGATGATCCCCCTAATTTAAAAAAAAGAATGCTTCCCTTTTTGAATGTTTTCTTCTTCGACGTCATTCCCCACCTTCACGTTCTCTGAAGAGTCTGATGTGAGAGAAGAAGCGGTTCGGTTTTTATCTCCTCGGACTCGGCTATTCCTGGCTTCTTGGTCCTCAACCTGGTCCACTCCTGTTCAGGATACACTAACATTTGAGTCTCCTGGGTTGGTTGGGTTAGAGAGCACGCAACAAGGCTCCGCGTCACGCCTTTTCCTAGTTTACATCCACGGCCGGCTCGACACCATTGTGACCAAAGGATGGATCTACCCAAAATCGCAAGCCAACTTCCATGGCAGACATGTGCACTTCGACCATTATCGAAACTGCAATGATGGGCGGTTTCCCTTTTTTTTTTTTTCGCTTGTCCAAATCATAAAGGCAGGGTCTGGATTGAGTTCAAAAATTCAGTAGCTGTCCCAAGTCAGAAATAGATGTGATCAACAGGACACTCGCTATCTGAGCGTTCATCGTCACTTGGCACAGTTAGCGTTTGTACACGAACCGGCACCGCAGTCCGCCGCATGTTTCTCGCGGTTCAATGAGGCGAAGAAATTTTGAGCATGGATCAGCCGATTCCCCACCAGACAAGGGTAATGAGCTGGCTGACAGGCATGTGATTAGAGTGGCATTGAGTGTTGGTCAGCAAGTGATAATAAGGAGTGATCAACACTGAGTTCAGGAACAGTGAAGAGGATTTGTAGCTGGAGGGCGCGATGCATTGCACGCACGGTGCTGCTATTGCTCTGCTAATTATCGGTGTGCACAGAGATGCGGTGTCATCCAAATGTGGACCGGAAATATGGGCTCGTGGGGTGATATGTGGGATATATGTAGACTTATCACGCCTCTCTATGCAGTGATGTTGATCAATGGAGTATGGTCCACGGTGACGTCACGCAGCATTGGACCCTGACTGTGGGCGGTTACAGTTCAATTTATGCATTTCACAAATTCGCGTTTTGGCACAATGTGCTGGTCGATTGCTCCTAGTCTCAAGCGCTAGTGCAGCCCTACCATCCGAACTGGTGTTGGAGCCGGGAGAAAGGCGCTAACCCCATATCCATAGATATCCAAATGCGAACATGGTGGTATCATTCCTAAAATGAAAATCGCGGAAAGGGACTCGATGCGAGCCCGCCCGTATGTGTGTCCTCAGGACAAGTCTAGCCTTTCTATATGCCAAAAGCCTTTCATGAATCTTCGTGGATAGCGTTCTCGAAACGCGATCGTACTGTCCAAGACGGCCCAGCCGGTCTCCGATAATCTAAGCAACTGACGAGGATGATGATGTTGCAGAGAGAGGCTTCTCTGGGTATCCCTCGTCACCTTCCACCATTTGTATGTCGACGCCATACTCGCGGGCCTTGTCTAAAACTTCATCCTCGGCTAGGAAAGGTAGCTCTTCGGCTGCCTTTACGTAGCTGATGTTCTCGGAGTAGCCCTTAGCGAAGATGACGTCGATTTCTTCCAGACTACGTCCTGATGTTTCAGGGTACAGGAAGTAGATGATGGGGAAGAAAATGGCATTGAGGATTGCAAAGAACAAATAAGTACCCCAACCATGCGTACCCGTGTTCGTCACGAGCACAGGGGTAATCATGACGATGAAGAAGTTCCATAGCCAGTTGCTAACAGTGGAGCTAGCGGTAGCCTTAGCACGCGTCTTAAGGGGGTTAATTTCAGCAGGGTAGAGCCAAGGTAGGGGCAGCCAGGTAGCCCCGAAGAATGCAATGTAGGTCTGTAGTGGGTTAGCTGGCGTCATGATAATAACTGGCATACCATTAGCGACTTACGAAAAGACCAACAGCAGCGCCCTTGGCAGCGGATGCAGTGCCAGGTATCAATGCAGCGAAAACGAGAACCATAGATAAGCATTGACCAACGGTGCCGATGAGGAAGAGCTTGCGACGACCTACACGCTCAACAGCGAACCACGAGGTGGTGGCAAAGAGAGCGTAGACGATTTGGTTGACACCTCCAAGAAGCAATGCAAGACTCGGCGAAGTACCAATAGCTGTCTGGAAGAGAATAGGAAAGTAATAAATGACAGCATTGCACCCAGACAACTGCTGCATCATCTGCGAAGAGAAACCAAGCAACATGCGGCGGAGGTGTTGCGTAGGACCACCGGTGAAGAGATCCCGGAAGGTGGTCTTGTTGTCGAGCTGGCCAGAAGAGCGCGCAGCAGCCCTCAAGTTGCTGAGCTGGGCATTGAGGCGGGGATCCGAACGGTTCTCGCCGTTGAGAGCAGCTAGAATGGTTGCCGCTTCGTCAACGCGATCATGAGTAAGTAGCCACCGAGGGCTTTCCGGCAGGTTGATCATAAGGACGATGACCAAAATGGCGAAGGTAATCTGGAACGCGATGGGGAATCGCCAAGTGAAGGCATGAGGCCCATAGCTAGCACCGTAGTCGAGCCAGTAAGCAATTAACGTTCCGATGGCGACATTACCACCCTCGATGCAGATCAGCTTGCCTCGGTTGTGTGAATGACAGCACCTATGGGTAGTAGTGTTAGTACAACGCATTTCCACCAAGTTGTAAGCTAGAGACTTACTCTGCTTGCCAAATCGGGATAGTTGACGTGTTGATGCCATTTCCAATGCCGGTGATAAAACGCCCAACGATGAACTGAGCAGTAGCGCCGTAGCTCGGAGGTACAGTAGAAATTTGGATAATGACACCAATGATCATGATGGTGGCACCGAGAAAGATGGCCTTTCGACGGCCGAGTTTGTCGCCAACCAAGAGGATGAATAGAGCACCGAAGAAGCAACCAACAGCGTAAATAGATGTGACAAAACCTTGCCATGTGCTGTTGCCATCGACTTGTGGGAAATCATGAACAAAGGGGGGACCGGATATAATACCTGACATCACACCTTGATCGTAACCGAACAACAAGAAGTCGATAGTAGCGACAGTAGTAACGAGTCTCTGTAGCTTCTTGCCAGACGCCCCCCAGTAGGTGGGGACGCCAGCCGCATTATCTATGTGCCCCATATTGTTGTGCTCGTCGAGACCTTTCGAAGGGCTGGATGAATGGGGGGATGGGGAGATGGGGAGTATGGAGAGATACCGGGGAAAACGTCAAGCATTGTCAGACCCGGGGGGAAGGGACGGTATTTATCTCCCTTTCTACCCGTCCATCACTTCCAAACGACATTACGCAGTGCAACACCACGCGCGTGGAGACAGAGCCAAGTGGTAATCCCTCACGAATTCGTGCATGCTCCGAGCTAAGGCCGAAAAGAAAATCCAGCGAGACCCGATAAAAACCCACAGTCCCTCATGGCGAAAATGATGCAAACCAGAGAGACAATATCCCCGGGGGCAGGCCATGATGAGAGCCAGCATAAGCCCCCCACCCTGGTACAGGATGTGAACCAAGACTGGCGTCGAGGCGATCATTACGCAGTCAGTCTCGAGGCTTGATAAGCCTGATAAGGCGGTCCACAGGAGGCTGAAAGATTCGGCCACTTGTGTTGGCTCTTCCGGGGCCGCGACTAGGAACGAGAGGGTGGCTCGTGAAGAATCTTCAACCACATCGTCATAAGTCCCACACCCGAGCCCACCTCAGCAGCATGTCAGCGGAGATGCGTGACTCGGTCAGCGCTTGTAACGGAGGTGTGGGTAAATTGCAGCACCTCCCATGTCTTCAACGGCACGGACTTGGCATCAGGCGAGGCAGGCTAGGAACATCTCGGGTCACCGCTGGACCGGCCCCAACCATGCTGGACGTTGTAGACTACCTGTAGAGTATGCTGAACACTCCCGAGCCGAGAGACGGTCGGGCGGAATTCCCACAGGAAGTATACCGCGCGTCTAAAAGTGGGATTGCGATCGTCGCAGGGTGTTCAGTGTTCAGTGTTCCTCTCCCCAGGCGTGTCTTCATGGGTTTTTTCTGTAGCGCTCACTCGGGCTGTGTCTGAGCTGGTTCTCGACAGGCGATTTGGCCAAAGAGCAGCTTTCTCACCGCAATTAGGGTAGTGTGGAGGCAGGCTTGGAGGGTGTGTTTCGCTACAATGGATGAAGAGGTGGATGGCTGGGTCGGAATTGGGCTAATAGTTTATATGGGTCATATGGGTATACCTACCTCCCTGAGTAGGCAGGCTCGGCTTCTGTTACCTCGAGTACCCCTACTACTATCGCTATATTTAATAATGCTACTGTTGAAGCGGGGCCAACATACCCAAGAGTGCAGATACTACAAACCGCTTAAACTCTGCTGCCTATTTCAAAGATGAATTAAACAATTTTCCTTTTTATTTTTATCAAAATTTTTTTTTCCGATTTTAACTAGAGACTATTCATGTGCATGATTTTCAGTTTTTTTGTTATCTCTCTTTTATTTAACTGTTTGGTTGACCCTTGAAGTGATGTCACTTGGTGGATTGGGTAAGCCTGGTCCCGCTTCTGATAATGCTGGTCGAGGTAGGTAGGTGGCACCAAGGGTCCAAGCCAAGGCCAGCTAAGATCCGCGGGATCCACCAACCGTGCCGTCGCTCAGTGCCGACACGAAAGGCTAGCTACTATGATGTCATAGGGAATTAATGAAGCCTTACGCCCGGCTTTTTCCTATCATTTTCGGCTCACTTTTTCTCTTTTTCAAAAGAGTAGTAATGCCGGTAAAAAATTAGGGGTTTTCTCCCGCGTTGTGCCCGACCTTTCCGAATCTCGGACACTAGGGTTACCGATCGGTCGGTAGTCTACAAACCTATATCTGTGTTCCAAATCCCCAATGGAGACCGAAAAACCCCGTGGTTTGAATGGCTCGCTTGTGTTAGTGGTTGCATTGCATGGAGCTTATAGGCGGGGTTCCTGGAGATGAGGGGTCTGAGAAGTACCGTAGCCGAGTTCCGGACTTCGTTTTTTTTCCTCCTTTTTTTTTCTTCTCGTAAAAAAACCACGCCACTAGTGATTTCGAATTGTAATGTACGTCGCGTGGTTTGTGGGTTGAGCGCCATGTGGTTGAATGTGAATTTGTGTCGGCGAATCAAAGTTGTAAGATTAGTGGCTCTCGTAGGAATGAGTGCGCTACGCAATCCCTCTCATCTTTGACGAAGCAGAGGAAGAGGGGGATTTGTGGGTTAAGAAGATCGCAGGTGTTTCGGGAAGAGAAGAAAATCAAATCATTGAGGAGAAGATCAGTTCCCTAACAGCGAGAAAACCGAGGTACTGTGTTCTGGTAGAGGTCAACTTAATGCTCTAAAGCTCGATTAGTGAAGATATGTGTATTCTGTCTCAAGCTTGGCTACATTATATTTTGGTTGACTTCCTCGAACCTAAGATTCCTATACATGTAGGACCTAGATTCCCCCCAACTATACTCTTTTTCCTCGCGTATTGAGTTTATACATGAAGCAACGGCTTCGTTTTAACTACACGTAGGTAGTCTCACTACTTACCACAGTGGGGCTTTAAGTGGGCGGTAAACATATCTCACTGTCACGGAACAGAACTGCGCACTATACCGCAATACTACCCAAAGTAGAACGTAGTCAAGTTGGGCGCTTGACCTGTCTGCAGCTATTATATATGTACTCCAACACCCACTCAATGCGGATGCTACCAACAAAGTGTGAATTCAACCCATAATTGATCTATGGACTGAAGGAGATTAGGGCGGGGGAAATCTCGCGCTGTGATGCAATTACGATGTGTTTCGAGTCAGCGGTCATTCTATACAAATGTTGAGTAGTTACTAGGTAGTATAGAAGCCTCCAGGACTAGAGGTTTGGGAATCCGAAAATCGAGTTTTGCATACTAATACTTGCGCCTTATATACCAAGGTCTTTTACATGACCTTTACCCCACGAAAGTTCAACCAAATTATTGATTTAAAGTATTGTTATCACTTTTATTCTATATTAAGCTGTTATAAGAAACATGAAGACAATATAGCTTAAGAAGAATTCGAAGTGTTATTATTCCTATATCAAATTTTGTTAAGAACAGAATAGAATGGACTAACAATAACTTGTTAGCTATTAAAAGCAGATATGGGCTTATGGGCTGTGGCAGAAGCATTAGGGTTATAAGACCGGCTGGTTATCTCGTTAAAAGTACTCTATCGTTGCATTGACGATGGGTTGGAGAGATACCGTTGAAAAAGAGAACTGGACTGTATAGAAACGAATTGAGTCTGAGGGAGGGGCAGTCTGCGAAAGGGGATTGCGTGTGACATCAAGGAACTATTGGAGCTTGTCGATTGTTAAGGGACTTGGGAATAAGTAAGTCATGGTTAGATCAGGTTGGATGAGAATTAGAATTATTATGTAATTATCTTTATTTAGAGGCTATACTAGAGGGAAGACTTCTTAGCAGGCTTACTGTCTCTTTCTTTCTTTCCTTTTTTTCTTCCTTTTTCTTTGCTTTGGGAGGGGGTACCTACAGGAAAAGCTGTTCGCTGGTTATTTCTATAATTCAACTTTTTTAAACCCAACTTACTAAATAACAGCGGCAGTTATCTAGGTGGAATGCGGGTTTTAAGTTTGAGCTAGCAATTGTCAACCTCATTATAAACTGTAGTGTGGGAAGGTATGAAGGAGTGTGTCTATATTATCCCTCACAGTGGTTCCTACGTCAATTACTTCTATCTGTTCAACAACTTCGCTAGATCACCAAATGCTAGAACAGGAGCGCTTGCTATTTCTAATTGGAGACATTGCTGCAATTAATTACCTTGTTAAGATGTCATGTGGCGGACTAGTGGACCCTACGCTAGTCCTATACGAGCCGTTGGTGAGGCTATTCGCAAGTGCCATATGGGCTAGGTGGGAGATGTAACCACCAAGGCCGGAAGCACTTCGGAAGCTGAGTCAGCAGCTCGCACGCCAAGTTATATAGCGAGCGCCCCATACAGGCTGGATCGCTCACATATAGACCAATACACATACCGTTTTCTTAGTCTTGCGTAGGCAATATTGTGATACAGGTGGCTGGCTGTTCAGCCACAACCCTCTCTGGAAGTGGTGCAGTTTAAATTTGATTTTGTTCTTGATCTTTACTTTGGTTTTGTTTTTCATGTATGCGATTTCGTTTCTGATTCCGTCGTTGAACCTGCGTTCTATTCCACGTCTGATTGGTTGTCTGATTTGTAAAGGCATTGTGAACTAAACTAACCCACGGTTGCAAGTTTACGTTGATGTGCGCTATGCGATTGATTCGACACTTACCTGGTCTGTAATACTGAGATAAAGCCTTGTCACACGGTGTGCAGAAACGCGAGATTCATCCAAAGAGGAACAAGAAGAGGATGCAGAGTTGGTTGAGATGGAGGAACGAACGAACCAACGAACGAACCAACGAGTGGAAAGCGCACATATAATGTTGTAATGCAGAGGCTGCATAGCAACTTCCCTTGATTTACATATATGTTGGTCTAGTGATAGGATCTTACAGCAAACAGAAAAATCATTGTCTTCAACCATCACGTGTTTCAAACTTCCTTTCATTTGTATCTTCGAAAGCGACCTTCTGATCTAGCCCCCGGTCTACACAACTCAGGGCTTTAGATTTCAGCCAGTATGTCTCCTTTCACGTTTACAAAGACAACAATACTACCATCTATCGCGGAAGGAGTTGGAGTTGCCTTCGTCACAATCCCATTCCCATCCCACTTGAAATCGACCGAAATCCCCCCTCGGATTCTCAGCCCAGACACACTTCCATTTCCCCACGCGGGAGGAATAGCAGGCCCCAGCACCACGGTCCTCTCCTTCCCCGCCCCGTGCGGGATTGGCAAGTCAACGACCAACATACTCAGCATGGCGCCAGCGAGTCCAAAGTTGGCGTCGATCTGGAAGGGCTGGTCTAGCGCCGTGTACATGCTGAGGCCATTGCTGGCAAAGTTGGTATCGATGGCGTAGCGCAGTTCTGCGTAGGCCATATCCGTGGCATTTAGCCGGGCCCAGCAAGCCGCGCGCCAGACCTTTTCCCACCCTGCATTCGCATCTTCGCCATTCCCCAAGCCGCGAGAGATGAGAGTCTCCTTGACGGCGTTCTGGATAGTGGCATTGTGGTAACCCCCGGCATATGACGACATGGCGTATCCCGGATACCACCCGACGAGGTGCGAGAGGTGTCGATGAGTGCTCTTGTTATCGTAGCCGTACAAATCCGGAAGCTTCCATTCTTTGATCCCGCCCCACTCCGTGAAATGGATCCCGGTATCAAGTCTCGCGACGCTGGAAGCTACGCTTTCGAGGAAGCCCGTGTCCTGTTCCCCGACGGTGTCGGCGCTGGTTAGTACGTTGTCGAACACCTGGTGGATAAGTTGCTGGTAATGCGCGCAGCCGAACGTCGTTGGGCCTGTTTCGGGACTGTTGCAGGGATTCGCTACGAGGGTTCCGTCGTCGAAGAACTTGTCTTCTTGGAGCTGCGATACCCAAAACTGGGCTACGCTCTTCAGGAGCGGGTAGCCTTGCTTTCGTAGCCAGTCGACGTCTTGGGTGTAGTCGAAGCGATCCCATACATGTTGCATCATCCACGCAGCAGCTGCCGGGTCTGCGTTGGCGGTTAGCGGGGGAATACTGGACTCCATGCGAGTCTGGTGGACCTTACAATCTGCCCATAGAGCGCTCTCCTTCATTGCTGTATGGCCGAAGATATTCATCTCATTATGCACCACCCAACCATCAGCATTGTAGAGAAGCCTGGCTGTCTCAGTTCCGCGGGGGACCCATGTATCTCGCATATAATTCCAGAGAGCCCCCTCTGTGTCGCCCAACCCAGTCTGCTCGGCGGCCCAATAATTCATCTGTAAGTTGATGTTTGCGTGATAATCAGCGCCCCAGGCGGAATCGAGACGCTCGGTCCATCGGCCCTGAAGGTTAGCCGGCAACGAATTATCTCGCGACGATGAGATCAGCAGGTGGCGGGAGTAATCGAATAGCAGTGATTCTAGGAAAGGGTCACCCGAGCTCGTCCAGTTGTAGTTGGAAAAAATGGCTGCCGTTTCGACTTCGGCCGAATGCTTGGGGTCGGGTAGCTCCAAGCCGAACGCCCCCTCGAGGGCTTGATAATCCTTCAGGTGTCGAGCAAGTAGAGTCTCATATTCCTGGGATACGGCCTGAGAGGCAATCTTGGAAACAGCTGGAACTGGGTCTTGGCCGCGGAAGGAGTAACCAGCTTCCTTGTTGCCTTTCTTCTGATCGTAGTCTGTGTCTGCCGCGATGACAAGTGTCTGCGACTTCTGCGCCTTTGCAGATTGAATAATGAGGCGATCTGAACCCGAACAGCTCGATATTGCAGAGTCAGCGAGAGTTCTCGCGATGGCACTAAACTTCATGCCCTGCGGCGAGCCGGCTTGCGTGTACCCTGTAAATTGGACCGAGTTCGTCCTACAAGTGGTTGTTACGAGATCTTGAGAGACAAGTAGATTCTCAAAGCCAACTGCGATGGTGGGCAGGGCACTCGTCGACTCGATGTGGTAAATACAGACTTGGTCGGGATATGAGCAGAATAGCGAGGTTGCGAATTTCGCTTGGTTGGAGGTGAAGTGCGTTGTATGAACACCTGTCTTTAGGTCGAGGCTCCTTTTGTAGTCGCTGTGGGACTCGATTTCAGGGATGGTGATAGTCAAGTTTCCTAGTACTCGGTTGGAGCCGTAGTTTGCCCCTGTGCCAAGAAGGGGAGAAAGGTCTACGTTCCCGTCAATAAACAGCGAATAATGGTTTCATTTTCAGCTAGTCCATACCACCGGTTCCATTTTGGAAAATAGCCGCACGAATTTCTGGTAGTGCTGAATATTTGGGCTCTGCAGGGTTGCCGCCAGCGTAACCCTACACTCTAAAGTTAGCGGAATCTATGTGAGTCTTTTCAGTCATAACCATTCCGGTTGACGTACAGAGTCTTCGAACGGCCCTCCAGACCACAATGAGTCCACATTGAGGCTCAATTTCTCGGTGGCCGGGACCCCAAAAGAAATAACTGAGGTAACACAAAATTAGTGCTGGAACAAGTGGAGTAGTAGAATGTACCTAACCTCCAAGCTTCCCATTTCCGACAGGATAACCTGTTTTGAGGAGGTAGTTGTCAGAATCATCGGGGCCGTAGCCTGCAGGACTCCTTGACCAGAGGGACTTTGCATCCGACAGTCTTAGGCAGTCGCCAACTATGACGGCTGTGATAAGTTTTGACTTCATCATTGAAGGGAGTCGCACTTTCTTGCCTCCAGCTGCCCCACGAGAGAGTAACGCCGAATCTGTATCCGACTATCTTGGCATGGCATGCCTATGTCTCCTAGTTGGGCTATTGCGATGAAACGCTCCATCATGTCATGATTGGAAGAATATATGTAGCTACTCATACACAAGGGACTGGGAGTTTCCCCCAACTGATAATAATTGGTGGTAAAATACCTATTCGCATCATCTTCGGGGCATCTAATGGCACGAGGCGGCAAGGCGGGGAGGCGGGGTTCGAGGTCTATGTTGGGGTAGCTCGGGGAGGCGATGGCGCCTGGCCAAATAATCGCGAGTGCCAAGTCACTACTGGGTACATGTGGGGGGCTAGGCTGTGAGGTCTAGACTGCTGCTTTATATTCGCACTGCAAAGTTGGTTCAGAATGGGCACGAAGTGTTAAGAAAACGAGTATTATTGCGCGTGTTCATGAAAGTCAATTCATCGTAGGGTCAAGATTAGCACTTGCTTGACTGTAATCCATCATCTTCCGTTTGTCTGCCATTGCTCCTGCAAGCAGACCTTCAGCATGCTCTTGTTAAAGAGCCCAACTTTTCCGCCTTCCTTCTCCGAGTCTCCGGTGTGATTGGTTCTTCGGGTTGACGAGAGCGAACCTCAAGTGAACCTCAGGTGAAGCTCAAGTGAAACCTGGGCAGGTCTGATGCTGACTATCCCAGCAAGTCAAGAAGCCATCTTTGTTCTCGACGATATCATCTGTCAGAAAGGTTGTCAGCGGTGAAAATCACTACGTGCTGATTGCGGGTGTTATGTAATGTACCTAGATCGAGCTCGGTGTGTTGATATGGCGCGTCCTTGCCGAACATTCGGCATGTGCAGGAAAGAATTGTCGCATTGTGACCAATGAGTTTGCAGTTTTCGCAGCTTCGGTCGAAGTGTCCACTACACGTTGGATGTCAGTACTTTCAGTTTTGAGCGAGAGCGTAAGGTGAGGAGAGATATACTTGATCGTAGCAGTCAGATGGCCGAGTGAGTTCATGAGGCAGTAGCTGAGATCAAGCATGGTGCAAATTTGGCGGCCGGTAGGGGAAGGACAGAGAGTACTGAGGTAGGGGATGTCATGAATGACGTTGAACTGCCCGTTGCCACCAAAGTCGCAATCCTCTCGCCAACCAGCATTGGCGAGGCCAAGCAGGAGTAGAGCGGAGACCAGGAAAGAGACAAAGAACTGCATTTTCGTGTCTAATGGCATGGGTCAGATCAGCAAGCCAGGCGTCATCGGGGCAAAGAAAGTGTTACCAGGGAACGTCTTAGTATTTGGCGAGTGTTGGGTGTCGAGACAGGTGGAGGTGTGCTAATTGGCAAGAAGGAGGCGAGTGAGTGTGCCCGGAAATATTCTTGACGAGCGTGGGATGTGTGCGTGAGATGTGCGCGTGGTCACTGATGGAAAGCGGTGTTGTTGGTGAGACGGGGTGGCAGATGTCAGAGCTCAAGTACAACAGTCAGAGTCGCCGACACGTGTGGCAGGTATTATAGCGTGTGGCTACCTTGGAATATTTTTGTTTGTGATTTTTTTTATTGAAAAAAAAAAAGTGAGGGTGTTGCCGTGCACACATCAGCGGTTTCGCAGGTACCCATTCACCAATATTTGTTGCCATCTTCACCGTGAAATGACCTGCAGGTACCACATTCATCTCCTTGGTTGTTTAAGTGCTGCCTACTTACCTAATCAGTCCTCGAGTTCCTCTGTATGGGGAATAGTTCACATTTTTCGATCGATCGCATGCCCTATCTTCCGGGGTAAAATGCACCTCCATGTGATCAAGTCCAGCGGTATGTCGCAATCAATGTCGTGATAGCCCTGGCAACCCATCAAGGTCCTCTGATTCAACACCAAAGTGGATCGATTACGGGTCTGATCCCGAAGTATATAAACTAGCTAACGGGCGTCTTCCCCCTATCGCTTCTGAGCTGTGAACCATCTCTTTTGGAAATTTCTGACACAGATCAATCGTAACTCGATGACCCCGCGGTATCCCGACCACTTGGAGTTGACAACCAGGCTTGACCACTCAACATATTCGCATATCCAAATACTTCGATAAAGTAGTTGCATTCATCCGTCAGTTCGTTCCTCATGAGATTGGCTGGCTATATACAGTATTATCCATCACGATATTGCCAACATTTATGACCAGTTACCATTCAGACGCCGTCCAATGCGGTTTGCACGTTCGACACATGTCTATGTAAGACGGTAAGTCGACCAAGCGCTGAACATACGGGCCTGCTGGCCAGCAGTGAACATGGTGTAGCAAGCACTAGAACACGGGTTAGTATCGATTCTGAAAAGTCATGCATCGTACTGGGAAGAGGCTTACTCGTCAGTGTAGTCCATGTAGTTGTGGATGGGATCAACGCCGCCACCGGAGCAGGTGTCGCGGCCGGTAGGGCAGCCGGAAGCGGACGATGCCTCGGGCGGAGTGTCGTCAACCATGTCGCCAGGAGAGGCGCAACCACCCTGGAAGGTGTGGTAGAGGTTCATCCAGTGACCAACCTCGTGGGTGGCAGTGCCACCCAGGTTGTAGGGAGCGGCGGTGCCGCCGGGCACGGACTGGCCGAGGATGCTGCAGCCGTCGAGGATGAAGTTGGTTGAGCCACTGGCATGGCTGGACGTGGGGAAGTAGCAGTAGCCGAGGAGACCGCCACCGAGGTTACCGAGGAAGTAGATGTTCAGGTCAGCGTAGGTACCCTTTCGGAGAGCCTTCTTCATGGCCTGCTCTGCGCCGTCGGCAGCCCAGTTGGCGTTGACAGTCCAGTCGCTGCTGACAAGGCTGAAGGTGATGCCATGGGGGCTGTAAGCGCTGTTCATGACAGAGAGCTGGTTGTTCAACATCGTTTGCTATGGACCAGGTTAGTCTTCCTCATCATTGGCCTTGGCAGTAGAAAGAAGTCACCATACCGTGAGGTAGCCACCGCTAAGAGCTGTGGATGAGGCAACGACGTGGAAGTAGGTCTTGACGGTGAAGGTAGCTAGGGCGCGGGACTCGCCCTTGGCGAGAGCAATGCGCTCCAACTCAAGCATGGCACGGGACTCGGCCTTCTGCTGCGCGGTAGGTTCGGGGGTACCGCAGAGTCTGCTGGTGCCATTGAAGGCGAACGAGGCGCTGGCCGTGGCCAGGAGAGCCGAAGCGATCAGAGCCTTGAACTGCATGGTGTCTGCCTCGGCGGGGTGGGCGGAGAGGAATAGATGAGGTGAATGAGATGGAAGTGTGGATGGCAAGACCCAGTTCAGGAGAGGATCGACTCCCTTCTTTATACTCAGCTCGACCGCGCATGCACTTCTACTCTCTTGCGCTTTCTGCCTAGAAATGCCCTGGAGAGAACTCCCAGCTCCCGTGCTGGGCCAATGGTCGCACTAGGCCGGCTAGCGAGATGAAGAGCAGCCATGCAGCGACCTGCCTAATTCACGTACCTTAGCTGCAACGTTCTCGACCATCGAAAGTTGTGGCACGGCAACGGAAACCTGAGCTGGTCGGGGAGACCAATCACAATCGACATCTGACCAAGAGAACCTGTCAGATATCAAGCGCCCCCTTCATGGTCGACTTCGTCGCTTGGCGCACTGCGGCGGTAAAGATAAGTGTGGTTCCAAAGGCTTCTTAGCAGCGTACAAGGCCTGGAGGGCAACGAAGGGCACGATATCCGAACGATAACTGGGGTTTCTGCTAGGGGCCTTTCGGTAGGTGGGTTAACGGCTATGTGAAAAAGGAAGTTGACAAGCCCAAGCCTGAGCCCTGCTGGCAAATCACTTCCCAACATGGGCCGTGTCTCCATGGTTTTTCCACACGACGATTTGACTACTCGAAGGCCAAGAACGAGCTTACCGGATTGTCTACTGCAGTTTCTTCGATATCGGCGCACGTCCCAAACGAGCTGCGCACCACCCAGGCTGAGATGTGCCAACGGCTCGGGCATTCCTTGTTTGCTCCTTCGGGGGATCGAAGATCGGCGGTGGCTCGAATTACGGATTCGGTCTGGACCGGGCGTGCCCAAGCGTGACCAATCGTCGCATGGCCACGAGATTCCGCACCAGACGCCATTCCCAGCTGCCACTTGCGTTGCCGACCATGGCGAGGGGGGTGGGAGAGCGGAACCTCGGCCTTGGGTTGGTCATCGCACAACGCCGGCATCCCAGTCAGACGCCAGAATCGTGTGCATATATGCGACAGATAAGATGGCCAAGACAGAACCCAAAGCTTGGCAGGCTTGGACGAAGCTTATCGACCCTATGCCATACAAAAAAGGCGAACCTCTTGCCTCTTGGAGTTTAGTCTCGATTTCCCCTGATTCTTGGCTCAGCCTTGGCACCGGCATCACGTCCATTCCCGTGACGTGCTTACGCATACTGGCAGCGGCTGCCATCAACTCGGTCACCTCCAGCAGCGATTTCCAAGAGTTTCCTACTGACGGCAGTACACTAGTTGCACGGTAGGAGGCGAACACTTACCCCAAGCCGAAGTTTAGGGATATGACGCTTCACAAAACCGTGCATTTGGGGCCAGTCCCCAGTGCGTGTTACCCAACGCCAAAATATCCCGGCGAATACACAGCATGTAACAACTTCTCCTACCCGTACGCAGGTCCCCTATAGCCTGCTTCTCAATACTACAACATGGCATGGAATCGTCCACTGCTCCAATCGACTGGCGTGGAGGCGATACTCGCACGACAACCCCTCCTTCCTGACTTATTGGCGTTACATTTTTAGCGGTACAATCTTCCGTATCCCATCGCCTTGGCGCCCAGCCGACCCGTGGTTCTCTTGCGGAGCTACTACGACTCGACAGGAAGGTCTCCACGAGCCTACTCTATTGTCGTCTTGTGCCACTGACGTGGCTGGCCAGCTGGGTTGTTCCGTTTTTGTGCGCATGCTATCCCTATTTGCGTAGCACGTATCGAAACAAAGACGCTGCGCTGTTTGGCCTACCTCGTTGAGTGTAGTATAAACCCGCATCGTGTTACATTATAGCGAGTAAGCGCCGCGGGAAAATTTTGCCGTCTAGCATCCATTTGTCCTAGCTATATAGCTGCGTTAGGAAGAAGAGATGGTGTTCCTTATGAGCTAGTTCCTGATAGTCACATGTTACCCAACTGCCGGTATTGATTCACGCCGAAGTTCGGCACGTTATCGGGACTGCGCCCAAGTAACTTATTAGTCTCCCATACTGAACACAATGTCAAATAATTGATTTGTATACACTACCCAAACCAACCCGAAGCTGACGGCATCCGTCTTACGGCATCTCAAGCCCCAGTAAGACCAAAACACTAAGTTAATTAGTATAGCGGTACATAGCGTGGTATTTCGTCCCTCTCAGCTGATCAACATTCGCTCAAGTACCCGAGAACGAGAATATTAAGCAATGAACGAGATAGGCGTATACTACGTAACAGTTGACCTGTCCTACGAGTCACAGCTGTCACGGACCAGAAGAGCCACCCATCCATTGAAATCCATGTTTGAATGCTATGATATGACTGATGCAGGTCCGTGCTTCCTTCATCCCCAAGGTTCTTGAAGTTACAGCTTGCATTGACAGCCCTCCTGCATGATGAAGGATCTCAATCGGGTGGCCCAGCCGCGCGCGTGTCATCCTTACCGGTGACCTCCGGACCCCATATGTTCCACTGGTGACTAATCCACACCCACTTCGACGAGCGATTTCCTGACAATGAACTGCTGCGAAATTGAAAAATCAGAGTGGCAAGAGAATGCGTGGGTGTGTTCTATGTACAACGCCGACGTCAGGACTGGCAATATATTATATCTTTTCCTTTGACGTTGCATATTGAAGATCACAGTGCAGAGCCTCATGTTCTAGACCAGCATCAATGGAGACAGGAAGATCATTTTCCTGCATTTCATGCATTAGTGGTACCATTTTATCCCCATGCTGCCGGTCATGGATCCTTGACACTGAATGAACATAGAACACATTGCCGTCAATTTTCTCCGTACCAGCTACGGCTGAATGTAACATTTGAAGGGTTATCGATCCCCTGCGACGAGGTGGTAAGAAAACTCAAGTGACTGCAAGCCCGTATCGTTGCCCTGAAAATCAATGATATCATCGCCGAAACGAACCGCCATCGGATGGAACCGAACGCGGATCTGCTGGTGCTGGATCGGCAAAGGGCCCTCTGCAGTTACGAGAGGTCTTTAATAGTACCTGCTGAAGCTAGAAGATCGCGGTGGGCGTCAATCTGATATCAAGGCAGATAGGCTTTGTAATACTCCTGACACTTTAGAAGTTTTGATTCGAACTCCGTCTTGCTACCCATCATGTATAATTCCATACTCGTTGTCCTCCTTGCGGTGTAAAGAGAAAGTATGAAATGTAGGCTCGCAGGACAGTCGCATCACTCGTAAAAGACCCTAAGTACCTACTCACCACCAATCGCGTGTCGCAGATCTACAATGTATTATGGCTCGCAAATCATGATCTTCGAATAGCGCCGCAGATCAACCTTTCAGCTGGGAATACAGGTAGAGGTGGAGCCAACGAGACGGTGTGAATTCAGCCATCTCCCCCCCCCCCACTGATTGTTGACTTTCTTGTTTCGCATGCCGCGCTCCATTATAACAACCACTTACACCCACTTCCATGCTACTGTATCTTTACTCAGCATATAGATCCGTTTCTTCCAAGTACTAGCTAGATACGGAAGGCCGCCATGAGATGCCACACGGCGTAACGCTTCACAGTAAAACCTCTCGAGTACAGCTTTCAATACATGTTTTCATCATGTAAGCAATACTCTAATATCTCCGTTATCAAAGCAGGGTTACAGCGTATTGCCACATGGGGCTCCGGCCTTGGGGGAACTCAAGCCTCCGTAGCCCCCTACGCATATCTCATGCATTGGAGAAACAACCACTTTCTAGATGTCGATTGGAGAAGCGTGGTGTTGAAGCCGAGCCGCCGGACAAATTTCAAGGAGGGTTTTGGCAGATCTGGCATTATTGCCTGGAACAAGCAAAGTCCAACTTCAGCGGCTAAACTATCAGAAGGAGGAGACGTATACAGATAAGCAGAAATGTGTTATATTGAAGTGGGCAGCTGTGAATAGCTTTTCAGATCTCATAGATATGTCACACTGCCCCTATACGAGGAGATAGGCCGAACCTACACTTCCTAGTATAGTTATTACTATTTTCTCTTGGGGAATCAATTGATCAAGGGAAGGAGACAAAATACGTGAATTCGTTCGCGATGCTAGCTAGGTGGCGGGTGCTTCTCTGTTTTTTCTTTTCGCGAAAAATCGACGCCCATGGTGTTTATATCCCCTATGGGTAAAGCCACCAAGTGGCTCATGCATATACCAAGCCCCTGTGATCCACTCATTTCACTTCAATATTCAGGATGATTATCAGAGGAGAAGAATAGACCATAGGTCCTGGGGGAACTAGTAATACATATATAGTTATAGGGTTAGAGTGTTTTACTCTACTTATTCTAACACTACTACTATTTACTTTGAACCCGTTTAATAAAACTATGTATCAAAAACCTCTACGTATAGAAAGCAAAATAATAGCAGTTTGTAAAAAAAACCCGAACTTAGTCGATAAGTTCATTAAAATAGGTAGATTGGCAAGAATAACTAGATATCTTAAAAGACTTATCTGATAAATGAGGTGCGTTTGCAGGTCAATTACTAGATATTGAAGTCTGGAAACTCAGGTTCTCTCCGAAGGAATCTTTCATAGAATACATATTCTCTCCCCTCTTCTAAAAAAGGGGGTAGTTTTTAGTATTACTATAGTAGGGCTATTTCATTAGCTGAGAGAGCCAACAGTGCAGGCCATAGAGGAGATGGACCTTAGCAGCTGTCGCGTAGCAGTGGGTATGAGCCCTATATACCGTTAATACCCTCACGGGATTAACGGCGTCGTTTTTCCGTGACAGCAGCACTTTCTGCCGAATCCAAAGAGCAATATGTCTTTATTCAGCCAATCGAGGACAGACTTCTGCGAGGATCTCGCGATGGTTTCTGGCTGCCATTCTTCCCCTCGCTCTTCGACAGGCTTACAGAGTTCGTTAAACCCCACATAGACCAGCCGCGTCTGCTGACAGTGGATGAGCGCCTGATGATTGAGCCCGATCAAGTGATGCCGGGGATACATGATGGAGAACAAGACTTCCAGTCCCATAGGGAACAACCTCTTTCCAAGGTTGGGTAGGTTTAGGCGGACAATGTGGATTAAGGGTATGCAGTTCTCGTCAGGCGGCAGGATGTCAAAATGTCTGGCTGATTCTAAGAATCCTCTAAGAATAGATAAGTCCGATTTGTTTGTATGCCACACTAGGATCATGGTCTCAGGACGGATCCCTGCCTCCTTCAACCTTGCTGCGAGGGAATTGAGTACTCATCGTCCAGGACGACAAGATCCGAGCCAGGCGGCTTGCCCTCAGAGATGTCCGACATTTGTCGGCGCACAATATCGTATGTAGGCGGAGTGATCCATCTATTCCGAGCTGCAGATTCGAACAGACTTTGTGCGGTGGAGAGCCATACACATGAGATTCCAAAGATGCACATTACACCCCACAGACCTTTGAAAGGCAAGTCTGCTTGCAGTCTTTCCACGCGCAGACAGAACTCTGGTCTTGACAATCTAGGCTACATTTTGCGACCCATTGTCTCACCTGACGCTCTCTTCCGCAATGATCGCAGTACTATTGTTGTTGCTGAAGGAGCTAGTGGTTGATTTGTATCTGATGATGTCGAGGTTTGCGAAGACCTCTTGGTTGCGTCGGTAGGTCCAAGGTGCCGAGACAAGATTGATTGGTTGTCGAGATGCGAGCTTTGACAGATGCATGTCAGATGCATGAGCTCGGGAGTGGCGCCGATCAGATGCCGCCGGTGGGGTGTGGGTAGTGGCGGGGTATTGGCCGTTATCGAGGCACTGGAATGCTTCCTCGACGCCTCTCTTCAACATTACGACAGCGCGCATGGTTATGTCTCCCCACCTACGTCCTCTACCATGCAGGCCGGTAAGTGAATAGCTTTCCGCTCGTTTCCCAACCAGTGTCTGACCCTCTCAGTCTTGGCCCATGTGGGCTCAATCGGCAGGTCTCCCCCGGCGGCGACCCCTCGCGACCTCACGATGCGCCGGTTTTCCGCACATACCAGCTTCGCCGCGTAGCGCCTCGACTTCGGTGCCACCGAGTGCCCTGGAAACAGAGCCACGGCCGCAGACCCTGACGGAGAAGATCATCCAGAACCATGCCATCCCCGATCCGGGAAAGCGAGCCGCTCCCCGTCCGGGCGATTATATCAGCTTATCACCGTAAGGCACATGCGATAAAGCCCTCTGCACAAGCTCATAAATGGCAGTTCTTTTTGCATGACACACGACAACACCAGCGCTTATTTCCAAGTTTCGACAGGTTGGAGCCACCACGGTTCATTCTCCCGCACAGCTCGTCTACACGCTCGATCACGACATACAAAACTCTAGTGCGGCATATGTTAGAAATCGAGGCGATCGAGGCTTTCGCTGCTGAACAAGACGTAACTTGGTATGGAAAAGGATGTGGCATCGGTCACCAGGTGAGTGACCTGTACACCGTGAAGAATCTGACGGCTGATGACTTTCGGATAGATTATGGTGGAGGAAGGCTATGCTTGGCCGGGCACCATGGTGGTGGCTTCAGACAGTCATAGCAATACCTATGGCGCACAGGCAAGTGCTAACTCGGCATGTGCTAGGCTCGTCGCGCGAGCAGGCCGCTACGGCCATACTAGCTAAGCAAATCCCGCTCGTCATAGGGGGTAGCTTCAATAGTACCTTTGCACGTAACGCAATCAACAACGCGCTAGTCAGCCTCAGCGTGCCTCGCCTTATAGAACGTCTGCGCACCTACTTTTCTTCCCAGGCTAAGAAGGGAGACGGAGAAGGAGAGCGGAAGCCGGTTCTAACGCGCCGCACAGGCTGGACGCTAACGTGGGATGTCCGGCGTAGCGTTCTCGAGGTGCGGGAGGGCCCGGATGGTATGACGTGGACCGAGAAGGTCGGCGAGCTACCGACTACTGTGCAGGCTATTATTGCGGCCGGCGGGCTCGAAGCGTTCACCAAGGCCGAGGTTGCCAGGTCTCGGGGCCATCAAGTGCGTGAACGGTCGTAAGATCTTGGCGCAACTACATCAAGCCGCTGCGCTATACAGACCAGGACAATATCGAGCTGCAAGACCTGGATGGCTATTCGGAAGACTTGGCGCGTGTAGAGCTTGATGAAAGTACTGCTTCTAACTTCATCTCAGTCGCGAGGGAGCTTTGCACAACTCAGGGCCGTAAAGATTTGTTACGACTATGTGAACCGTTATTAGCGCTGGTGAGGAGTTTGAGGCCTATACAGGCATACGACGTTTACATTATACCTTTCGGTTATTCTGGCACGCAATTGGCACGCTAATTTAGTGGGATGGACACTTAGTGTCTCATAGCTCAAATTTAGAAGTGGCAGCTTCTAAAGGAACCCTCCAAGAGACTTCCACGCACATATTGTTTCATTGCGTATATATTGTAAGCCTCTAGAAATGCCCCAAGTACTTAGCAAACAGAACAGCAAAGTTGGTTGTCGCAAGCCTATATGCTGAGATATCTAATACTACTCTGAGCGTAGTGGCGAGTTCGTGGCCGATTGTGGGCATAGGATGCATCGACTCAACTCTGGTGAATTTTGCAAGTGGCGCCGACAAAATCCTTTGCCTGAAGACACGCCGAGCAAGATATATAAGCAGCCACACATGTAAGAGGGTCGGCATCACGGACGAATCAAACCCCCTTTACATACATTTGGTGTAGTCCCGTCAGCCAAGACCTCATT
The DNA here is from genome assembly GCA_023159155.1 of Ustulina deusta. NCBI lineage: Eukaryota > Fungi > Ascomycota > Sordariomycetes > Xylariales > Xylariaceae > Ustulina > Ustulina deusta. The sequence goes on from JAJNNX010000053.1 coordinate 370,934, forward strand.
TTCTGCTGACCTATCAAGAGTTGGGAACCAACAATGGCACCGCGAATAACCGCCGCCACCAACACGGCAATCACCACATTTCCAATGTTTCTCTGCCAGATCTCCTTCTTGCGGACCACGCTGAACCGCTCGTGGCTAAATTGGATGCGAGCGTACAGCGAAGTCCAGCCCAAGAAGGGAGCCCAGCGACCGAGCATAGCATCACATGTCTTCCGCGCACGCGCGAACGCCGATCGAACTCCGTGCCGGAGCTCGTAGTAGTGCTCGTTCGTGAGATCAATCATGTCGTTCACGTCTTGCACGCGATGCGCCGAGTACGCGGCAACCGCGCCTTCGGGACAGAAAGGAGCAGTGCCTTTCTCACACGCGCCATTTCCAACTGCCGAAGTCGGGGCTTGGTCTCGGAAGTCTTGGAAGAAAATACGGACATCCTCAAGCCCAGTGATCATCCCCATCGCGTGGAAAGGGGTCATTGTGTGCGAACTATCGCCCAGTAATAGTACGTCGTCCCCGAAGCCGAACTTGTTGAGTTTGACAGATTTGAGAGGGATCTTTTGCTGGGCCACGAATTGCGCCGTTACTTCCTCTGCCGAGAGCAGTTCGGGCACTATGCCCGGGAATTGCTTATCGAAGAACTCGGCGAAGCCGTCCGGATGCGACTCGTAGTGCCGAACGAGATCCGTGCGGCAAACCATGCCTGCCCGGAATGACCCATCCTACTAGCATCAGCATGTGTATTTTGGGTTGGCATATGTCATGGTACTAACAAAGTCAGGCTGGGCTATCACAATATTTTCGTCAGCGGGCCAGACATGAAGACACTTGGAATCCATGCGATAGTTGCCGTTCTTATCACCCGGGAACATTAAATCACACCAGAGGGCATTCGCGTAGAACTCGGAGAAATCGACCTCGGTCTTACGCATCAGATGCTGTCTAACAGTTGAGTAGGTTCCGTCTGCACCGATCAGAAAGTCGAACTTGACAGTCTTGAAGCGTAGCGTATCGACAAGCTCCGTAGTGGGATCCTGAAAAATGGCCCCCTGTTGTCCTAATACCGGCTGAGGATCCAGGTCAACTTTGCCATCCGCATTGGCCTGGTCTAAGTTGTAAGAGGTGTCCTTCCACACAACCGACTCGAAAGTGGCGGTCTTGCGGTCGAAATCGAGGTTCGTCATCTTGTAGTTGAACATGAGCTTCGCAGTCGGCTCCTTTTCTAAAGCCAACAAGCAATGTTTCGTGACCTTTTCTCGCTGGATTGTATTGAGGCACTATTATTGAGTTCGCCAATATTAGTCAACCGAACAATGGATCCAGGCCTCGGCTTAACATACCTGTCCCTGGGGCCCATATGGCATACGTGTTTCCTTCAGATTACCATTTTTGTCTCGCGTGTGGACCATACGGACGTAAATAGGTCGGGAATCGTGAAGGATGGCATCTAGCAAGCCGGGAACATTTGCACCTTCGATAGCGCGCATTCCGCGCTCGGAAAGTGATAAGGGGATTACGGCGAAGTCAGGGCGTAGAGTTAAGTCGCCGTGGTTGGGATCTACCAACAGGTTAGTTTCCATGGACAAGAGGGGGGGGGGGGGGGGGGGGATTATGGTCTCTCACCATCCCTTAGCTCGTAGAGCTCGGTTTCGTAACCTCTTCGGGCAGCGTAGAGTGCAGCCAACGCCCCAACAGGGCCGCCACCAACGACAACGACCTTCTGTGTTGGGGCCATCTTGTAGCACAGTTATAGTAGCTTGGTAGGCGGGTATAATGTTCGAGAAGTTAAGGCAGTATAATTTATTGCCGCAACTTGATTCTCAATGAGAATCCTGTTAGATGGCGGACAGTAACCAATATTATATAGTAAATAGATTGATGTCCTAGCCCGCATCTGCAAATGAACAACCGCAGTTTCTTAAGCTGTGGTGACTAGGTAGCCAGCGATGAGCATAAACGCCGCCATTAGCCTCGTCAAATTCCTCGGTTCAAGCGCAAGCGTCCTTGTCGCTGCTAACCGTAGGTCGTCTGACCTTCCTTCAGGCATTGCACACCGAACCCGTCATCCACCATCAGACGCTAGGCTAGATGGGCGGAAAGATTCCCGCCACTTACGTGCTGAGGCGGGCGATCAGATCACATCGTCGATAAAACCCGAATTTGTTGGCCTTCTGTCACGGAATTGTCACATTGATTCCTTCCGCAACGCCCTAAGATCTGACAGAGTGTATCAGCCGTTCAAGTTTCCCCCTCCTCCTTTTGTCTATGTAACACAAAAAGAAGAGCACATTGGCCCGGGGTTATGAGGTATGAAAGGAATCTAATGCAGGAAGAGCCGGGGGGGAAGCTCTTGAATATAAGCAATGGACTGTTACATACATAAATTAATCTACAGCACATAATAGGGCACTCCACAAGTAGGGGGTACGCATGTATTAGGGGGAGCGTGAGCCTTTTTCGGCTAGCTTTCGGATCGAGGCTGCTATTAGAGCGCTAATAGAGAGTTCGATGTATCGCTGCTTCGAAAGCTAGTCGTAAACTGCCCACTGCTAAAATATAAAGCAAATAAAAAACAACGCATTAAAATAACAAAATTTAACCCCTAACAATCCTCTATTGCTGCTTCTTCCAGTTCTTAAGCCTTAGCAATTAAGGCGGCGGGCGGGACGAATTTGCTGCGTATTTGTTGTGTGTGCGCCTATGATTGTGATGTTGTATTGTAAATGGAGGGGTCCTAGCCGTAGAGTGGCCAACTCAATCCAGTAGGAATCTGACTGTGCCTTCCCTAAATCCTTTACGCAACCAGCACCTGCCCACTTCTTGTAAGGCTTTAGCAACCCCCCCTCGAAAGGCTTAAACTATACCTTTATTGTAGTGGAAAATACCTAGAAGGATATAAAACTATTCGTGGGTCTTAACTCTATAAACGAAAACAAGCCGTACGATTTAAAACCTGGCCCAGAGTTCTCAAGCCTTAACAAATCCTCTAGTAAAAGACACTAGGTATCTTGTGGGTTTACGCCTCTGTGTTGCAGGCGGATAGGATCGGGCCCCGGTTCGATTCTTGGAAATAATTGTCCGAGGAGTCGTAGGACTTTTGTCCTGTATAAAGTCCCGGGAGGACTGGTGAAGGAAGTTTTCTTGGTAATAGTTGTCCAAGAAACTAACCACGTGCGTTTGACCGTATTTTCCCCGGCTAGTGACAGGTGCACCAAGAAAAGAGAGCCCGGAGTCTGGAGCAGGGTCAGAAGCTGGGCACGGCCTCGTCTGTTGTCGTCAGCTCTGTGGCCGGGGGAAACCTTGACTAAGAAGTAAGTATGCGGCGTATTGCTGACTGCCAGCCGTCGTTCTAAGGCTGAGCGTATTCCGCCGAGTCTTGGCGCCTCTTGGTGACATCTGACCCCGCCCTGTTAAAAGTTCAACAGTTATGTTGCGGTTCAATATCTTGGTTGCGGCTACTCAACTCCTAAGTGCCTACTAAGTATAGGTTATGTGGCGTTGGCCCCAGCGGAGAAAGGGGCCGCACAGGATTATTCGGGGGAAATCCTATGTTCTGTCGTACGTTAAGCAAGGATTTATCTTTCTGTGTTGTAAGCTCGTTTGAATGATGGTTAAGTATTCGTAATCAGTCCATGGTGCACCGTTCCTTCAATTATCTACTCGACTGGGGAGCTAGAAATCAAGAAGTGTGACTTCACGGTTGAACACGGCTCTGCTAGCTTACATGGAATTTACAAAGTCCCACGGCAAAGGCTTAATCCCTGGACTAGTATTGTACATCCAGTCCACCCCTCCTATTGTTGGTACAATCTGATCATTCCCGCAGTCCAATTTGGCACCACCGCCGAGTCCTCACATCTTGCCATAAACACCTTCGAAATGCATCTAGCCGAGAACCACTCACACGGGTCTGAGTCGGGACCTCTATCTAGCATCGTGGATGAGCCAAAGGTCCAGCTCAACATCGCTGAACCCGATGTCATTTCATCCGTCGTCCCGGCACATCTACGTGAGAAGGCGGTAGAGTTGCCGCTAGACCCGTCAGATGGCTCATCTGTAGAGAAGGCGGCATCGTCGACACCACAGCGCAATGTCTCCAAGGCAGCTGGCATCACTGTCATCGTGACGCTCGCCGGCATCAGCTTTCTGAACACCATGGGATCTGGTATCCTGATCGCCGCATTGCCAACAATGGCCCGCGATGTTGGTCTGGCTCAGGGTCTGATGCTGTGGCCGGCTTCGGTGTACGCGCTCGCAGCTGGCGCCTTGCTCCTCATCTTTGGGGCCGCTGCCGACGTCGTCGGGGCTAAGTTGATGTGGGTGTCTGGAAGCTTCTTGTTCATCGCTTTCACCCTTGGTATCGGCTTTGCTCAGACTGGCATCCAACTCATCTTGTTTCGCACATTCCAAGGTGTCGCCATCGCCATGTGCTTACCCACCGCCGTAAGCCTCATCACTAACACGTTCCCCAAGGGACAGTGGCGCAATATCGCCTTTGCTATGAACGGTATGGGTCAGCCCCTGGGATACTCGCTTGGTCTTGTCCTAGGTGGTATCTTTACCGACACGATCGGGTGGCGGTGGGCTTATTACATAATGGCCATCATTAACGTTTTCCTCTCCGTGGCCTCACTATGGTCGTTGCCCGCCGTTCATCATCACTCGGAGAAGCGGTGGACAACTCGACTGGCCCAGGACATCGACTGGGTGGGGGCTATCATCATGAGCGTTGGACTTGCTCTGCTCTTCTATGTCCTAGCTGCCGTGTCTACTTCTTACATCAGCCTCGGTTACGCTCAGAATATTGCTCTCCTAGTCGTTGCCCTTGTCCTGATCCTTTCTTTCCCACTGTGGATGGACTGGCAGAAGAGACACGGTCGGCCTGCACTTATTCCCAACCAGCTGTGGCGGAACGCAAAGTTCACGACCATCTGCTCTTCGGTCTTCCTCTGCTGGGCATCTTTGAATGCGATCGAGTATTACATCACGCTCTAGTAAGTGCATCAGCAACGCTCACAGAGAATTGACGGGTGATAATTAACTGCGCGCAGCTTCCAAGAAGTCGAGGGTGTCTCGCCGCTACAGAGCTCTCTCCGCTTCCTACCTCACCCCATCGCGGGCACGGCAACGAATATCGCAACAGCCTACCTGATCTCCAGGGTTGAAGTCCGTACTCTCGGTGTCGTGTCAGGAGTCGTCACCATGATCGCGCCGATTCTGATGGCCACTGTGCGAATTGGGGAGAATTACTGGACGGCACCATTCTTCGCCCTCCTTCTATCACCGTTGAACCCCGACGTACTTTTCACGGCGTCAAATCTGGTCATCTCGGACGCTTTCCCGTCAGATGTGCAATCGGTCGCAGGCGGCGTGTTCAACGAGGTGGCTCAGTTCGGCAACGCCGTCGGCCTTGCTGTCACCGCGGCCATTGCCTCGTCTGTTACAGACCACTCGCACAAGGCGGATCCCAAGGTCGCCTTGATGGATGGCTACAGAGCTGGCTTCTGGACTGTGTTTGCTGCGACGGCGCTCGTTGTTGTGCTGATCTTTTTCGGCTTGAAGAGGGGCGGCACCGTTGGTAAAAAGGATGACTAGGTAGATAGCAAATAGGGAGCTTTGTCCCGTGTTAAATTTACCGCGTCCATCAACATGAATTACAAACCTCCGAGGCCGTGCTTTAAGCGCCAGAGAAATCCCTAGTTCGGGGGTTTTTGGTAGACCGAAAGCGACCTTGCTGCACGTTGCACTTAGATCATACACTAGCGACAAGCATCGGGAGGCATACACCCAATTGATAGACTCGCTTATTTCTGACACATAGAAATAGAGACAACCAGTCTGTTGGTGACGAGTCACGTGACGAGAATGGGAGTGATTCGGGAAGTCTTGACTCTCGACTGTTAAGAACGTACACTGGACCTTTAATCAATTTCAGTATTATCTAAACAGCAACACGGCGGAAAGAGACTCGGATGAAGTCGTATTACGATATTTTCAGAGGAGATATCAATCCCTCACTGTACCGATCATGATGGTCGTCCAACTTTGGATGCGGATTGTTGGCGAAGGTGATTATGAAACGTGCCCGAATCAACCCAAGTTGATGGACAAAAAGAGACTTTCACTCTGACTGATTGTATCTCTGTCGAGGTACCAAGCGAGAGTCTCCGTCGATTTTAGTTAAAGGCAAATAGCCTCAATTCTAACGGAAGAGCAAATGACCGATGCAGAGGGATCATGGATACCGTTAATACTCACGGAATATTAGCAGCATTGTTTTTTGCTCCCGACAGATCGAGCGGTGACAGACGGCGTGGCCATGGCGCCTCTGGCTCCCTGCTGGTGATTGAGGACGGTGGCACGCCCTGCCCTGCATGTGTGCCGCCGTTGCCGCCGTTACACTAAGCAATGACGAACAGCGCCAACCTGCGGTATGAAAAGCCAACAATGACACATCATGGCTATAAATCAGCCTGGTGGACCCGGCTCCGATATGCGATGCGCGAGAGTGTGGTCAGGGATATTGCAGTCTTAGCAGATGAAGCCCTTTCTATACCCCATTGGGTTGTCCTATCTAGGTAGTCTCATGACACCCAGACCAAGGCATGTGTGGCTAGTGGGTGTATATGATGTGGCTTATATGTGGCTTTCCTGTGGCTGGATCAAGTCACCTCTAGCCACCGAGTTACGCCATTGCATTCTACCTAATATATGTAGATATACTTCTTTTTGCTAGTAATCGCGTATCGCTGCAGCTGCGGGAAAGCTCCCCATGTCACTAATGTACCTACCCATTTGGGGTATTTATTTTAATGTGGGGCGACGCGAGGTACTCCGGACATGATCAACGACGTGCTTCGCTGCTCAGCCAATACCCAGCTCGACCGTTTGCAGGAAGTTGCACTGACAACATCCGCCTCAGCTCTCCGCGCACCCCGGAGCATTAGGAACATGGGAGGCACATACAGGAGTTCTAATGGCTGTTGGACTTGTCGACTACGGCGCAAGAAATGCGATGAGCAGCATCCAGTGTGCGACGGTTGCAGCGCACTCGACCTCACCTGCCATTATGGCCAGGAAAGACCTGTCTGGATGGACGGCGGCGCGAGACAAGAAGAGATGGCCGAGCTTTTAAGACGCAAGGTCAAGGAAAGGGGCCATCGCCGCTGGGGGGACCACAACCGTGCCGGATTCATGGGAGTCGCCACAGTCACCGCGGACGCGAGGACGGCTCAGCCCCGAAGACTTACATTACCAGCATTCAATGCTCTCGAAACAAGCTTTGCTGCTAACGGGGGAAGCATGGAGCCGTGCCCCCAAGCCCTCAACACCATCTCCCATAGACGGGCTGGTTGCAAGTTCGCCCCCACGGGCGCTCGTCATATTTTAGCGTTCGGTCAGCCAGACGACTCTGTCTTCATCATGTTCTACATCGAGCACGTGTTCCCCTTCTTGTTCCCGTTCTACCAACCCCCTCTGCCCCAAGGTGGGAGAGCCTGGGTCTTGGAGATGCTGATGACTAGTCCCGTCGTCCGACAGGCCGCGCTATGCCAGAGTTCCTACTTCTTCTCGTTGTCACGGGGCGCGGCCAATGGAGGTCCACTTTGGGAAACAGTGCTGACACAAACCAGGGAGGCTTTTGAGGTCCTGAGACAAGCGCTGCAAGTCATCAGCGGCTCGAATATCATCGAACATCTGCATGGTGCAGTACGAGTCATGTCAAGCATTATGCAGGTGCAGCGATTTGAGATTGCTGTCTTGAGCCTCGACAACTGCCAGTCGCACCTGACAGCTGCGCTGGCACTCTTTAGACAGCTCCTCGATAGCGCTGGAGCTATTGAGCCGTCGGGGTTCCGCTCAAGCTTCGAGGCAGTCATGTATAGCTTGGGGCCGCCATCGTGGAGTACTTCTCTATATGGCCAGCTCCTAAGTGCCGAACAAGCCTCTTTTCGCTTCTCATCTGCCTTGTTAATATTTGACGACATAATCGCTAGCACGGCCCTTCAAGAACAACCTAAACTTTACGAGTATCACCACTGCTTGCTTGAGGATATCCACGGCACGGGACCGCTAATCGATCTCGAGGCTGTTGTGGGCTGTCAAAATTGGGCCTTGGTACAAATCGGCGAGATCGCCGTGCTTGACGCATGGAAACAGCGATGTAAGAGCGACGGAACTCTCGATGTGATGGAATTGGTTCGCCGTGCGACAACTATTAAGAATTCGTTAGAAACCCACCTCACCCGGCTTCAAACCAACACAGTAGCCAACTCGAAAGAAGATAGTAGCGTGTTTGACGCCCTGACATCAAACAGCACTGTCAGACAGAAGCCACTAGTTACCCTTGCTTGGGCTCATGCAGCACTCATATATCTAGCAGTCGTTGTGTCGGGGTGGCAACCTGCCGGCCCTGAGATACGTTACCATGTGGCACGCGTCATCGGGACCCCAGTGCGCGAGATATCACCGCCGGCATTACTCAGAACTATGGTATGGCCTCTCTGCGTAGCAGGCTGCCTAGCAGAACCTGAGCCAGCGACTCAGCTGCGCGGCATCATAGAAGCTCTACAACCCCGTTGCGTTTTTGGCACTCTCCAGAAAGCCCTTGAGGTGATGGAAAACGTATGGCGCAATATACACTCTGGGATATTGCCAGTCGCGACCTAGCCACATGCTTTCGAAACCAAGGTGGCCTAGTATTGCTTGTCTAAAGAAATCAATGAGCAAGACAGAGGAGACAACCAATACGACTTTGAAGAGACAAAAACTTTCATTAGGGCATTGCCTGTGATACTAATTATACTTGGCTATAGGTGTTGGTAGATGGCGTAGTGGTATTAATGTCTCAGCTCGACATATCTACTTGAATTGAACATAGCCCATCCCCTTGACAAACGTGGCATCCCACGGCACCTTGCCCTCATGCTTCGCCAACTCGGCATAGAACTCTGCGTGGGCAGGACCATCGAGCTGCGCGGCCTTGATCTTGCCATCCTCGTGGCGTTCATCGGCATAGAAGAAACTAGCGGGCCAAAATTGTCAGAACACGCTTTTTCAGGGTGAGCACCGTTTTAAGAGCATGTACTCACCGACATCCCTTGGCCGCATACATCATGTCGGCCAAGCCGACCCAGTATGCCGAGGCAGCCTTACCTATTCCTAGGTTCTGCATCATAGGCACGGGCAAGATGGTCGTGTTCAAGATATTGCCAGTGTAGATGAAGGTTTTCTTGGTTCCCCCTGGCAGCGCCTCCCAGGCGGCAAGGGCCTGCTGCGCAGCGGCATACGGGCTGACGGTGTTGACATTCAAGTCGGAGGCGACGCTCGAGGCCGCGATCGACAGAACGGAGTCCTTGTCGGAAGGGGGGGTCAGTGCCGCGGCGTTGTATATGACGACACTGGGCGCGGTCTTGAACTCAGTCTTGACAGCATCGAACAACGCTGGGATCGAGTCCGGGTTATTGAAGTCGGCATTGAGCGAGAGATAGCCTTTTTCGTTCTGGCCGCCGGTTCCCTTCCTGGACGCGAGGGCAACCTGGTACCCATCGCGGGCGAACTTGTCGGCGACGGAAGCTCCGATTCGGGGTCCGGCTCCTAGAATCAAAACAACGGGAGTAGCCATGGTGGATCGGTGAAAGATGTTGGAGACGAATCTTCTGAGTTTAGATCTGCTAAGGTGGTTATCAGGCATGATATCAGGGGGCGACTGGAGTTCACATGTTCTCGCCGAGGTGTCTTGCTTTATACCAACCATGCTCAAGTAAAGTCGAGTTTCGATGGTTCATATTCGTAGACCGCACCCGACACTACGTTCTGTTTTCTTTGCCGCCTCATTTGTAAGCGGTGCGCTCCAGTCTCGGGCGGGATACAATACTCTGTCTTGAGTTCTTTGCCCCTGGACCACACACCAAGGCCCTCGCCCCACATACCGCGCGTGATGATCCCGGCCAGCAGTCCTTAGGGGATCTTGGCGGGGCTCGGCGGAGGCTACACGCGCGGTATGTGGGGCTGATACCTAGATAACAGCCCCGGGATTCAAGTCCCCACCTGCCGCGCGGCGAGACAGCGCCGGACAATGAGCAGGCAGGGCTCAATTGTCCGCCAAAACTCGCTCTTCTTGACGATGAAAATAATTAAGGCCGAAGACAGGAACAGGCACCATCCGAAATTCCGTGAATATGACGCTGCATTTGTCAGCTCGCTTCACCGATGGCGTCTTTGATTTATGAGCGAACTTATTGCCTGCTCAAGGTACAGGCTTTTGGTCGTGATGTTGAAGAAGAGATGTCTCCTAATCATCCAAATACCTGTTTGAGGTATATATCCTTGATTGGTCTGCTCCTTGGCTTGTTCATCTCTCTCATATATCCCCCCAGGTCGCAGTCTGGCAATCAACTACCACGCAGTCACGCGCTCACCCCGCAGACATCATGTCCGTTCCTTCACCTTCAACTCGCCGGATGCCGGTCTACTTCCTCGGGATCGGCGGGCCTAATTTCACGGAAAACACAAAACACCCTGCCTATCTCAAACTAGCCGAGACCGGCATGGAAATCACGACCAAAGTCCGACCCAAAGCAGTGGTTGTCTTCTCAGCCCACTGGCAAGACGGCCCTCGTAGGATCAGTATCAACGCTGTGGAAAACACGGACTTGATCTACGATTTCTACGGCTCCCCCCCGCACTACTACGAATACAAGTTTCCGAATAAGGGAAGCCCTGAGGTTGCCGAGCAAGTTGTCCAGAGACTAGCTGGAGCTGGCATACAGGTTGAGAAAGTCAAAAGAGGCTTGGATCATGGCGTATGGGTCGGTTTCTTGGCTGGTAAACAAAGGCGCCCTTTTTTTTACTCTTCTTAGACATTTTGTTTCTGACTTCGTGTGCTGAACAGCTTTCGACCCCAAGAACAACCCCTTGGATGTCCCAATCGTACAAGTTTCTCTATTCGACAACGAGGACGAAGACGTCCACTACCGCGTGGGCCAGGCACTCGAAGGTCTCCGAGACGATGGGATCCTCATCATCGGTGCGGGCATGGCCGCTCATAATCTCCGTGATTATAGGGCCACGAGGGGCAGCACGAAGCCCATGCCGTAAGTGCACCATTCCCCACGGTACTAATTGTCTGGTTCGTCCAGCTTACTGCTAACACGTCTCAGTTACGCCTCCAGCTTCGACGAGGCCTTAAAAGAGGCTGCTTCTGCCAAGCCGGAAGACCGTCGCGCGGCAATGTCAGCTTTGATGAGACGCAGCGATGCAAGACAGGCGCATCCAACGCTGGAGCATCTCCTGCCTATCTATGTAGTTGCGGGTGCTGCTGGCTTGGATGTTGGAGAGCGCTTGTGGACCATGCCTGAGGGAAGCTTGAACTGGGCGCAATATCGGTTTGGCAGAGTTTGACGGACTTGTGGATGCTATACGTTCGTGTGAAAAGCCCCTTGGCGTATCGTGGCGGCCGCAACCGCATTCTAGCTTCGCGGTCTTGATCCCTCGGTAGTATTTGTAATTTAGCCTACTCAAGGCTAGCTCCTTCTGCTATTCATCAAAAGTGACGGGAGATATTGCACGAACGGGCTACTCAACCCGGAAGCTTTACGCGAAGGTCGTACACTGAACAGCGGCTACACGCGATATAATATGCTATAGAACCAGGTCTTGGTCTCCAGTATCGAATGTCTCGGCCTTTGATAGCCAACTATTCAGTCTCTCTTGGGATTGAGACAGTTACTGGCCTCGCTATTTTCCGAGGACCAATGTCACGGAAAAACGAGGCCGTTAGTGCCGTGAAGGTACTAACGGTATATATGCCCACATCTACGCGACAACCAATAGTTAGTTACATATAATATAGACTGAGCATTTGTGCCTTATTACCGAAGGCTTGAAGAAGCCATGGGATTTTTGGTACCACGGAAGGTTAGTTGTAATTTGAATACATTCTCTACGTCCTTGGTCAAGCTCATGTTCTAGTGTCTATTCTAACGACGGCAGGCCTCCGTCCTCGATCTCAATGACATGTTCTTCAACAAGCTGAAGTCACACTTCTCTCCTCTCCCATACTCGTGATATGAGTCGCCATGCCACCCCGTTAAAGAGCAGCTGTGACGGACAGCATAATCCGCACCATCATGTTGAATGATTGTGTGTTGTTGGTCAGTGTAATAACTTCTTCAAGTCTGCGATCGTCTGGATTTCTAGGAAGAAGGCATCCCTGATCTCAATGCCGAGTTCTTCTCTCAATCTTTGAGATACAACGAGAGACATCAGCGAGTCCACACCTAGATCCGCGATATGCGTCGCGTCAGTGAGCAGGCCGAGGTCCACTGCCAACTCCTCGGCAAGTACGACAAGAGCGCGAGAGATGGTATCGGATGATTCTGAATGGCCGGTTGCTGGAGTAGCCGACGCTTCAGACTGCATATCCAGACTGGGAGGCGTGGTAAGAACCGATGTCGTACTCGAACTATCCGAGTGCTGTGTTGGTCTATACGGAGTGGCCACTGCCACAGGTATTGGCGGTGGCTGTGGACGTGCGTTCAACTTGGGCGGTATGGACGTAGCCGTCTTAGCCGCGGCATCAGGTGGGCTGAAAAAGCGATTCAGCATCACCCTCGGCCACTGCAGGAACTTGATGGCCTCTACTACCCCAACAATCTCAGAGCCTTGTAAGATGTACACGTCCCCGACAAAGGCGTGGCCGCCCTCGGGCACCATCCTGACATAGGCGAGGTACGGGACCCCCGGCAACAGCGGCTTGGCGAAGCGCATCGACGTCCACGACGGCGTGATGAAGAAGTTGTCCGTGTTGTTGAAGAACGTGCCGCCGTTCAATATGAACCCCGACAGCGAGACTACGCCATCAATGAAATGCGGCGGCACCGTCCACGATCCACCGGCGTCCGCGGGGAACACGACCTCGGCGACGGCCTCGTCGTCCTTCAGGATCACCGTTTGCATCGTCCGGTACATGGCCGAGTACTTGACCAGCTTCCCGAACAAGCTATACGCAAGGTCCGTCGTCAGCTTGTCGGCTTTGCCGGCACTCGCCATGGCCTGCAGGGCTTCGATGCGGCTGGTCACCAGGCGCGCCGAGCGCGACCATGTCGCTTGCCACGCGAACGTGTCTTCGTAACACACGGTGGCGTGGGCGTACCAGAGGCCTGTGGCAGGGTTATGCCACTTCACGTGAACTGCTTTCTTCTCGGTATCGAGCTCGGCCTCTGCCGTCATCGAGATGAGCTGCGCTTTGTTGGCATTCCGGAGTTTGACGACGGGCTCGTGGTATTCGAAGTCGGCCACGTTGAGGCCGCCGGTGGGGTAGTCCAGGCCGTTTTTGTCGAGAATTCGCTTGGCTAGTGTGTAGGCCATGTCTGCGTGGAGGAACTATACGGGTTGAGGCATTAGTATTACGGAACATCTCACTGGAAAGAAAGCGTATACCACATACAGAGGAAGCGACGCCATGGCCGTTCATGGCGTGCCCGTCAACCACGCCGTTCAATAACGGACTCGTTATGTTAGTCTCGGCCGAAAGTCGTGCCTTGGATTCGGTGTATTCCTCGCTTGTGAGTCTGTGGACGCTGGATGTATGCAAGTCCTGGATGCCTGTCACCGGTAGAGTCTCGGGTACTACCCGCCCCTTCGTGAGATTCCAATCTCCGCGATACTGGATCCAATAACTCTTGTAGTTCCACGCGTAAGTTGGGGCATCAACGAGGCGAAGAGTATGCTCGAATGGACGATGATACTCATTCCAGTCAATGTCCATCCCGGCGTCGTATAAAGCAGAAAGTGCTTTCGCCATGGTGGTCCAGTTGTCGCTATCTTTTTGGATACTTGGGTGCGCAAGCCTGGTAGCAGGGAGTGTGCGCTTCACGAAGCCAGTACAAGCCGGGTGATGCCCCATCTCAAGCCAGATGGTTGAGCTGGAAACCGCACCTGATTCCCATGCCGCGCTGAGAGCACCGGCGAAGTTGACGGTTTCTCGAGTCGCGGAAGCCAGGTATGAGACGTCAACTGGGTCATCTGCGGTTAGCACGCGTGAATGACGAGGGGAAATGATGGGTATCCTAGGTTTTTTGCATATAATTGCCCGTGTCTGCTCCTCGAAAGCGTCCAGGATGCCATCCATCTGGCTTGTATGATACGCATGGGCAACGTTTAGAGCGATTGTTCTGTGGCCGGCAGAAGCGAGAGCAGTTGAAAGAGTCTTTAAGTCGGCCAATGGCCCCCCGATGACGGTTTCGCTGGGCCCGTTAACGCAGGCCACTTCGAATGGAATGTCACGGGCCGCTTGCTCAATACTTTCCACAGAAGTGCGCACTGAGAGCATTCCGTGGGTATTTGGGGTACACATTGAGTCTAGCAGTGCGGCACGAGTGCCGACGAGGAATACCGCTGCGCTGTCTGATAATACCCCTGCCACGGTTAATGCAGCGTATTCTCCCAGGCTGTGACCTATGACGATATCCGGTTGGATGCCAAGTGACTGCCATAACCGCGCGAGAGCGATTTGAACGCAGACGATGGTCAGGTGCATGGAGACAGTCGAAACTTCTTCCATTAGGCATGTCCCAGTGATAACAGGGAGGAAGGAGGAGAACTTCTGTCTCCGTGAAAGGCTGTCAAGTTGGTTGATGTGTTGGCGGAATAGGGGGGAATCTTGATATAATTGTTTAGCGATGCCGATGTAGAATGTGCCTTGTCCGGTGAAAACAAATGCCACGGGGCTCTGCCGGCCTGCGTGCGGCGCAAGCGTTAGGGACGCTTCAACGTGAGGTCGAAGGAGCTCAACGGCCTCGGCTTTAGAGCTTGCAAGAACCGACACGCGATAATTGTAATGATTCTTCCGTGCTGACATGGTGTACGCCACGTCGGCGAGAGAGACGTCCTGCCGTGATTCAATGTATCCAACAAGGCGCTTGATATTTTCGTGCAGAGAAAGCGCTGTTTTTGCTGAGACAGTAACAACGTGGAGTGGTCGCCCATCTTCACCGTTCCTCAACCGTGGCGCCGCCTCTTCCAAGATGATGGAAGTGTTTCCTCCTGCAGCACCAAAATTATTGACCATTGCTAGCCTTTTATCACCGCTGCTAGATTCCCAAGCCGTCGCTTTCATAGGGATGACCACGCCCCTCTGCGCCAGATCTTGAGGTAGATTTGGATTGAGCCGTGTCTTGATACCAATATGAGGGGGTATCATGCCTTTCTGGAAGACCATCATGGCCTTAATGAAGGCCATGATGCCAGCTGCCGCCTCACCATGGCCCATGTTTGATTTCACTGTACCTATATGAAGCGGTATGCTTCGCTTTTTGGCACGTCCAGTGGTAGTTGCTGGTGCAAAGACACTAGTGACCGATGACATTTCCATATTGTCACCCGCTTGGGTCCCCGTGCCGTGCATTTCCACATAGCCAACAGACAGCGGGTCAATCCCAGCTCGCCTCGCTACCTGTGTATAGAGATGTGCCTGCGCCACGTCGTGGGGATGCGTAATTGACACAGCTTCTGCGGAATGATCAGTGGCTGCAGCTAGAACGATCGCGAGAATATTGTCATTGTCTGCTTCAGCGTCTTCTAGGCGCTTCAGAACCACGCTACCAACGCCGTCTGCACGGCAGTAGCCATCAGCGCCCTCGTCCCACGTCTTGCAGTTCCCGGTCGGCGATAAGAAGTAGCCATTGCTAAGGCCTGCATAGACGTCAGAGTTGGTGAGAATGTTCAGCCCGCCAGTGACGGCCATATCGACATCGCCACTCCATAGCGAGGTACATGCGGCTTGGATCGCCGCCAAACCGGATGAACAGGCCGTATCGACGCTGAAGCTTGGGCCCCAGAAATTGAAGAAATAGTTAATCCTTCCAGGAGCAAAGGCTCTGCAGCCACCGGGAATGAAGTACGTGTTGACATCTTGACCGGAGTTCACCTCCCGGTAGTCATCACTTGCTTGTCCGTAGAATGTACCCACGCGCCGACGATGCACGCCTCGGCCATCCACGTAGCCTGAATTTTCCAGGGCCTCATAAGCCGTCAATAAGGCAAGTCGATGCATAGGGTCCGTTTGCTCCGCCTCTCTGCCCGTACGTTAACATTGAGGAGAAGCGAAGCGTTGGCAGCATGGCAGGGAGTGTGATGGTACGTACCGTGGAGACATGCCAAAGAACATGGCATCAAAAAAGCCAGGGTTGTCCAAGAAGCAGCCATAAGGGGTCTTCGAGGTGTTAGGTGTCTTTCCTGTTGGGTCAACATGCGTTTCAATGTTGAAGCGATCTGGCGGGACGTGTGTATGAACATCTCGTCCCTGCATCAACACCTCCCAGAACTTCTCCGTGTCATCCGCACCTCCAGGGAATCGACATGCCATGCCTACGACGGCAATTTTGGATGATTTTGGGTTACTGGGAGGGCTTTTCCCCAGCGGAATTCTCAGAGCACCCGACATCATGTCCTGGCTTGAGACGGTTGCGGAAGGAAATTGGGCGCGCCAATGATCAACTAAGCTCTCAATGTGTTGTGATGGTTGGATACCAATTATCTCAATGGATTCCGGCGCAATATGGGATAAGTGGCGGGTAACACTATCAATGGTGTTATCCCACCGTACTCTCTCTGTGAGTATTTCTTCCATGACCGTTTCGAGCAGCGATGTGGGCTCCGTGACCTCATATGGCTGTCCAGTAACAGGAGAGAAAAGGGGGAGGTGCAAACCGTGTTGTTGGCAAACTTTTGGGACAATTTGCTTGACATGCTCCATGCCGTAGGCTGTTTCAGTGTGCCACATTCCCTGTATTTTCTTCATCGGCACGTTCGTTGTACTCTTGAAAAATTCCGACTCTGAAAATAGTAAACTCAGAGTCGATGGCGGACCTCCAATGTTGACCGACTTTCCGTCGGTATTGAACACGGAAGCCATACTCGGTACGGGTAGTGCCTACAGTTTATCATTGTTAGCTCGTGGGCATCCCGCTGCTGCCAATAACTAACCTTCTTGGTGTTGAATTCGGACACGGCTTGTCGAGCCTCATTGATGTCCACACCGTAAACGCAGTATACCCAGGCTCCCTCGGAGTTGATTTCTGATGGCGAGACCTCCAGTGAGCGACAAACTTGGTCAACAACGAGGCCAAACCGAAATGCAACCCTGGTAATGTCCTCGGAGATCGCTGGGAGCATCACAACGCTTGGTGAAAGCCCGATAGCCACTGCAGAGAGCATTCCTGTGCCCTTTGCTATAAGAGTCGTGTTTGATGATCGGAAGTCATATTCGAGAGGGTGAGCCTCATGATGCCTATGATGAGTCAGAACAAAATTTCGTTTGCAATAAGAACATCGAGCCATACGCAATGAAACTGCCCAACTGGAACACAATAAGTAGAACGCGCTCGATGGCCGGGCCTAGAGATGTCTTTCTCAGCTGGACAACGTGGTCTGTCAAGTCAAGAACGCTCTCAAAGGTTGGCATCAAGTCCTTCTGATGCCTGCTCAGTTGGCGACACTCTCCCTTAAGCGCAATGGTGACGGAATGTATGAATGAAGCGAGAACAGATTGTTGTTTTTCCTTGCTAAGCAAATGCAACTTTCTAAATAGGTCCCGTTGGTCTCCTTCCGGGTCCCCTTGCGGGATCTCCCCAGAAAAGTAGATAATCTTTGCTCGTGACATTTGAACAGATGCTGCCACTTATGGTACTTACGGAGCGGAAAAGAAACCCTTTCGTTCTTGTGACAATATCGCAGCTTAAATATTCACATGGAGGGCTACTTGCCAACGGTTATTTCGCCACGGCTTCCGGCTTATACCCCGAGCTATACTCACCATGACCCTTAAGACTGGTCATCACCAAAAGTTCATCCAGATTTTTACAGCTCTTGTTATCTCGACTGCATCTGCTTATGGTTGCTCGACTACTCGCTAGCCTAGTCTAGACCCGGTTATTGGTTCTGCCATGATACGAGCTCGCGAACCTGGACGGCCAAACCCAACGATAACGGGGATGACATGACTGCATAACGGTAATAACAAATTCTCGCAGTGACTTCGGTAGAACTATCACGGTCCTGTAGCTTCATCATGCAGTAAGTAGGATGGATTACTTGCCCAACTAGTTTGAAACCAACAAGATGTGTCAGAACTTGGCGATCGCAGAAGCAATCACAATTCTGACTCATTTATAAACGGCTATTGTTCCATTCTAACCAAGGCGACGCCGACAACTCGCCTGCAGATTTGTATATTTCGTAGTATTGTTTCAAGCAATGCCTACACTCTTGTGTAACAAGAAACGCCACAGTGGATAAGGATACGTATGAGTGGTTTTCCCAGCACCTCACGCGCTTTACAAAGCGGCTTTCGTCAGATTCATGGCAGTGGAGCAAGCCGTCCGAGGAAGCCGGTTGGATATAATGGACGTCAATTTCTTGGTCGCGCAGTCCAATGGTCTCTGGGTGTAAGTCGAATACCCAATCCAACGTCACGCGCGGTTCTAAGACCCGAAGATGTCCGTCTTCTCGGATGTCGGAGGAAATGTTGGACATTATGATTGGGCATTGTTCAAACCAAAAAAAGTCCCCAAAAAGCCCCGGTCCCGTCAGCCGGCAGGATTTACCTGGCCCTGTTGAGCATGCACTGCAGATACCGGGTGTCAAGACAATTGGCCACAATTTCTTCCAACGGCAGCAGATCAAAGGCAATCACTGGTTGGAAACTCCGATAGGCGTCTGCTGAGATGACAATCTAATCTGATTTCAGGCCGCAAATACTACTGTCTAGATTAAACTCTGCAGGGCTAGAATAATGAGAAGTCTCCGCGAATTCTCCATCATATCAAGCTCCCTATGGCTGAAGAGCCTGTGGTTCAGATCAATGACGCGATAGCGCCAGACTCCAAGGTTCCTGCATTTGCAGCGCCGTTGAGCGTTGAGATGCAAGGTGCCTGCGGCAGTCAAGGATGCATAATGAAGGGGTAGAGGGATTTTGGTAAGGGGCATAGGGTTATTGGTTAAGGAATCCATTGTGTACAACCATGAGCGATGTTGTGGTATCATCAGCCCCACGTTACAATAGGGCTCCAGAAACGACATGGAATAATTTCACGTGCAATTATCCGATACACGACTAGATATGCGGTCATGATGTATTTTTGTGCCGATCGATAATGCTGTCCAGCTTCATTGGATGATCGGCATAAGCAAATGCAATCGAACCACCCGGTCAGCTTCACCGTAGATTCGAACCTTACAACCTATAACCCGTGTAGATGGTGTCTTGGCGGGTACCTATGGTCGATGATGCTAAATCTTATTGATGAGCTTCAGTTGAAGCACGCATATTATTGGCCTGCCGATTTGGGTTTATGGTGTTCTTATCGTTTACCATGAAGGTTACAAGACAGGAGCCTAAGCACGACAAGGTGTTGTGAGCAAATTGCATCTGCATAAAACTCGCCATTCCTGATAAAGAGAATATCAGCCCGGGGACGGCAATTGGTAGTATTGAAGATGATGATACCGCGGCGATGAGATGATGCGCAGCTTACAAGTGGGGTGATGAGCAGCAGTAGCTCAGCTGCGATCGGAACTTAGCCGGCTTTCGCTGTATATAACCTCCAGAAGTCTGACGATCCGGATACCCTAACCCCGATATTGCACTGGGATTATCCAATTTCCTGATGAGAAATACATGAATTCAGTACAGGACTGCAGTTTAGGACTTAGTGGCGCCTCACCTAAGATGACAAGATCTTGAACTCCGAGGTTGGAGACGGTGCTCGAATGGTGAATCATCTTCCGGATGCCAAAGGTCCCTTGAGTTCCTAATATGGCTTCTCGGAATGCGATGAGAATATCAGGTCTATAAATATATATTTATATATAGACAGAATTGGCAGCGGGACTTGGAGAGACTATATGTCTGAGTCCGAAGCAAGGGTTGAACAGCGAAATACTGAAGACTAGGATGCTGTCTTAGTGGCATGATAATTACTCTTTCTGAAACGGAATTTTCAGAGTGATGTTTCGCGCCCACCACATGGTATAAATCGGCGTAAGCTGCATTTCAATAGATTAATTCCTCACGTCAGAATACCCGAATGGCGAGAGCCGCGCGTCGCATGCCCCGCGGAGACTCAGCGACTGCCTGCTTCAAGATATCGATGTCTAGTTTGGAAAGCGCTTGGCAAAAGTTGGTGAAAGCATTGCCAAATTTGCTGTGCATTTTCAAGATGGCTCCACACAGACCGGCGACATTCCCATAAGCACTGAAGGGACACGGAACGTGGTGTAAAAGCTCATTCTAGAGGGCTATGGTGTCATGAAGCTTCTGTCGTTTGGCTCGCTCGTGGGCGAGGCCGAACTCGGTGGTGACACGTTTGCTCGATAGGCACTCACACACTCAGGCTAGGTAATCATGCACCCAACGCTCGCGAGTGAGGGGGAATGCACCATGTTCGCAGCCTTCGACAAGATCAGCGAGGACGGCAAGGCAGGGTTTTACTACTTCAAGCTATTGTGGGTGGACAGCAATACTCCGAACACTACTAATGAAACCCGCGTCTAAACCTCTAGCACATCTCAGGAGCAGTTGACCGCTTTCGCATCCGCACTCGAGAGGACCGAATCGTACACCCTCCGGCTCCTGGATCTCGGACACAAATTCCCAGGAGGGGGGTATCGAAGCCCCGGATTCTGGCTCCAAAGGTTCAGCTGGACACCAGCCAGCTTTCCGGTGGAAAACCCATGGTAATTGGGGATGTTGTTCATTCTATGATACCTTGTAAGTCTTTACCTAGACTCTTTCATTCTCGAATAGGTCGCTAATTGCCCAAGGTTCGGGGTGAAGCTGGCGTCTGTGCTTTTACGGACGCATCGCAGCTTAGTCGAGCCCTGGCTTGTGTTCGCGAAGTAGAAGCGAAGGAGCTCAACTTGGAGGAGCCCATTACGGAGTTTCGCGATGAGACACTTGGGTGTGGAGCTTGGGGCATTGAGGTGTCCAACCCCATTTTGGAGGATACGGGAGAGCTGTCGATTATATATTTGGCACATTCGGGAAGGAAGCGGAGCCAATGCTAGAGCAGACTATTATGATTTAAACTAGGTGTCAAGTTATGATTGACCGATACAGAACTGAGTTCATAACGTATATAGCGAAGATAGGGGGCAGTGCAAGAGGAGGCCTTGCTAACGCGCTGTATCCTGATGGGCATTGTTATGACTTTCGTTGGAGATAGTGTGAACCAGGAGATTATTTCATGGGGATACTAGGGGGTTGCACAACTTAACCTAAGACAACTACAGGTCTCAGACGATTCATCGAATCGAGGCATAGTCAATATGTGTTGTACGGAAGGTCTACGCGACCCCGACCCACACGAAGGTCATACGCGTGCTGACGCGCTGAGAGATGTGGAACGAATGTCTCGGTAATAATCTCCGCGTGTCTCAGTGAGGCTGTTCAGCCCTCGCTAATCTCAGACATATTTGTTGGAATGTGGAGATTAGGTACACTCTATCCTCTGACTATATGTATTACTAGATTCCCCCGGACCTTTGGTCCTTGATTTTTTTTTTGATTATTTTAAATATATAAAATATTTTGTTTACTTATATATATATTTACTTATTTTAATAAGTTATAAACCTAGAATAGCTTACCTATATTGTTTTTAATATAAACGCTAAGCTAACACCCCCCTTTACGAACCACCCTATTGCGACCCAGCTACCAAAATAGCTACCCACTAACTTTCGAAGCTATTATTTATAGCATAATATAATATTTATAGCTAACCTTAGTGTTTTTATTAAATATTAAGACGTTCTGACCTTAATTATATTTTTAGTTTTTGTTTTTTTTATTTCTAGTACATCCTTATTTCTGGCTTTATTTATATATAGCGTTCGCTGTTATAATTTTTGCTTGATTTGCTATATATAAGTTATATAAATAAAATAATAACTAAGTAGCAATTTGACTAACTTACGTTTTAATATAGTTTTTTTAGCTAGTTTAGCTTTTAATAGCTTAATATATGTTTTTAAAATTATAATTTTTTTAGCTTTTTAGTTAAAAGTTTTGCTAGTTTTTATAAAAAATAATTTTTGTAGTAAATTATTAAAAAAAAAGTAATACTTAGCTAATTTCCAAATTATATATTATAAATTTTAGCTTTTTATAAGTATTATAATTTTTATTTAGCTTAGTTTAAACTAATATTTAAATATTTTAAATTAATTAGTTAGTATAAATATTAGCTAAATTTTATAAATAATATTTTTATTTTTAAGCATAATATATTTTAAAAATAATAATAATTAAATATTTTTTAATTATATTTTAGCTATTATTTATATTTTTTTAATAATTTTTAGTAATAAAATAGTATTATAAGCGTGTTTATATATTATAATTATATATTTTTTTAAAAATATAATACTAAAGCAGCTTTTAAATATTTTTTAAATTTTTTTTTTAAGTTTTTTTTTTAATAAACTAAAAACTTTAATATTTAATACTTATATAATATAGCTATAATATAGTTTATAAAAAACAAACTATATTTTATTTAAAAAATAAAGCTATAAAAAATTATTATTTATATATAAGTTATAGCTATTATATATTAGTATAACTTATATATTATTAAAATAGCTTTAAACAAATAAAATAAAAATATTAATAAGCTAATTAATAGTAATAAAATTATAGATCTATTTATTAAATAAAGTTTTAAACTACTAGTTTTTAATAAATTATAATTTATATTTAAAAACTATTAATTTTAAATATTA